>JAUNZM010000233.1:1200000-1618858 GCA_033459285.1 Clamator glandarius
TTTACAGTAGTACCTCACATTGCCCTGCCAAGGGAATAAATTATTGTTTTCTTAAATGCTTTCAAGGTAGGTGTGCTGTCACATGCAGAGGGCTTGATTGCAGCTGGAGATAAAGATATTGTTGGAGGCAGGTATCTGTGAATGATTGGAAGTCTTCAATAGCTTCAGGCTTTATAGAGCAATGCTGGGTGTCTTTATAGCTGAAGACTTAAAACGGTTTTGATTGAAACTGAGCAAAACTGCATGTAAAGACGTTCATTGATGCTATGAACGATTTATGGCTACTCTGATTCCTGCTTTTGGTAAGGATCTGCATTTCAGTGTTTGCAGAAAGCAGAAATGTAGTAGCTGGTTATTTAAAGCAGCTCGACTACATTTGAGAAAAACAAAAATCCTTTGGCATCCTTCCTTGCATCTTGTTTTAAAATAACTCTGGTGCCATGGTTACAAGACTAGTCACATTGCTGTTTCTCCCGGGGATCTCATGTTGTGCATCCCCATATGTTCTCGGGATATGAATTCCTCCGTTGGCACTCTCCCACCGGGAATGGGTTCCAGGTCCCCTGGAATTACTGCACCAGGTCCAATGGGCACTGGTCATTGCCGAAGCTTTTCTAATGGATCGTGTCTCCCACTTTGTGATTTTGGTGCAACGTCTTCAAAATAAATACCACATGTTTTTTACCCAAATGTGGAAGATTAAGAAGTCCAAGGTATGAAACCAAAAGGAATTAATATTCTGTGTTATCCTGGAGGTAGTGTTACTTAGAGAGGTTTATTTACAGTTGGAGGGAACAGATTGCAACAGCTTTTCCTGTCTCTGGGAGTCTTTGCATATAGTTATCCTTTTCCACTACTGTGCTTCAGTTGTTATCTTGCTTACTCCATTTGCCTTTCAGTTGAATGGATTTGTATGTGTGTGTGTGTTTTAGTAGTTGATTTACATTGTTTATTAAAAAAAATAATCCAAATAAAAGCAAAAGACCACCGCACTGATAAAACTACAACGAAATTCCTTAGCCTGGTGAACCAGTTCTGTGTAAGAGGAGCAACCCAGCCCTGGCCCTGTTCTTTGAAGGGATGCTCCTTATCTGGGCTATTGTTCTAGCTTTCCTGTCTAATTTCTTTAATGGGTTTTTTTGCAGCCTCTTTTGATTTAACTCTGTTTATTCAGGCAGGCCACGGCACAAAACGGAGTAGGGAAAATGTGTAGTCAGAAATAACCAATCCTTTCACCTAAAGATGTCTTCCAAATTTATGTTTAAAGGAAAAAAAAAACCCCTCACAATAACAAAACAAAACAACAAAATGAAAACAACCCCAAGCTTGCTAGAAAAGCAAGAAGAAGGGCAACTTGGAAGACTTAGTATGGACTGATAGCCTAGAGAAGCACATAACTGTATTTACCCTCTAGAAAAAGTAGGTTCTGTCTGAGGATAGATAATATGTCAACTTAAGGGATAGTTCTTCCCAGGAAATACTCTTAACAAATATTATGTATTCCCTCTTCACCACTATGCCACAGCAGAGATCTTGATTCCATGCGACTGGTTTGGATTCTTTTCTTTTAAGGCTCTACTCATGCTTGTTTTTTTGTGAGGGGAAGTTTATCTGCGCTCTGCCAAGAACACCAAATACCAGCCCTTTTGCTGCTTACTATATTGGGCTGAGTCATGATAGCTCTAAACTTTGTGTATTTTTGTTCTGTGAAGAACAATAATTTGATACAGCGCCGCCTAAAACAAGACATAAAGGTAAATTGCGGATTAAACATTATTTCAGGACCACAAGCGGGGAAAAGAACAACGGCCCTGAAAATGGCCATGTTGAATTCAGTGAATCTCTTGAAGAGGTTCTCGTTAACATTTGCTCGTTTTCATCATACTAGATGCAGGCTGAACAGATTTTCACACAAATAGAGCACAACACATCATTCTGACCCGCAAGAACCCTGCAGTGCTGGCTTGTGGCCCTGCTTGGCAAGCTCAGTCACACTGAACACCTTGTGCTTCTTTGCTTAATTTAACTCTTTCTGCCTCTGGGGCTTCTGAAAAGATGTGTCTTGCAGATGCTGTGAGTAATTGGAGTGACTATAAAGATTTAATATTTTCAGTTTGAGAAGAACCGATTTCCCATCTTCTGTTCAGGAATGGGCTTTGTTGTTTTAAATCAATGAAAACTAAAATGTGAAGAAAAAGATCAAGGAAACCATTCCCCCTTCTTCGAGAGTTCAAATACTTGTTTGCATCTACAGTTCTGCAGCACTGTATGACAAGCTTTGTACCAGTTCTGTTAAATGCCAGAGGGTTGTTCTGTGTAGTTTATCTGAACTATTCCTTTGAGAAAACATGCAAGACTTATTTTTCTCCTTTTTATTTCTTTTGCTTTTCCTTGCAGAATTAGAAGTAGAAATTAGCAGTTCTTTGAAATCCTTACTTGCTAGTAGAAATTGATGTGGGACTATAGTACAAATCTGTTGTGTTGAGTATCCTGATTATACTGAGTCTTGTTAAATACATTTTTAATCTCATAGCCATATCCAGTCACCTAAGAGAACTGTAGCCATGAAAACTCCCTGAATGCCAAGCTGGACAGAACTAAATGCCAGGGGAGAGAATTTTTTTCCTTCTTTTTTTCCCCTTTTTTTTTCTTGTAAACAATTTGGTTGTGCAGATCTGTTCAGCATATTAAGGCAAAACTCATAGTCAAAAGAATAGGCAGCTTGCAATATGAACATCATTGATGTGCTTTGTGAACACGATTATACTGAACGCTCTATTTGGTATTTTAATTTGGAGATGTATTAAATGCAATTATGTTTCTTATTGCTTTAGGTTGGTGGAACAAAAGCTGGGGTTGTGCGTTTCTTGGGAGAAACCGACTTTGCTAAAGGTGAATGGTGCGGAGTGGAACTGGATGAACCTCTGGGAAAGAATGATGGAGCCGTTGCTGGAACAAGGTTAGTCAGTCATCACATAGCAGCCACCTTAAATATTTTGGCGTCTCTATATTCCTTTTTGAGTTTTAGTATCTTACGTGAAACTTTACATCAAGGGAGGTAGTTAGGCTGTAAACCTGACTGCCTGCTGATGGTGATGGGGGATCGTTAGACACTGATTTGAATTTTATGACGCCCACACATCTCTCAAAGTCTGCATCAACCCCACATTCATGGAATTGGTTTCTCTCTCCTACTCCCATGTGAGTTTTATTCATAGACTGGTAATGGAAAACACGATTTCCTGCTTTTTGAAAGTTTGCCTGGTTTCTCAGCTTAGAATGAATGCTCAGTTAAGAAAATACCTCTGAGTATCTTAGAACTGAACTTAAGGGACTTGTTCCTGCATCACAGGAACTGAAAGCTCCTGTACCAATAGTTATCTCATTGTAAAGATTGGAAAAAGTATAGCTGCTTCCTCCAGTTAGTTACAGTTTGTGTTTAGGTATGCATGTAGTAATATATAAAAATAGTTGGTTTAATTAAAGTCTGATTTTCAGTTTTAACTCTGCTGTCACATTTGTTGTTGGCAGCTCAGAGGAATGTTCCAAAGAAAGTTATGCATGTTAAACTTTGAATCTGAATGGAATTTTTAAGGAAACGGAGCTCTGGTTCAAGAGCTTAGTCTGTTGAATTTCTGAAGAGTGATATAATCTTGCTCTTTCAATCTCTCAAAGCCCCCTTTCCAGATCTGATGTTCAAAAACTAATAATTTCAATCTAATATAAAATAGGTTGTATCCAGCTGTTATCCTGACCTTTCATACTTTCAGACTATTGATCTAGAAGTCTTTGTGAAGCCAGAGCGTGTATTGGAAAAGACAAAAATTAATTTAGGCTTTTCATCTGTCTTCTTTGCTTTTTTAAAGGTATTTTCAGTGTCAGCCAAAATACGGTTTGTTTGCTCCAGTCCACAAAGTGACGAAGATTGGATTCCCGTCAACCACACCAGCAAAAGCCAAGACAACTGTGCGAAAAGTAGTTGTGACCCCCACAGCCCTGAAACGTAGCCCAAGTGCATCTTCCCTGAGCTCTCTCAGTTCTGTGGCATCTTCAGTAAGCAGCAAGCCAAGCCGTACAGGACTAGTAAGCTTCTTTTTCTATTGCATGCTTTACGTTCCCAAGCAGGAATCCACACGGCACTTGCCTGTGGTCTACTTGCATAAATTGAAAATAGAACAGATCTTGGGGAGAGCATGATATACATTTAACTGTGCTCTCTTTTTCATTCAAAGCATGCATGAAGGAAGGAAATCTTAGCTAGCCCTGAAGAGTAGTTGAATATTTGAATATGTAAGCTTACACAGTTAATTCAGGCTAACTGAGTTATTGCAGTGAAGAAAGGGGCTCGTGATACTAACAAACTGAAAAGACATCAATGTTCCCTGACTGGAATTTATTTGGTTTTTAATTTTCTTAGCACTACCTCTGTCATACGGGGTTTGCATTTGAGGATCTGGTATGCACTAAAGCTTCCATAAATCAAATTTGTTTTACTAAGCAGAAAGCTTCAAATTGTCTGAAATGCAAAAGGTTTTGTTTTACTGTTAGAGATGAGTCAGCTGAGAAATACAGAAATACGCGTTGTCAAGTCTTCGCTGACAAGAAGCCTCTTTCTTTTCTTTTATATTTGGTTTTAATCCTATGAATTCATAAAGGCTAAATGTTGCAAAGTACAGTGGCTCAGGTGAATGCTAACACGGTACTAATTCCTCCTAATACACTTACTATGGATTCTTTTGAAGTGACTGTGTTACATAAATGTCCTAATCTTGGGTTGCAGCAGCAAAACGGAAATCTCCTGGGAAAGCTGAATTTTAAAAAGCCTCTCTTTTAAGGCAATTAAAAGTATAGAATTAATTGGGTTTTTCCCACAATCACCCTAGATTTTTTCCCTTTTTTTGAACCGAAGTACATAAATACATCTAATTAGGAAGCAATCGCTCCCAGTGGTTTGGGACTGGCATACTGTCCCACTGACCAGCGGGTGCGAAACAGGGAGGTGACTTAGCATCGTCCTTTGAAACAGAAGCAGATTACAAGCGACCAGAGGTCAACAGTTGGTCAGGTCAGCAGGGTTAATACCTTACCACAAAAAGCGTAAAGGATTTTTTTTTTTCTTTTTATTTTTGGCACAAACAGTGGAACTTTATTACTTAATCTGTTCTAGAAGTTGCACGTCTGGCTGCAGGGTGCCCCCTGGTTCAAACTCGGTGCGGGAACCTATAGTGAAGCATTAATATGGACCTCTAAATTTTGCTCCGTGTGCTGATACTCAAAGCAGCAAGGGGATACAGCTACACATTGCAAACGTCTACAACAGATTTGCTTATTTTGCCTCTATGTCATGCCCCAGGGCTTCTGCATGTTTGAGGCCATAAAATATAAGGCTTCTGTAATCCATTGTCTCAAGAGCTAAAATTCCAGCTAGCTTCCAACTCTTTTTTTTCTAAGGCAACATGAGGATTTTGTTACCATTGAGTTAAAAGGACTATGAAAACAATTCTTTTACTTTTTCTTTAAAAGTTAAGCTGCTGAAGAAACAGGATTTCCTGAAATCAGTTTTGACACGGCAGACTTTTCTTGCTCCAGTTTCTAGGAAAATCGTAGCTTATCTGGAAAGTGCTGGGCTTGCTGGACTCCTACATGCTTTTTGCAATTATGCAGGGCTGTTGCTGTTTCCTTCTTCCTATGTAAGAAAGGCAGCTGTCAAAATAGGTGATGTAATGATTTAAGAGGCTCACCTACTGCAATGTGTGTTTATTGCCAAGACTGAAGGAAGTTGTTATTTCTCTGAATTTTTTTTGATTGCTTTTGGAATCAAGAATTAAGTCAAGTTTCATTCAGAGAGCTAGAACTGTTAAAAAGCAATATGGTCTGGAATGTGATGTCTTCTAGAAACTGAGAGGGTCTGGAACAGCCAATCTGGAGTATCAAAGATGGTTTATTTCCTGCCTTTTCAGTCACTCAATAAAGCATTTGCAGTGGATTATAGATGTATCATTCAAAGCTGTGAGCAGGGAAATTAGAGAGGTTCTGTAGCAATCATGTTGACAGAGGAGAAGTGCATTTTAGTGATGACAGGTGAATATGTTCATGTTATGCTTGCTGTGGAGGATCTCCAGTGCCACCATTTCAGGTGTGTGCAGTAGCTATTCTTCGGCATTCCATGGAAAAGATCATGGAATAAGCAAGCTCTTGTTCTTGGGCAATACTGCTTAGACAGAGCTAAAGCTTAACATGACATCAGAGCAAGCTTTTTTGTTTTAATTAAGGCTTTAACTAAGATGTCATGCTCATTTAATATTTAGACAAATTTCAGAGCTATTAAGCATACTGCCTGGTTTTATAAGTTGTATCAGATTTTTCTGGTTCAGCTTTTGCTTTCACAGCTTTTGTTCACTTTTATTACATAATTTCGGTTTACTTACTTCACCTTCTAGCTCAAAAACTCTTGAGGATGAAGAAGACAGGGCCATGCTGAATTTTCACTGACACTGGTTCGATTCGGTAGAGCAGAGGTCATGCAAGGTCAAGGTTCATTTTAACTGTAATTCTCCAGGTGGATTCATTTTTGTCTATACTTTTAAATTAATGGTTCAAATTGTTTTCCCAGAACTAATTTAATTCCAAGTGATACAAACATATGTTTTAACCTGATACCGATTGTTCTTCAAGGTTTTAGCTGTAGGGCAGGCTTTTAAAGTCAGGTTAAATATTTTTGATCCTGGAGGTTTTATTCCTGTAGCAGAGGTGCAAAATCAGTTAGAGTTCCAAAAGCTTTTCATAGAGCATTTGGAAATGTTATACTGTTGCTGGTGACCCAAGGTAATGACTTGATAACTAGAGGCACAATATTTTTAACTTGTGAAAAGGATGCCTTTCTTTTTTTAATGCAAAAGGCACTTGGAGGATTAATGAGCTGCGCTTTGTGTGTTTGCTAAGCACACCTTGGATTGAGCCTGGCCTTTTGTTTTGAATTCAACCCTTCTGTCTCCTACGCTCTACCTGCTGATTGCTACCAAGCAGTGTGACTGCCTATGTGTTGCCATTGATCAATTTGTGAAAATAAAGTAAATTAAATTTAAAAGGAGAAGGTACAGTAGGTTACAGAAAGTGTTTGCTTTACTAACGCAATGATTGTAGAGTCTGGAGATACCCCTGGTTTGCACTTGATACAGGATGATTTTTAACATATTTTCTTTGTGAAGTTGACAGAAACATCCTCCCGGTATGCAAGAAAGATTTCTGGTACCACAGCCCTGCAGGAGGCACTGAAGGAGAAGCAGCAACACATTGAACAGCTCCTGGCAGAAAGGGACCTGGAGAGGGCAGAAGTTGCAAAAGCAACGAGTCATGTAGGGGAAATAGAGCAGGAATTAGCACTTGTTCGCGATGGACATGATCGGGTAAGAGTGGTGTTGCTGTTCTGAAAATAGAGGCTTTAAGACAGTTGACTTAATTTCTGAAATTGTGTTTTCTTATTCAAAAGTTCTGGGAGTAAGACGCGGTGTTCTAAAGCTAAAGTAGTCCATGCCTATGAGATCGTCCTTATGGTAGCTTTGGCTTGTTGAGACAGACAATCAATTTAATTTTGTTTAAACATCTCTACACATCTCAAAAAGCGTTTTTCTTTTATTCTATAGATATTTGAATATGATAACATTCCTGTGCCTTGGCCCATCACTTTACCTCTGTAATCACAATTCAGTATAGATATGTAGCTTGGAAAGAATTTCCAGGGTTCTGTTCTTATTCTTCCCCTCAATTAGCGCGTACTGGAAATGGAAGCAAAAATGGACCGGCTGCGAGCTATGGTGGAGGCTGCTGACAGGGAGAAAGTGGAGCTTCTCAATCAGCTCGAGGAAGAGAAAAGGTAAATGAAAACTGTTGTTATTAGTATAACTCTGTTAAAAACAATCTTTGCATTAGAAGCAAGTACTGTGGTTTCATATTAGAAATATGAAACAAAATTTGAATGATGTAAGTATGTGTAACTTGTATAAAATCAGATTGCAGTTTCTTAAAATTAAAACTAAACAAGAAACTCTTAAGTTTGGGGAGTGAAACGCAAAGAAAGTGGCTTCTTTAGAAGCTGTACCTATTGTTTATAGCGGAATTTTGTGCAACTTATTCCTTCTTTGTTGCTTTCTGTTAGGAATAATTTTATTCCTGCTCCTATGAAATGAACGGATCATGCGTCATCTTCTTGAAATGCCCTTCCACTTAATAATGAAAATGTTGATAATCTCATTCCCTGATGGTGCTTGATCAAGAGTTTACAGTTTAGTTCTCTTGTGAATTATTTATGACTACTAGTCATGTGCCCCTAGGTAGAGTCTGTCTCTTAAAGGAGAATCAACAAAGCCATTAATTTTAGTGCCTTTTCTAATGGCTTTTTGTGACCATTTGTGGAAAGGAACTGGGATTACCATGTAGGCGAAGTGATATTAGGAAAGGAAATAGTCTGATCAATTGTTTTGGTGGGTTTGAATGCTTTTACAGAGCGAGAGTCTACTTAGAAACCCATTGTGAGTCTGCCCTTAGGCTTGTGAGCGCCCCTGAAATCAGTCGGATGTCAGCCTCTCTGAAAGGCCTCACTGAAACTAGAAATCAGAGATGAGAAAATGCACTGGTAAACTCTGAACTTCGCAGTTTTCATGCTGCCTTTTTATGGACACTCTTTACAGTTTTCAAAACCAGCAGCGGATTTAAGCCTGGAATTTGCTTACTGTCTATGAAATAGTGCAGTGGGATTTTAAATTAAAAAAAAAAAAAATGCCAGCAAAGCAACAAACAAGCAGCTTTGCAGCAGCTCCAGTAGCCTGGCTGTGGACCTAGTTTCGCTGAATGCCAGGTCGGTGGGGGTCTGTTTTACCACAATCCTCCATGGCCTTGAGCTCACCTTCAGCGTGTTGCTAGGCAGCGAGGCTGTGCTACTGTGCGCCTGCTACCCAGTCACCAAAGTGACGTCCTGCAGCCAGGAAAACCATTTCTCAGCTCCAGCAGTGTAATGTTTTTCCCTCCTCCTAACCACTTTAGGCTTATTTACTTCGAAAGTTCTCTAATATGTATTCAAGTCAGTCTCAGCAGTGACTCGCAGTCAAATAATCTTTAATCCTGTTTCCCAAAGCACATTGGTGAGACCCATTTCCAGTAATAAGTTCTTACTGTCCTTTTATTTTATACATCCATCACTTGTAACTCCCTTTGATGCAGTGATTTCTACATCTGTCAGCCAAGCTGCGGGCTCCAGCAGTGTGTGTAATTCAAAGGAAAGAAGACATGCTTGTCTCTTCCTTTGCAACATCTTGTAGTGATGAAAGGATCGAGGGGAAAAGGAGGAGATCCGGCCTCTTGTTCAGTGGGGTATATCAGAGGCAGGGCAGGGAAGAAATAACTTTTTACAAATCTTACTGTAAGTCAGACATGAATTTCTCGCCTCTTCTCGTTCTAAAACTCCCATGCGGACAAGGCAAATAAATGTTCTTAAGAGCTCGTGCTCTCATTCTGCGTCTCGTGGCTCATCTTGACATCTAACATCTGTTTTGATGCAAGTTGACCAGAGTACTCCTAGAAAGCCCAGGGCCGTCTTGGAAGTGTCCCAACATTCTAACTGTTCTTTAGGTGAACAGTGGCACGTACTGAATGTGAGACTTGACAGTTCGCTTAAGTCGACTCTTCTAAGGGCATGCAGAAGGGTGAAAGAATGAGAGAATCAGTGATGACTTAAAGTTTTTCTTATTAACTCATCAGAAAACGCAACAAAACACTTGGTAGATCTGCAGGAAGACTGATACCTTACTTTGTCAGTGGTTACGTTTTAAAGGCAGCTTTTCTCTCTCTGATGTTTCCTCCGAGAGATTTCTCCTTAACATTTCTCAGTTTGCTGGTACCATCATAATGATGTAGTTCTAATTGCCACTAAAAAGTGAGATAGAAAGCATTTTTTTCGAGTGTAATCTGAATTTTAACTAATTGTCCCCACAGGAAAGTTGAAGACCTTCAGTTCCTTGTGGAAGAAGAATCTATTACCAAAGGAGACTTAGAGGTAAAATATCTCTTGCTTTGCAAACACAATATATGGTAGGACACAGAAATAAAATCAGTGCAGATTAAGTGTACTATTCTCTAGAAGAGGAAGGCAGGAATCATTAATTAATAATTAATTAATGCACTGCTCCAAGCGTATGCAAAGCATATGAAAGTGATTCCCAGTCCCTCAGCCTGTGAGTAAATTAGGATCCTGCACCTACAGGATTGCATCCTTAATTCAGTTACACACCTCAGCAAGGGCTGTGCTGTGAATGGCTGAGCTGTTTAAAGTAATGAAATCAATTCATAGAAAACTACCTTTTGCTATTTCACATTATTTTCTGTTATATCTTACTAAGAGTTCTGAGATGGCTTTAAAGTAACCACAAACAAAAAACCAATTTTGAAGTTATGAACTCGTAAGTTAACATTTATGTCTTTTAAAATTAATATTGAAGTCTAGTCCGGTGTCTCTTCAGTGAATTTATTTTTAATAATCCCTGTGCTTTCCGTAGGGAAGATTGGTTAACACAGAATATTTTGTCCTGAGTTATTGCACACAAAATCTAAACAGCAATTATTGTGTGCAATTTTTATCTTTCTGCTGTTTGGATAACTATAATGCTGGGCTAAAACACAGTATGTTATTACACAAACAGAACAGAAAACATTGAATGAAGGATTACTCTCAGATGTGAACGTGGCCAATTTTTATCCTAAATTTTAATTAAAAAGCAAGATATATTTTAGTTGTTACTCACTGTTCTGGTATTTTTTTAATTAGACAAATTTTTGCACAGCATAAACTTAATTAACTTGTGTTCCTGTAAACCATCTATGATTAAAGTGCTAGCCTTATGGAAATTCCTCATTTCATATAACATTTCTTTTATTTTAGTCTTCCATTCGTTTTAAAATACCTATCTAGACTCTTCATAGAATGCTCCTTTTATTGTTTAGTCCATGGAAAACTTTAATTTTTTATTTTTTTGTTAAATCGGTCAATATTCATGGCAAACCATCTTAAAGCCTTGGGTTTGTCGAGGTGCATAGCTTCGAGTTTATACTGAATTCAAGATAATGAAATGTATCCTGTTGATTGTGTTGGAATGATAGTCCTAAGACTGCGGGTGAAATATTTTGTTTGTTTGTTTTAATTTTACTGATAGCGAAAGAGGCAGATTTCGGAAGACCCAGAAAATGTAAGAGGGCACTTAAATGTGCAGAGACATCCCTTGTTAACAGATTGTGTGCAGAAAATGCTTATACTTATTCACTAACTGCATAATCTGTTATTGAAACATTGACTCTAGTCTTTGTGTGCATGTTGCTTTCAGAGCAATTACCACATTTAGCAAAAAGAATGTGTGTAATGACTAAACGTTGTAATCCCCTTTAACTGAAGAGAAGGCCAGTGAGTCGCTAGAATTCGTTAGGGTCAAGAACTTTGTAACTAATTGAAGAGTACGGGAGCTTGTAGAAAATTACTGTCGAGGCTCTTGAAATATCTTTCATTTAAGTGCTGGATTTTAATTGCTTTCTCCACAAAATCCTGTGTGCTTTCCTATGAGCTCTTACCACTCTTCAACAGGTGCAGTATGTAATTAGCCAATTAATTTTTGTGAGGAAAAAATGGTTACGTTCCCCGCATCCCCTTATTTGTTCTTTTTTTTGGCATGAAGTGCTAAGAGGAGGGATGATTAAAACATCTGAAGAATTGGCATGCAACGCTGCCTGGTTTTACTGCATCTTCGTGTAGCTCCTCTTCGAATTATGTAGGAAAAATGTATTACTGGCTAAAAGAAACAGCCTTACGAGACGTTTAAGCAGCCCTCTTGCTTCCACAGCTCAGAATAGTGGAATTTAAAAGCCCTCTCTTTGATGTAGACTCAGGAGAGTTTATCCCAGGCTGCTTCATCTGCTGCATCCCCAGCCGAGATAGGAAGCTCTCAAGACTAAAACTGGTTTCCTGCTGTGCATTCGTAGGTGTTCCTTTTGCGAAGCTACTTCAGCGATCTGGGTCTCCTCTATTCTTCCAATCAGGCTCACGGTGTGTTAGAAGTAAATCTGCATGTGCCCTTCCTTTCTCTTGTTTTGTGCACTCCTTGTTTAATCCTCTTTTTCCTCCCGATTCCCCTAATTTTTCCATAAGAATGGGCATCTTCACTCTCCAAAGGAGAGAAGTGGGTGATCGCTTAGTTTCTAGGCTAACGCTTCATAACCTCAATCGTGTTCCGTGATTGTTACCCTGGCACGAGGGGACTGGCGGTCGATTCCCCTTGTCCTGGAACTGATGATCAGCATTTATGGCTTCAGCACAATTTCACGGTTTGACCTATAGATGGGGAACTTCACATCAGGTTTTTTGTGAAGTGAAAGGGTAGCAAGAATACACAAATGCTCAAAATAACTGATGGTTGGGCTCTGAATTTTGAGTGCAAGTCATTAGGTTCAAGGCAGAGTAAGGCTTGCCTGTTTCTCTATCACTCTTAATCTAAATGCGAAGCTTTGGAGGAGGGGAAGAGGCTTCCTTTTTTTGCTCCTTTTCTATTTTTCCTTTCCATCCAGATTAAGGTTTACAATGAACGTCTTTTTTTCTTTTCGTAGTACTCTGCTCTTCTCAGTTTACTGTGCTCTGGCTTTCCTCAAATGGAAACAATCATTTAGACATTTCTCTCTAGATGAGCAGGAGGGAAATAAAGAGATTCAAAATTTTGCTGTGATTTTTACCTTGGGGAAACTGGAGCGTGTCCCTTGGAAATCAGACTTGTTTAAAAGAAATCCTTCATGCCCTAAATGGGGGGAAAGGTGCCCAGCAAAGAGCTCCGGGGTATTTCTTATTTCCATTTTGATAGGATTTTAACTTATTTCCCTTAGAAATCTATGAGAGATGGGATTAAAAAAAAACCAGTAATCAGTGATGATGTATCTAATCTTTGCAGTGCTGAAGCAATGTTTATAAAATTAATGATCAAAATGTTACGTGTTTTATGTAGCATAGAAAAACTTAAGATAGCATATTTTGCAGAGTTGTGTAGGGAGAATTCTCCAACTATCAGATTTGAGATTTCTTGGGTTTTAATACATCATTTCTGTGAATTAGAGCAAGGAAGGTATGAATATTCAATGTTTAAAAACAGATTGTTTTTCAGGCTTACAGATTTCTTGTGGATCAGAAGTAATGTTAATCTGTCTCAGATAGAGGACTAAACTATAGCCACTTAGAAAATATTATTTCCCTTCTAGTACTTAGTTCCATTTTCAAAGTCTGTGGGAGGCAAAACCAGTAATGTGTATTCTCATAGGTTTTGGGGATTTTTTTCCGCCGATATACACTGAAATTTTCCACTGACAGAGAAACAAATCTCCTGTAGAATTTTAAAAAGTAGACAAATGCAAGAAGCAACTTGTAGCATTTGTAGATTTTACTGTTTTGACCTAGTAACTACAGAGTAAAACAGCCAACTGTTTTCAGTGGAAAAATGTTTAAAAGAAATTAAACCACCAGCTGTCTGCATGCCTTTGGGAAAGAAGATAACTGATGCTGTCAGAAGGAATACTGCGTGTGGAGGAGAACAGGCCTGAAGCAAGACAAGAGGCTGATCCCCGTCCCACTTGCTCTGCAGAGACTACATGAGATCGTTAACTGCTGCGGCTGGTTTGAAGGCACCGCTAATCAGCTTGTCACTCTATAAATAACACTCTTCTGTAGGGATTTTTAAATATCATATTACAAAGTGTCCTGCCAGCTGTGCACACGCTGCTGTGCTGTGGCTTTGGCAGTAGCGTGGCCTTGGAGTTACTCACACTTCTTCCTGCCTGATCGGATTCTTTCGATCCAGCCTTCAGTGAGTTGGCTGTTCAGGCTGCAGGACTCTCTTCTGTTAATACTAGTTCGTACAGTTTGGGGGCTGCTGCAGTAAATTAACTCTAGCAGTTAAACTGTGTGGAGAACTTTCATCAAGACTGATGGATGCAACGTCTTCAGCTCATGAACGCATCTTAAATTTCATTCCCTCTGGACATCCTCCTTACTCTCAATGTGGGCAAACCCTGAGAAGCTGCTCTTTTTGGAGAAGACACTAGGAAGCAACAATAGACTTTCATAATCCTTTTAATCTGGGTTGTTTAGTAAATTTAAACTAGCGGTGACTTGTCAAGGTTGACACAATCGTCTAATCTTATCACTTGAAATCTTGGCACAGAAATAAGCATGGCACCAGGTTCTTACCTCTTCATGTTTCTTCAGAGGTGCAGGTCAGATCTGAAATCACTGCTGGACTTCACCTGCGTCTCAGACTTCAAGCTCTTTTGTGGGACTCTGCGAGCATCACGATGTCAGGCCAGAATATCTCATATTCTGTGTTCTTGCTAAGAATTCTACCCCTTTGTAAACAAAAGGCAGGAGGTTCCTTCTCACTTAGTTTCATCTGCTTCCTTCTTCTCTATATGAACTTATTAGAATTACAAAGGTCTTACTTTTTTTCCCCGTATTTCCACATCTTGTTCAGTGTGTTTAGGCTTCAGGAATTGTAGAGCAGCCACACTGATTCGCTTTTTCACCTGGTTCTGGAGAATCTTACACGTTGCTTCCTTCCTTCCTGAAAGAGGAGGAGGGGAGAAAACTAAGAGGGGTTCTTCAGTTATGGACATGCATTCTCTTTCTGTTTCTATTCAAGTCATACATATCATAGTAGCAAACAAACCTTAGTGTTCCTAAGTCATAGCAAAAAGGATTTTCATGGCTGAGACTTGAGGTACAGCTTTTTTTTTTTTAAAAAAAAAAGCTTTGATTTGTCATGTGAGCATCAGTGGTGAAATTTCATCCT
Organism: Clamator glandarius; assembly: GCA_033459285.1. Taxonomy (NCBI): domain Eukaryota; kingdom Metazoa; phylum Chordata; class Aves; order Cuculiformes; family Cuculidae; genus Clamator; species Clamator glandarius. The sequence goes on from JAUNZM010000233.1 coordinate 1,214,862, forward strand.
CTGGTTCATAACTAAATCATTTATAAAATAAGCCAAATACATTGATGAAAGGTGTTAGTGGGATGACAAGGAAAGAGATTTATCATCCTGTTAGATCAGGTACAGATATATGTACACACATATGTTTTTTACATAACTATTCTAATTTGTGCTGAAAACGTCATGTACTGATAAATAACTTCTACTTGGCTGCATGAGACTTTTTTGTTCATATTTCTTCGTTTGTGATTTTTTTTTTTTTTTACATTTTTTTATTTTACACGTCAGTCCATTTCCACTTTCAGTCCATCTTTCTCATCCATAGCATTTCCCTGTCCATTTTATCCACTGCATCTTCTCTGCTCATCATTGGTAGAAGATTCTGGCAGCACGGCCTGCATGTGGCTCCCTCCTCTTGTGCTGGCATGTGATGGTGGCACCGTTGTGTTCTCTTCCTTTCCCTTTTTACTAACAGACGCAGACCAAACTGGAGCATGCCCGCATTAAGGAGCTTGAACAGAGCCTGCTTTTTGAAAAGACCAAAGCTGACAAACTCCAGAGGGAGTTAGAAGACACTAGGGTAATGGTTTTCACTATTTAAATAACAAGAGTGATTTGTGTTGTGGAAGATTTCTGATGACACAGGCTGCTGAGTAACGCATGCCAAAACAGATCCTTGCTCCTGCCACAGATACAGCTGAAACACTTTACAAATTAGCATTAATTCTGAGCTGCAGTGGTGTGTTGGGGGAGTGTGTGCCTGGTTTTGTGTACTTATGTCTTCAGAAGAATTCAGGTAAGATGTCTTAAACCCGCAAAATTAATATTTCGATCCAAGCCAAAAGTAGCAAATGGGACTGTGAATGGGCATAAAGGAATGCCCAGTGGTTCATTTTTGGAAGTAGCAAAGTTCAGTAAATCCAAAAATAGTAAAGTCATCTGTGCCAATGCTTTTAACACAAATATAGAATTTGGGGCTTGGTTTCTGAGCCATTAAACAGTTGTTGTCCTACTTGCTTTGCTGAAGCATGGTTTGCAGTGGCTTTTTAGTCCTGTTTTCCACCCATGACATAATATTTTGCTGGATAGCATTGATAGTACTGTTGCCTGTCAAAATATCACTGAACACGCTTGGTCCCAAGCCAGCAGTTCAGCAGGCGTCAGTTCTTAAGGAGACAGAGAGATTGAATCGTGCTCACACATGCAGCTTTTCTTGAAGTTGAGATAGGGATGAATATTATAAAACCAAGAATGTTCTCTGTAATAGGTACTTCTAGTAAGCTGTTGGAGGTAAGATCTTTTTCAGGCTGTTGGTATAATAAGGAGGCTGAAACAATAACTTCCTAATTAGAAATAATAGCGGTAGCTCTGCGTGTTGTTCCATACCACAGGCTGCTTCAAGCTTAGATCAGATAATGTGAGAATGCTTTTTCAGATAGAACAATGGAGATGATATAGAAGGAGATTCAAAGGATTTGCAGGCTAAAAATGTGGGGTTTTTTTTTCTGACAGTCTCATAGCTGGCATGAGATAAATTTGGAAGCAGTTATTTCAACAATAAAGACCTCAGGGTTCTCCTTTCCTTTTCAGTCTGTTTTAAATGGTTCTGAGAAGCATTTTGTTAAACAGTGATAACATACATAAGTGTGGTTTTTAAGTTGTTTAGCAAGTGACTATTTCTAGATAACTTCAGAAAAACAGATTTAAATCAATTCCACCTTTAGGAAGAATATGACATACGTGTAATAAAAAGAAGAATAAAGAAAATTGCTTTTTTTAAAGTAATAACGTATACGTAAATGAAACAACAGTCTGTCTTGTTTCACAGCCTTCCATGTAGAAGCAGCATTTGCTTTTACTTAATGTTTCTTCACCATTTCCATAGAAGTAGGAACTGGCAATAAAACTCAAAGGTATTCTAATCCAAAATGTTGGTAAGAGTACACTAATGATGTTAGTTTGCCACACTTTGTGGTTTGTTTTCAGTGAGGCCTAAGTTTCTTTGTATAAACATCTCTTTTATAATTCTTTCTTCTTTTCTTGAACTGCTGTTAATCATAGGTGGCCACGGTATCGGAAAAATCTCGCATCATGGAACTAGAAAGAGATCTAGCATTGCGGGTGAAGGAAGTAGCTGAGCTTCGAGGGAGGTTAGAGTCTAGTAAACACGTGGACGATGTGGACACTTCTCTTTCATTGTTACAAGAAATAAGTTCTTTGCAAGAAAGGATCGCAACAGTTAGCAAAGAACATCAGAATGAAATTAATTCACTGAAAGAGAAGTTTGGAAGTAGTGAAGAAGCATTGCAGAAAGAGATTAAGTCGCTTTCAGCTTCAAATGAGAGAATAGCAAAGGAAAATGAATCCTTGAAAACGAAGCTTGATCATGCCAACAAGGAGAATTCAGATGTAATAGAGCTGTGGAAGTCAAAGCTGGAATCTGCAATTGCTTCCCATCAGCAAGCAATGGAAGAACTAAAAGTTTCTTTCAGCAAAGGTGTAGGGGCTCAGACAGCAGAATTTGCAGAGTTAAAGACTCAGATTGAGAAGATTAAATTAGACTATGAAAATGAAATGACAAGTTTAAAACAGAAGCAGGAAAATGAAAAATCTCAGCACTTAAAAGAAATTGAATCACTGAAAGCGAAACTGTTGGCAGTCACAGAGGAGAAGGAGCAAAGCCTGGAGAGCCTGAAGACCAAGCTGGAAAGTGTGGAAGATCAACATCTAGTAGAAATGGAAGACACTTTAAACAAATTGCAGGAAGCTGAAATAAAGGTAAAGGAGCTAGAGGTACTGCAAGCCAAGTACAATGAACAAACCAAAGTTATTGATAGTCTTACACCACAGATCAAAGCTGCTGAAGAAAAGCTTTTGGACCTTGCTGCACTTCAGAAAGCCAATTCTGAAGGTAAATTGGAAATCGAGAAACTTAGCAAGCAGCTTGAGGCAGCTGAGAAACAAATTCAGAATTTAGAGGCTGAAAAGGTTGAAGGAAGTAGCAAGGTTTGTATCAACATCCATCCTTTTATTTTTACTTTGGTTTTATTTTACATTTTTACATTTCTAATCTGTTATAGCAAATACATCACAGAAAATCTAGTTTATTGAATGTGTGTTGTAGTACCATCTGAGGAGGTTTAGAGAAAGTATTAACTGGGACATGTCTCTCAGCAGGTTTCTAGGGCTCAGTCTGCACAATTAAGCAATAAAAAAATTAATTCTTTCTGTGCTTTCTTGCCACAGACTCCAGCATGCCTCTGCTGAAAGCTTTGTATTATGAAACAGGTAGTCTGTTGGCTTATCTGGGAGAAGAACCCACACAGCTTAAATTTCTAACCTTTGGTGATAGAGATATTGAGAGAAAGTGTCTGATTACTCACTGGGGAAACGTTTCCTTTGTACCTTCACTATCTGCCTCTCATCGAATGAGTTGATGGAAGAGGATGTTGAAAACAAAAGAAAGCAAAAACTGATCCTGGTGGAACTTCTCCTGAAGACAAGGGTAGCAGTGATGTGGCTGGGCCCTGTTTCACAGCATTTTTGATGCGCAGACTGCGGTGTGCCTCTTACCAAGGTTTTTCTTGGTTTTCGGTGAAAGTCTCTTTGAAGTCGATACTGTGCTGTTCAGTAATTGAAAGTTGTTCCGCTGTGCAGCTCAGAATCAAAGATACCATTTCATTTTTGGGGATTCCCTCACATTCCCAGTCTATGTGTGACCTGACAAGGTAGAGCTCTAATTGCCAGAGTAGTGGGAAAGTAGCTGGAAATAGCTTTCCTAAACCTTTCACAGATGGTGTCAAAATAATGGATTTTAATGGACCTTTGACAATTTTTTTAAGTTGCCCTGGGTTTCTGTGCCACCCCTGCATGTGGTACAGAGCCTTTTAAAAAATTACATCCCTGTGTGGCATTGGTCTGAGTAGCCAGTGGAAACTAAATTGCTGAACTTAAAAGATAAAAAAGTTGAAAGAATAAAGATTCAAAACTACTCATTCAACTGATGCTGTAACTTTGTTTTGACATTTTGAATGTACTCAAAAATGTCTGCTGTTAACTAATGTTTTCACCATTGATTGCAAGAGAACTATATTATAATTATTTCAAATATATTCCAGGGTGCAATGAGCACTGTGATGTACGTACCTGTCACTGGCCATCAGCTTCCCTCAGTTAATGCATCACATTATTTTTATTCACTTTCTTTTATTTTTCATCTTACGGTGATTTTAATAGCATTGTTATTTCTTTCAGATTCAGCTTTTCCTTTCATTCATGTTTTTAATTTTCTTTTACTCCATGTCATCACCTTTGTTAGGCCAGTAATCTGGCCAAAGAACTGCAGGGCAAAGAGCAAAAGCTTCTTGACCTTGAGAAAAACTTGAGTGCAGTAAATCAAGTTAGAGATTCTTTGGAAAAGGAACTTCAAGTTTTGGTGAGTAATACTCAAAAATTTTGACATTTTTCTTTGGATTTTGGTTTTTGTGGCAAGGGTGTAATTGAAATCTGTGGATCAGCTCAAAGCAAAGTATTTCAAAGCTATTTTACTCATGGAAAGAAGGCAAGGACTAATAGGACCTGTCTCAGAATGAAAAGAGCATTTCACCCATATTCTGTGTTAGCAGATGTTTTGTCTAAATAGAACACATCTCTATGAATTTCAGATTAAACCAAATCAAAAATAGTGTGTAGTTTAAATTTAGACTACTCGTTAAGGAACACATGGCCCTTTATTATAACTTGTATAAATGAATACTTGCTATATATATCTTGCAAATGGTTTTTGAAAAAAATTTTCACCTGATTTCAAATTTTGCAAATATTCTATAGTTGGGTGGGATTCTCCTGAGAAACTACACCAGAGTTAGTAACAAAAAGACATACTTTTAGGTTTTACTGTCCCTATCATAAAGTCTTTCCATGGCCATAGGAAATATTTGAGGTTAGTGGAAGTGCCATGCTCATCTTCCTCAGCTGCCTCCCTTTTTTTCACGGTCAAGCATCTCTTCCTGCCATTAAAGCTGGAAAACACTGCTGTGAGATGGATCACGAGGTTGCAGATGTTCACCTAGGAGTAGTTTGGAAGGCTTCTTGCATTGAGAAACCCCAGAGACCACATCTACTCTGAACTCTGGCTGCAGTTCTGTTGCCGCGCTAGCTGAGGGAGAAGTTATTTTAAAAGTTTAGGGACTTGCTTGCAACAAAGAGAAGGGAAAATCTTGCTTTTTGTTGCAGAATATTTCTATGCTGAACTGTAACTAAAAAACTTTAGATCTTTTTATGATAGAAGACTGTTGTATTTTGTACTGGAAAAATACCTAATATAAATTCAGTGGCTGAATTGCACTGCTATTACCAAACCTTACTTTAGGATTTTATCCTTTTTCAGAAAGAAAAGTTTACTAGTGCAGCTGATGAAGCAGAAAATGTTCAACAAACTATGCAAGGTATGTCTCCTGCTAAAGTAAACAAAGAACTAAAAAGCTGCAGAAAATAAATGCAAAATAAAGGGTTTGTTTCCCCTATTCTTTCAAATCTACACCTGGCAGCACAGGAGTTTCAGCAGCTATGGAAAGGACAGGGTTACTTGCACCCTCTCTTCTTAAGAGTGATATACCTTGCAAGTGGGTGGAATTGTCTGCATCTAAATAGTGACTAACTCTGTTTTCAAAATTTTAATTGCATAGAAACAATAAAAAAATTAAACCAAAAGGAAGAGCAGTTTGCACTCCTGTCTTCAGAGCTGGAACAGCTGAAGTCTAGTTTGACTGGTAAGGCAGTAACACAATGGAATGTTTTGAAAATGCATCAGCTTTGTGCTTTCCTTTGCCTCCTGCTCAGCTTGCCACATCGTAGTATGGAATGCTTCACAAATGCGTTTGCCTTCCAAAGAAAGCCTTTTCTCTAGGCAGATAGCAGCTTTTGTGGCACGGTGTATGGAGACACAGCAGGGTGAAGATGATGTTAAGGAGACAGTGTAATTACACAGAAGATTTCCTGGCTGAGTGTATTCCAAATCAATAGTTTAATTTTTCTTTGACCTTGCTACAAAGTCCTGCTGTGGTAATGGTCAGATACCAGTCAAAGACTCAGGGACCAGACTGAAATATTAAGCGTAAGATAGTTAATTCACAGAAGCCTTGTCCATGAGTAGCATTTTCTTTCTAAGGGCATTGAAAAGACTGTGAATCAGTCTGGTTGTCTACTTCCTATCTCATCGGAGGGAGCGTTGCTATACCTTTCTAGCTGTGCATCTCAATTTATGGCCAACGTAGAAAGAAATCAAGCATGATTATGCACCCCATAAGCAAGCCTTTCAAGGGGTTGTTGTAGAAATCACCCACTTGCCTGTGGTGGCAGTCCCTGCCCTGGACTGAGTAATTTTTTCACTGTAGCTTCACGTTGCTTGCATTGTCTTCTGCTGGCAAGTTGTCTCACCTGTAAGACGCGCATAGCTCTCTTCCTCTATTGCTTGATTACTGGTATGGGTAGACCTCATATCAGCATCTCATGGCCTGAAGTTAAGTGAATCACTTCTGAAAGAAAGATTTCTTGACCAGTTGCTTTTTAATGTTTCAGAAGAGTTCTTACTCTTCTGCAGTTAACAGTTCAAAGGTCAAACAATAGAAATTTGTAATTTTAAAGGGGTAATTAGCAAGGTGTCAGTATAGCTCTGCTTCTAGTCCTTTAGTATCTTCTAGCTAGCCTGTGCACACCCTTTTCCTTAAACTTACTAGATTGCTAACCTTTGTCTTGCTCAGTGATGGAAAAGAAATTGAAAGAACGAGAAGAGAGAGAACAGCAACTGATGGAAGCTAAAGCCAAACTTGAAAATGATATTGCAGAGATCATGAAGTCTTCAGGAGACAGCTCTGCCCAGCTTACGAAAATGAATGATGAGCTCCGCTTAAAAGAAAGGTATTTCATCATTGTCAGAGCATTTTCACATCAATTCTTTACTCCTGCACTCCCGACTTCTCATTTGTATCTTTTTGTAAATATCTGAACAAGATGCTCCACAGTGTCACATTGATATGACAGGTGAACTTATTCTATCAAACTGAATTAATCAAAACAGTCTTCTCAAAGTGATTTGAAGAGCATCTAACATTTATAATTCTAAAATTCTTATGTAACAGGCTTTTCATCGGCCAGAGTAAATGATCTTTTTAATAATCTAGACTGCTTTGTGATTGAGCTTTGTAATTATTTGATGACCTGATAAGCTTGGTTCTTTTTTATATAAAAGACCTGGATCATGTTTTTATCTGGCAAGAGAAAATGTGGTCTGTCTCTAATAAAAATTGGATGTAGAATAGTTGTTCTTTACCTTTACAAAACCCCAGGCTGGGGGCGAGGTAACTGGCAACTGTGTTGCTGCACATGCGAGCAAGAGCTCGGTCTCACTTTGTGTGTTTAATTTAGCAGAACATTCTCTGTATGTTAAATAATTAAATCCCTTTGTAAGTGCTTGGACAGAGTATAGAACTTCAGCAAAATTTAGAGTCTTTCATCTCTGTGCTTGTCTTACTGTCAGCAAAAAGTAATGAGTAATGTTCTTTTATTTTGTCTTTCTAGGCAGTTGGAGCAAATACAACTTGAGCTTACAAAAGCAAATGAAAAGGCTGTTCAGCTTGAGAAAGATGTGGAGCAGACAACACAGAAAGCTGAGCAGAGTCAGCAAGAAACTCTCAAGGTTCATGAAGCGGAACTGAAAAATATGCAGGATCAACTAACAGAGATGGTAAAAAGAACTTTAAAAAGCACTCACTAATGATGTGCGCAGTGTTGTTCCACTGCTTCTTTAAATGTGTTCCAATTGTTTTATCTTGTATCAGAAAAAGCAAATCGAGACTAGCCAAAATGAGTACAAGGATCTTCAGGCAAAGTATGAAAAAGAAACTTCTGAGATGATCGCTAAACATGACGCAGATATCAAAGGGTTTAAGCAGAACTTGCTGGATGCAGAAGAGGCACTGAAAATTGCCCAAAAGAAGAATGATGACTTAGAAACGCAGGCTGAGGAGCTGAAAAAGCAAGCAGAACAGGCCAAAGTACGTATACTCTCTTACTCTGCAAGTGATTTAAAACTTAAATTGTTCTTTCAGTGAATCACAGTTTTTAGTCTGGCTTCATGTTTCCTAGTATGATTTTTGCAGTGTTCCTTTTTTTGAACTTTTCTTTATTGGTTAGGGATGAGGAGCAACTAACTGGTTGTCATCTCTAGATTACACAACAATCCATGAAATATGATTCTTTGATGTTAACATTTTGTATTCATAGATACCTGGCTTAGCACAATCAGTTGGAGCCAAATGTTATTCTCTATTCCTTAAATGTGTGAATTTTTAAAATGTGTTGTGAGCTATTACATTTGTTATACACCTGAAATTTTGTCCTCTATTTTGATCCCACGTTACGTGCAACTATTTAGTACGTAGGTTGACTTTAGTAATTATAATTTTTTCTTCTGTTTCTTTGATATTTATTGCTTGCTTTCATCCCTCATAGTTATTTGCTATTATCTCCATTTTATGCTATTTGGTGTATAAATTGACATACATGCTAGTTTAAAATACACCACTGATGTGGTATTTTGAATGAGTCATTACAATATATTTTGGACAGAATTGTGAGAATTACCTATAGAAAGTGAATTGGAGAATTGGAAGTCAGTATCTAATGTAATGTTAATTCATTTTACTTCACTTTGATTCTCATTAAATCATACTGTGCCTCTTCTGAGTAATTTATATTCAGAAAATTTGTTAAGAGTAGTTCTAAAAACAAGATGAAGCCTTGTGCAGAGGAGCCTTCAAACCATGATTTTTTTATTATTATTATTATATAAGCACTGAAAGGTTTTCTTGCGGATGGTGGGTGTTTTGTAGTGAAATATGAGGCGTGGCTGTCAACAATAGAGTTCCCGCAGGGACTGTGTGTCAGTATATACACTTTTTAAAACTTAAATTACATTTGCTTTATTTGCCCTTTAAGCACATTTCTCATTTTTCTGCTTGACTTCATTTTTGTTTTCCCTTCTCCCTGACTTTATTTCTTTAGTCCTTAAGCTCTGTGTTAGCATCAGCCAGAAAAGAGATTGAACTAATGTCAGACAAGATGAGGGGTTTGATATCAGAAAAAGAGACTCTGGCACAGGAGGGGAATACTTTAAAATTAGAGAGAGGTTCCTTGTCATCAAAACTTCTAGAACTGGAAGCAAAGATTTCATTAATGCAACAAGATCAAGAACAACTTAGGACAAGAAATGAAGAACTTAATTCAGAAAATAAAAAAATCCTAAAAGAAAAGGAAGAAGCTGTGGCAAAAAACCAGCAGGAAAGCGCAGAAAAGCTAGCACTAATTTCTGAGAAGAGCAGATTACTCTCTGAAATAGAGGCAGCACAAGCAGACCTTCTGAAGGTAGCTCAAGAAAATGACGCGCTCCGGTCTTCAGAGTCAACCTTGCTCCAACAGGTGAGAGAACTTAAGGCCAACAAAGATGCCATGGATGTGGTATGTCAGAAACATATCGAAGAACGGGAGGAACTGGAGCAATTTCAGAAGAAACTTTTGGAAGAGAAAGATGGAGTTATTAAAGATAAAGACGATGTTATTCAGAAGCTGGGAAGTTCTTGTGAGGCCCTGGCCAGAGAACAGAGAGAGCTACTGCAAGAAGTGTCAGCTCTGACTGCAGAGAGAGATTCAGCCCTAGGTAAACACTCAGATCTTAAAAATACGCATATAGCCTTAAAAAAAGAAATGGACAGTCTATTGCAGACAAGTCAGAGTCTACAGTCTGAGAAGGAGACGCTCCTTAAAAATATAGAAGACTTGCGTGTGAGTTTAGATAATGTGGTTAGTGAAAACCAAGCATTAAGAGTGAGAATAGAAGAGGTGCAGAAAGGACTTGAGACTAAATGTGAAGAACATAAAAAAATGATGAAAGACAATATGGAGTTAAAGGATTCCCTTGCTAGTCTCTCCTGTCTTCTTGAGGAAATTAAAGCCTCAAGAGAGAGAGCGGATTTGGAATGTGCTCAGTTACTTCAAGAGAAAGAAGCTCTTTCTTTGTCAGAGCGAAGGCTTTTGACTGAAAGGGAGGAACTTGTAAATGAAAATCAGGCAATTGCAGAAAAGCTTGCTAAAGCCACAGCAGATGCCGTACTTGCTGAGAAGGTTTTTACCGAGAAAATAAACGAACTGAATTTAGAAAAGGAATCTGTTTTTCATAAGTCATTGCAGTTTGAAAAGCACAATGAAGCTCTTCTTCAAGAGAAGAATGAACTGGAGAGTAAATACTCAAAGCTTCTTGATGAAAACAAGTCTTCTGCAGAGGCAATTTCAGATATGAAGAGGGAACTTGAACTGGATGTCTCAGCCAAAAGAGCTTTGGCCCAAGAGAATACCATGCTCCATGATTCCATCGAATCCCTCAAGGAAGAGCTAAGTAAGAAGACTCTGGAAAATCAAGAGCTAATAACCTGTAGATGTGACCTTTCCAATCTTCTAAAAGAGGCCCAGGATGCCAGAAGAACGTTAGAAAATGAACTGGCTGCTGTATCACATGCCAAGCAGGTCCTGTCATCTTCATTCGAGAGCTGCGCCTCTGCTAGGGAAATGCTGACCAGAGAGAGGAGTGAACTGCAAGAAAAGTGTCAGAAATTAAATGGCGAGCTTGAGGTTATGAAAGAAAACTTAACCACAGAGAAGGAGGCTAGAAAACTGGACAAAGAGTCATTTTTATTGGAACGAATGGAACTTGAAAGCAATATCAGCTCCTTAGAGAAAGAGATAGAGGAGCTCAGAGAGAAAAATCAAGAAATTCTAACTGAGAAAGACTTTTTAGTTCAGGAGAAAGAAAAATCTGAAACTAAACTGGAGGAAATAATGAGAGAAAAAGCAACCTTCTGTGCAGAGATGGAGCAGCTTGCTTCCAGCATTGAACAACTGAAGAGTGACTTTGCTTCCTTGTCTACATCAAAAGCAGAGCTCCAGGACTTGCACAGCTGTGTCTCCGAGACATTAGATGATCTTCGACAAAGGCATGAGGTGACAGAGAAGGAGAGAATGAAGTTACTTCAGGAAAATAACAACCTGCTTGCTGAACAGAAGAGTCTGGTCCTCGTGAAGGAAGAAATACTGCAGGAGAAGGAGAAACTCTCCAAGGATTATTGTAAACTGCACAAGGAAGTAGCGCTTCTAGAACAAACTAATAGTGACCTCTCAGGTAAATTGCTGGCCTTTCAGGACAAAAATCAGATGCTGCAGGAGGAGGTGAACAATCTGACTTTGAAACTAAAAGAAATTGAGACTCTCCAGGCCCAAACAGTAGCACAAAAAATTGAGGTATTGAAGCACACAGTTAAACAACGGTTATACTAATACTGAGCACTAACCCAGTGGTTTCCTCTCTGCACTTCATTGCACAATCAGCACTCCGTCTTGGTATAAACAGGCTGGAATTATGGTCTCTCTCAATATATTTGATTTTTTTCATGTTGTGAGTCTGAAAGATGTTTTAACTCCAGTTTTCAAAACAAAAAAACAACTTCTAAATCTAAAAGCCTCTGCTGTTGCTGAATGTTGCAAGAAGACAATGTAAACTGTGAATAAAAGGAAGTTTTGTTTCCTGAATCTGGTAGGAGAAATTGAGCAGCTACTCTGTTGAAGTACTCTGCAGCTTGAAAGCTAAAGTAGTAACAGACATGGGCTTAGATTAGGTCTCTGTGCAATTTTATGTTAAATACAACAAACTAGAAATTCAAGTTACTCAGAAAAATACGAGATGACATACTGCTCGTGTAAACGTAATTGGATAGCAGGTGGTATAAGAGAACCATTTAAATTTACATTCTAGAACTTCCAGTCTGTTAAAGACATTGGCGTCTCTGGTATTCTTTTTATTCACAGAAGTTTTTTGTATTCACCACCAACAAATTCTGTAAAGTATTTTTAATTTCAGCTTGTGTGGCTTGAATCCCATAAAATCACTTTGAATACAAATTGGAATCAAGGCATCCTATAGGAATGTGTTATGCCTACTTAGGTGTTTGCTACTCTTAAGTAGTATTTCCTTTTATGAGGCCATAATGAACAACACTGAAATCATGTGATAATTTGCTTTATATCCTATTTAAATTTTAATTATTTTCCAAATTTTTAGCACCTTTTTTATAATTCCCTATTTTCTGAAAATAAAGGTTTGTTGGAAGTGAATATCTGTTGAACCACTGCTGTCTAAAGTGGTTAAAAGTCTAAGACCAATCACAGTGGTGGCAATTAGAAATCCAGGAAATAAAAGAAGAAAAAACTGGGCTTCCTCAGTAGTGACACAAGCACGGGGTTGTGAGCTATTTCTGCATGGAACAGAATCTTCTCATGTCCATTTATTTTTATACTTTATGCAGCTTCAAAATGCAAATAAGTTCCCAGTTGAAGTCTTTGTTTAACTGGAAAGCAGCTGGCAAACAGTGGAGCTGTGCATAAAGTATTGAGGTTAATCTTTTGCTTTCAGGGGTCCTTTTGGTAATACTTCTTTTTTTATCCCCCACCCTCACCACCCTCTTTTTCTATATAGGCTGCCAAAATGGCAGAAGATGTTTTCCAGACTGTGGAGAAGGTGACCAAAGAGAAGGATGCCATTCACAAAGAAAAGATTGAAACTTTGGCCTCTTTGGAGAACTCTAGACAGACAAACGAGAAGCTACAGAATGAAGTAATCACATTTAAATGCTTTTACGTGAAAAGTTTTGCCTGGTTTGTAAGGAACAACTGTTGAATTACAGAGAATTAGATTAGGCAAGAGTACATCTGTCACTTTCCCACCACAGTACTCAGTGTAAAAACTTCCTAGAGGAGTGTGCGTTGGTGGAAAATCCGAGCACTTTGTGTAGCCTTTTGACCTGTGTATTTTGCAGATGATTTCCAATATGTACAATATAAGGTCATGTCCTTTAGATCTTAGTACGGTAGTGAAAAAAATTATCTTATGTAATAGGAATTGTGGATGCTGCAACAGCTTTTGCAGATCACAGAATCAAGAGATGTGGCTTTGCCTTGAGACTTAATCAGTCTTGCTTTATAGCTTTGAATGAGTTGCTTAGATGTGACCACTCTGTGCTTGAGCTCCCAGCCTGGAAGTGCAGGGTGCAGCTTCACGCTCCAGTGAAGTTCTGTAGAGTAACAATGCTCTTAACCCATAAGAGTTATCGCTCTGTTTCTCATCTGTAATGCGCTTCTTGCTCTGTGCATCTTCTTTGTGATCTTGACACGTGTAATGTTATCTTTTCTTCTTTGTTCTGCTTTTCCGTTAATCAGAATTGTGGTCTGACAAGGTACAAATTCTACTGAGCTGTGCACTGTATGAACACACGGGCACAGCTGTCCCCAAGAACAGTGCAACATAGAATTTATGATGGTTTGGGTGGGAAGGGGCCTCAAAGCCCATCCAGTTCCACCCCAGCCGTGGGCAGGGACACCTCCCACCGGATCAGGGGCTCCCAGCCCCATCCAGCCTGGCTGGGATGGGGCAGCCACAGCTTCTCTGCGCAACCTAGGCCAGGGCCTCACCAACTTCACAGTAAAAAATTTCTTCCTAACATCTCATCAAAATCTCCCCTCTTTCAGCTTAAAACCGTTCCCCCTCATCTTATCGCAATGTGTACAGCAGTTCCTCTAGAGGCTTGGTTTCAGTCTGTGTCCTCCCACCGCTTTGTGATACTTCAGTGTTCAGAGAAGCAAAGATTGCCCTCGTGAATCTCTTTGAGGCGCTTTTGTCTCAGAGTATCTGGTCTGACACTGGGCTCGCACCTTTTCTCCAGGTCTTGAGCATCCTGTGGCTTCTTTTTGATGGCTCTTTGGTCTTTTGCAGCCCCTGTAACACTGAGTAGTGAACAGCTGGGCTAACCTAAATGCCACAGCTTGTGTTGAGACTGTAATGATTTCCAACGAGATCTGATGACTCGAAAATTAAAAGCAGTGACGGTAGTAATAGCAGGGGGTTCACTTTGTGGATTAAGAAAAAATCCACAGGGTCTATAATGCCATCAGAATGGCTGGAGATTATCCGTTATGTAATGGAACGTGTTGCTGAACGCAAACAAATCGTGTTCTCAAGCTTGTGGCGTTTACGTGGTTAGATGCAAGCTCAGTTCATGGATACACGACACCTTGTCCTGTGCCACAAGATCTCTGAAAGGAATGAATTTCTTATGGTTGCAAGCACGACATCCAGCCTACTGTTTCTCAGAACTTAAGGTATGGTAAAGCAGTTATCGTAGAGGAATAAAGATCAAGGGAACAGCTTATTTTGGTAGCAACTGTTCAGTTTTTACAGAAATGCATTGATTTGTAGAGCATTTGAAATGAAGGTGCTTGGGGGCTTTACCTTTTGTATGGGGGGTATATATAGCATGTTACTGCTAGCTCCTTTTCCATGAACTTCTGAATTCTTTGTGCTGCTCAAATGGAATGCAGAAATTCTGACAGCATCTTTTGTTAGACAAATGCTTCTCGGTGCAAACAGACTGTCTGAATTGGACTAAAATGGAAAAAGTGGAACAGCTCAGCTCAGGCCCCCATTTTGCCGAATGTCTTTTTGGAGTTCTGCACCGAACAACTGTGCAGTTTCATTCATGCAATGAGGTTTTTTTCCTTCTCTTTAAGTTGGACATGCTTAAGCAAAACAACCTGAAAAATGAAGAGGAACTTAATAAATCAAAAGAGCTACTAAATCTGGAGAACAAGAAGGTGGAAGAACTTAAAAAAGAATTGTGAGTATTTCAATGTTAAATCTGTTAAACCATTCCTTTGTGGTTATATTTAGGAATCATTTTTTGAAAAATTGTGTTTCGATACCTCTCCGGTACCCCCGCTTATAAAGCAGATAGAAGGTCAAAATTTAAATGTTAGTTTGACATACATAAAGCCTGAAATCAGGGTGTTGCTCCTGAATTGCTGAAGGGAAATTAAACAAATCCTTCGCTCTAAGCATTATTTGAAATTGTTTGTTTGTTGGAGGAAGTATGGAGTTCTGCCACCTGAGGGCACTAGATTATTTTGAAAGCTTTATAATAAAGAGATTCTGTTTGGATTTAATTACAAGTACACTTGGAGTATTAAGTAGTTTTATGTGGCTTTGTTTATAGAAAATCTGGTTCCGCTTTTCATTGATGGCTTGATCCAGTTTATCCCTATTGACCTGCTATGTGCTTACTTTCTAACTTCTCAAATGCCATATATAAAGTATGGAAAATGAGAGTTAATGGTTTATTATTTGAGATGCTTCTTTTGAGAAACTGCCTCTTATGTACTACAAACTAACGATGTGTAATGTTGTACACAAAGAAATTAACTGCAAAGCATCTGATATGAAGTAATTTTCCCTGCAAACTCTCATTGTATCAAAACGAAAAAGGTGAGTAAGACTCCAGCCTAGTTAGCGCTCACTCCGTAAGTCGTTTTGTGACAGTTCCTAACTGCTGCTCTGAAGTGCAGACAGGACACGAAGAAAATCGACACACAGAACTAACGCTGGGTTTCTGTACGGCTGGTAGTTATTACTGCTTGCTTTTAAAAGCCTGTCTGCTCACGTAGACAGCAGCCTGGTGCGAGAAGGCAGGATTTCATTCCATGAGCAATTCCTACCTGGGAAATGCCAGAGCAAAACCATCATTTCCACACTAATTGCACTAGTGCTGGAACAGCAAGGGGCTGACAGACTCTGGCTCGGTGGAAAAACAAAATGTATCAGGCCGTCATTTGACAACCAGGATTTGTTTATAGAAGTTCCTCATCACTTTATGGGGTTTTGTCATTTTTTTTTTCCTTAAGGTTATTCTTAGTCATATCTTGCTGAATGCGGTCTCTGATTATCAGTGCAATGAGACACTGGGGATAAGTAGGAGCTCGTCCAGTTGTTTTTAATTTAATTTTTGTTGCCATCATTATTTTCTGTGTTGCCTTGTTTTAATTAGAGGAAGGTCTTAGCTTCATCATAGGCGTTTCTTGAGCGGCAGTGATGTGGGTTGAGAAAACACCGCTGAGTGGTCGGTCAATCCAGGTAGTGCCCTCATCTTTGTGAGGGAGGGGAGAGGGGAAACCTTCCCCCATGAGCTGTGGCCGTGGAGGGAGGTGCTGCCACCCCTTTGGTGCTCTCCTGTAGAGGAGCCTTCTGCACAAAATAGGGATGGAGACAGAAATACTGTCTGGATGTCGTGTGTCGTGCTGTCGGGTGCACTTGCAGCTACCCGTTTAAAGTTCCTCGGCACTAGACGCAGGGGAGCATTTCACACAAACAGACCCCAGCGCTGCGCGTGGGTTTTTTGCGATGCCCTGAATCTGTGATGCTGAAAGCAGAAACTGGTTAGTACTGCAGCTCAGCAAATGATCCTGGTTAAAAATAGGTATGTTCCTGCATCAGCAAGTAGGTTCATACCAAGATAATAGGAACTGGTGTTCAGTAATGTGAGCAACCTGTTTAATCCAGCCTAGGTGGATCCGATTGGAAAAGCGGTCAAGGTGAGACCAGAGAGAAGAAATGGTGGAAAACCATAGTCCTGTTTTGTGCTGAACTCAAATAGTACATCAGACTTTCCTTTGGTCCAGAGTCCTCGTATTCTGAAGCGCTTGAATAAGTTTCTGACTTGGGGGATCTTCAAGCTCCCACGATCATAAAAGTATTTTTAATATTCCAGTCAGGGTTTAACTCTGTGCAATATTGGCACATTGGAGTATTGAGAGTCCATTTTATGAAAACAAAACACAGTCATAAAAATTGCTCTTTAATGAACATGTCTATCTTTTGAAGAACATTAAGTCTTTTAAAGCCTGGTGTTTGTCACTTGTGTTAAAGGCAGGCAAGGTATTTTTTCTTTCAAAAATTAGTTGAAAATACACTTGCTTTGAGGAAACCATACACGTTAGTGGCAGCAGAGGCTGAGGAAACCTGCAAATCCATTTTTTCCCTTAAATTTTTCCTTGTTTTGTCTCCTTTTTAGTTTTAGATCTGTTAAAATAATGGAATAGATTAGGTATTCTCCTGATTTACCTCCTGTGATCTGGCACATTCATGTTTGTTTGGATGTCTGACCTTGTAGGAGTATTTTAATCAGTGGAACTGAAAGCTTTTTTTACCCTTTCTCTCTTTTCTTTTCTTCCCCTTTTTAACTTTTTTTTTTTTTTTTTTTTTATAACACAATTTTCATGTTTTACCTCTGCCACAAAGTCAACTCGGACTTGTCCGCTTCTGTGAAAGTCCAGGCTATAAACCTCTCCAGCATTGCTGTCAGACTCTGCCTTGTATTTCTAAATCCCAGCATTTGCTCACCACTGGAAGTGTGCAAAGCCCACAGTGTGAGCTCACCGTCCCTTTCTTTGAGTAGCTGATACACGTCAAGGAAAAGGAGTTTTGTGCCGCTGCAGCTTTTCAGGGTTAAACCTATCCCTGTGCATCCGAGGTATAGATTGTCACCTTCGTTATAGATCCCCTCAGCCACGTGACCTGGATGTATTTTTCCAAGCTGTGAAGCTGAATCTCTCCCACAGTTTTTTCTTGCCTCTCTCGTTCCTATGGTAACGATGCACTCTCTGTCCTCGCAGCGAAGCGCTGAAGCTGGCAGCTGCTCAGAAGTCCCAGCAGCTTGCAGCTTTGCAAGAGGAGAACGTGAAACTTGCCGAGGAGCTGGGCAGGAGCAGGGACGAAGTCACAAGTCACCAGAAGGTAGAGTGGCTGGAAGGTTCCTGATCTGGGGGGGAAAAGTGCCGCGCGTGCTGTATCCGCTGATGTCTGGGTGAGGTTGCACTGCATGTTTGTGCTTGAAAGATGAGTTGCTCTGAGAAGGTTTTACAATAAATTTGGAAGCCACCTGCATTGGGAGGTTAGAACTGCAGGCTAACAGGAGGTTGCGTAACCTGTGAAGGATATTTAGGAGGCTTGGAAATAAGCATAAATTAAATATGCTTTAGCCAAATGTGTCGACAGACACTTGCTATTTCTGTTGGGAGGAATTTTGTTATACAACTGTGGCAATCTCCATCTACCCAGTGCTAAGGAATTCTAGCTCTTTAATTCACCTTCTTATTCCTGCTCTCTCTTCCTACTGAAAAAATAAATAAGAGTATTTAGGATGCTTTTCAGAATGCTGTCTACAACTACTTGGTTGGACTCTCTCTAAGAAGTGCTGTGCATGTGTATGCTTGCTTAAACTTCATACTGTGCATGTCCATGAACAGCTTTGCAGCGAGGTAATGGGTACTGGGGGACTAGAATCAACGTCAGATGGTGTTCTGGTGGTAGTTTACACCAGAGTTTTCTGGTGGAGAAAGAAAATACTCTCTTTTTTTTTCACTATTATATTTCAATACATTGTTGGAATCTTAAAGTGTGGTCTTAGGTATACAGCATATAACACTGGTGCTTAGCAAAAGGTAAATTAGGTTTACAGCTGTGAAATATATGGGGTTTATTGCTTGTGGAGCAGTTCCAGTGACAGCCACAGCTTGGAGGCATATTTGGAAGATCTAGTCCGAAGGCAGGAATGTGAAAGACACAGTATTCTGAGAGGGCACCTGTGCAGAAGATGTTCCCAGCAACAGTGGAACAGATCTCTTCCATCCCACAACAAAGCCTAGTATTTTCAAAGCCAAGAGGCTGACTTTTGTTCAAGAGTCCTATTTTGAAATATTGGGGATGGGTGACTACAGGTCTGGCCAGTTTCTAAGCCCTTTTGGCTGCTGACAGGAATAATGCACGAGTTGCTTCATCCTAGCGAGCGTTTGGAGATGATTAACAAGAGTCCCAGACGTGTGGGCTCAAGGACTGACTCATGCTGCATCTGAGTAGTGGTGTGGTAAGCGAACGCTGTCATCCCGCACAGCCGCTGGGAGCTCTGCGCCCAACTCCCACGGGCTTTCTTAAATTATTGCAGAATCCTTGAGGCAGCCTGTTTTTTTCAGAAAGAGTTGTAACTTGGAAAGGATTTGGCAGCATTGGTCAAATCTCTTTGCCTATCGTATGTGGCCAGAGTCGATACACAGAAAGTCCCAAGGGAAGGGACCTCGGTGTGGATAGAAAGCTTGGTCTGTGAAGCGCAGGAATTAGTCAGTGATCTCACAAGCTGGAATATTCTCAGTTCGCTTCTACCATGGTCTTTTCTGCCTGTGAGAAGGTGGCTCCAAGATCAAAGATCTGGAAGATCTGCTAGAGAGTGGAGAAACAGGCTGTTTGTCTTCTTTGGCTACTTGTGCTGTGTTATAGCCTCTTCTGCAAGGATGTTGGTAATGTTGGAAATGTGGGAATGCCGTCTGTTGAATTTCTAAATGTAATATTTGGGTGAACCGTACAGCCTCATAAAGACTGGAAGAAGCTTTTGGTATTCCAGGCAGCAGTGTTGTTGAGAAAGGAGCAAAGGCAAAATGGTGTTATTTAAAACGCAGGTTTCCTTCTGGGTGTCGTGCGTCTCACGAGTGCAGCTTTTCTCAGTTCACTGCTGTCCAGCTCTCACTGGTGAAATGTGTAGCTTACCTGCCCAGAACTGTCATAGCTCCTGGTTGCTCCCAAAAAGCATTCCCTGTCTCACTTGGAGCCTCCAAGAGTACTTTCTATCCTGGCCAACCTGCTGTTGCCCCAAGGAGCAGGACTTTTTTTTTATCTTACCCAACCTGAACTTCCATTCCCCTTGTTCTCTCTTTGACTCTGACGGGTTCTATTAATAAAAAGGCAAGAAAAGCAGGTGGCCTGGAGGATCCTGGCACAGACGGCCCTGCGCTGGGCTAGCACAGGCACGGGGATGCCCCCGCTGCTTCTCCTCTGCTCTCTCCTGGGTGAATACACACTGTGTTCGGGCACCGCCACAGCTTGATTTGGGCTTCCTCGGCTCAGGCTGTCTGTGGGGAGTGGAAAGAACATTCCTATGAAGAATTGCCTAATTAAATTTTAGGAAACAGGTGTCCGTGGTAGCAGTTGAAGGTGTTTAATATGTAATAGGATTGCTCATGGAGCTGCAGTTTCAGCAGGGGACGCTGAAATATTGGACAGGAGGGAGGAGAGCACAGAACGGAGCGGTGCTTCGGTCCATGCGAGTTTGTGCATGTGCCTCTGAAAATGTGGTAAGAAAGGTAGCAAGCATATCTCTTGAGTATTTTGAGCAGTCACTATGGTAACTATATAAATTCTAGCAAGTGTGTTAGTCAATTGGGTTAGTGAATCTGTGGCTAGATGTGACACACTTTGCAAAATTAATGAGTACTCTTTCATGAATGATTTATCCTGACATCAAAAGGTTAAAGTGTCTTGTGCTGAAGATGCTAAGGGGTGCTTTTCTGTATTGATCCATAAATAATTAGCTGTTTGTAATTAGTTAAAGATTCCCGGTCAGATAGATACTGAGCTCGGGGAACTTTTCTGGCTTCAAATTATTCGTTGTGCTGTTTTGGGAGCCTCAGACCTACCCAGGCACTTTAACTTCATTGGAAAAAATGTAGAAATATCTCTTAGCTCAGCTGGCGCATCCTTTATTAAAGCGATGTGCTCTGAGGGGAACTGAGAGAGTGAGCGGATTGCTGGAGAACTGTTGATGAGCGCAGCGGTGTCCTTTCTCCCCTTCTACCACTGCCTCTGTGAAGGAGGCAGACAAAAATTCTCAGATGCATAGGGTGTACCTGCAGCTGCTGCCTTTGATTTGCCCACAGGGAGTGTTTGGCCGTACCCTCATAGCACTAGGGCAGCGCGACAGCCGGATGGGGGTCACTGTCCTCGAGAGACGTTTTGATTTTCTTTAAGACTTCTTAATATAAGCCTCTCTGCACCCTTCTAGGAGCTATGTTTCATATCAGTAAAGTTGTCTGACTGACCCCCAGCAAAATGATACCAATTAACCTTAAATCCGGCTTAACAGCACTGCAGTACCTGAGAGGAGAAGATAAGGAAAACACGGAGGAGACAATTTATCTAGGTGGCTGCCCAGAA
Organism: Clamator glandarius; assembly: GCA_033459285.1. Classification (NCBI taxonomy): domain Eukaryota; kingdom Metazoa; phylum Chordata; class Aves; order Cuculiformes; family Cuculidae; genus Clamator; species Clamator glandarius. Next base: position 1,235,809 of record JAUNZM010000233.1, read on the forward strand.
CTGGAGGCTGGCAGACAACGCTCCTTCTCATTGGAACTTGCCTGCTCTGGAAACTGTTTAACGCTTTCTGTGCTTTTCTGTATGAAACCTGCATGTCTGCAAAGTGCTGGATTAACCGTTTAATCAATAAGAGAATATTTGCTGTGGTTCCTGGGGCTCTGAGGTTTCTGTTGTAAATGTATGTCTTGCTAACCTTGTGGAGGAACCCTGAAAGCTTCTGAAATCCAAATGGAGATTGTGTTCAAGTCGAGGCACAGGGAGCTGCTTCTATAAGCAGTTCTGCAGGGCAGTATTTGCTGACTTTGGCCATTAAGTAAGACGAAAGGAAGAGATGGTGAAAAATAATTGGCCTGAAAAATCTCTGTCATGGAAGTGCAGTTACCCCAGCATATCTTCTGTGGTGAGGCTTTCCAGCTTTGTTTTACAACTTATGGTTTGTTGCTTTGTTTTGCTTTTCCTAAACCTGTATGTGCCTGTCAGCTTGGGCTTCAGGAACCTTCAGCAACAATATTTTCAGTTGAAGGCTTCCTAGCTGTAAGGGCTTAAGGTGGCCCCGATGAGTTACAGGTTCAGGATACAGTAACAGACACCAGACCAACAGCTTTAAGGATCAATAATTCATCTCTAAATAACTGCACAGTAACAGATACAGAGCAGCAGTACAGTTATCCAGGTCAGAACAGAAGCAAATCCAGTAATTCACGAATACTGGGCTAAACTTAATAGCCAGGCGTATAAAGGCTTACGGTTCTTTGGTGTGCGTGGGGCCTGGTCATATTGGATAAGTCAGTGCTAACCTCACACGTCTCTGGAGTGCACAGGACACACAAATACTACGTAAAGCAGTAATAGCCCCTCACTAGCTTATGCTCTTGGTCACTGAACAATTTATGCTTGTGTGGGTGTGTTGTCCTAGTAGAAAATGGATTACTTCTAAGGATTTGTAGGCTCTGTAGTCTCTCCCATGTTTGTTTTATGATGATTATGATATTATACAAAGGAAATAATCCTTAGTGTATTAACCGTGGTCTTTTTGTACTTGGATTTTAGCTGGAAGAGGAGAGATCTGTACTCAATAACCAGTTGCTAGAGATGAAAAAGAGGTAAGCTGTTTTTTTCTGATGTGCATTTAACTATACAGTCCTACAGAAAACTTTAGAAAACAATACAAAAACAGAGCTAAGGAAAAGCTATTGTTTTCTATTGTATCAAAGTTAAAAAGTCTTGAGGTTGTCGCAGAGATGGGCTTACAGATGATATCTTCCCTGTTTTCATTTATATTAATTGCATTAATATAAGAACATGTTAAGCACAGCGGTATTTACTGTTTCCTCTTTAGTTACACCCCGTAGTGGTTCTCTTCATTTTTATTAACCAGTTTAGTGTTTGGTTTTAGTCTGCTCTGGAATATTGGATTGTCCACCAGTCTGATAAATGTGTGTGCGTGCAGATCTGACCAACCGAGTTCTTATGGAATAATGGAAAAATACAGTGATGCTATGGAATGTTTTTTTAAAAAATAAAACCCAAGAAAGAAGAGCAGCAGGTTTTTCAGCCTTGACTGGGGTGTTCTCAGTCCTGGGATACCGAGTTCATTGTGGCAGTAGTTAGTTAGCGGTTTATTCAGCACTGTTTTTAAATACCAGGAGGTTTGTCGGGGGTGACTGGGGCATCCATCTGTAAACTGTGCCATTCAATAAATGTTCCCAAGTTACAGATTTTACTGTCTTTCTGAAGTTGAAATATGGGAAGCTAATTGGTGAAGTGCCACAGTGTCTTCAGGAAAACGTGGGCTTTTCAAAAGCAGTTATATAAAACCTTAGAAAAAGATGCAGCTCCCCGTGACGCCCAGTGTGTTCCAGGAAAAAAAAACACCCCCCTGCTAAATTTCCTGAGTTTATTATGGTCAAAACAAAGAACAGTGAGTGGCGCTTTGGTATTTGTGTACATCCTTAGCCGCTCAGTGCTACACGCTGATCCTTTTTTTATTCCCTAATGATCTGTTATTTGGGAGGTGGGTCACTCTCTTCTAAAAGACAGCGGAGCTAAAGCTCCCTGGGAGAATGTAAAGGTTTGATCAGCTGTTGCACAGAGAGACAAGCAGCGGAAAGTCCAGCTTTAGCCAACCCTATGAACAGGAGCACTCAGCCTTTAGCTACATAGAACAGCATCGGTGTGAGTTATTTATTAAGATGAGGTGAAGGGGAAAATGAAGAGAGAAATCTTTAATTGGTATAAGACCATTTGACATCTGCAATAATTAATATGTTCACACCAGCTAAGCAGCATCTGTGTATTTGGTGTGGAGGAAGGGAGGAAAAAAGAGGATATTAATGCTGTTGACAGCTTAGAAGACAGTTTATGGCCATATTTTAAATGTTTTTAAATATGTACTTTAAATGATTGAGAGTTATTTTAAATAGTGTAATTCCTGAAAGTTACTTGAGGAGAGGAAGGAGGGATTAGGGCTTCAAGATTCACTCAGTACATCCCGTCACTTCTGTTTCATAGCATGCAGTTTAAAAGACATATTCTGTAGACAGTTATAAAACACAAGGTGTGTGGCTCTGATTTTCCTTCTCCTATTTTTGCTCTGTGGCCTGTTTGAAAGAACCTAGATAGCTACAAAATCATTAAAATGATTTTTAACATCTCTTCACCTTCATTCAGTTACAAAGAGAAGCCCAGGTTTGGTTTAATGACATTTCTCAACAGTGTTGAATAAACTCCAGTAGAATGGTTGAAACGAGTAGCGGAGAAGTCAGCCTCTCTGAAGCAGGCTGCAGCGCACCAGGGGTTAAAATACACTAGTGTGTGACGTTATTGGCAACGAAAAAAGTGAAGCTGAATAAAGAGCTGATTAAATAAGAGAGTCTATCTCTAAATTCCCAAATTCCACTGAAGTTGGTGATGAGATGAGCAATGACCCTTCCTTTAGTCTTAGGAATTTGAGATACTGAAAAAGAGATATCTCTTTCAGTTGGGTCAAATCTCTAGCAGCAGTTTTCCTGCCTTCCTTCCACCCACAGGAATCCTCTTCCTCTGTTTTAACAACTTCCTCTATTTAATAGTTGACCTGGGAGTTTGATATTTTATGACTTTGAGGGGATTCTGTGTTACTTCAGCCCATGAGGTTCACTGTGGGTTGCTAACTGTCTTACTGTCTTTGAGCTTGCGCTACTTATCGATACTCATTTCATTCCTCTCTCTTCCCTTTCCTACCCTTGCTTCCTTTGCTATATCTGTGTGTCTTTAATGGTAAGACTCAAGAAAGTCTATCCACGTTACAATAAATAGTTTTGGTTTCTTTTTTTTGTTGTTTTTTAGTAAAGTTGTTGTACATATTCTGGCTGCCTTTGTCCCTTGGTGTCTTGCTTTTGTTTTGTAAAATACTCAGCAATATATATGTATATATATTAAAAGAAAAGTCTATATTTTTGACCAAAACAAAAAAAAAGCCCCTTGGTGCAAATTTAGTTCTTCCTTACAGTATTTCACATTTCTACTCCATGTTTCTAACGTGGTTCTTGTTATCTTGCATTTTTAAAGCTTGCCCAGTAACACTTTAAGGTATTTGCTTCATTCTTAGAATTTCTTATTTTTGTAGTAAGGGAAGAATCTGGGTTATTTTTTTATGTTAAAAGTGAAAAACCTCTTTCTTCCATGAATTCTGCACGCTGCTGAAAATATGGTTTCACCTCCTTGAGAAAGTGAAATCATAAAGTGGCGTGTGAAATGACAGTCATTTTTATTGTAGCTCCTCTTTGGTCCCTGCTGGCGAGCAGGTACTTTGGACTTGAATTAGCAGGAAAAAAGTCCAGGTTGACCAGATCAATTTCCTTTTTGTTTTTCCTGATGAAATAAATACTTCCTGCAAGATTTTACTTGCAAGTTATCACTATGTAGTTATATTGCACATTCAACATATGCTCCTTACGTTTACCGTCTCTCTCACGGATCATACTACAAACGGCACTGAAGCTGAGAGCGTCGCTGGGGTAGACTCAGCTGATGCTGGAAGTGAACCGTGATCCACACTTACGTGTAAGTAAGTAGTGACATATACCTACTGTATTTGTAGGTTTTCAACAGTTCAGAGAGCCTCCAGCTGGAGCTGTAAAGCCTGGCTCCTGGACACACTGCCCTGTAAAAGAAAAAAACAGTGCTACAGTACAGGGACCTTCTTCCCCTCTCTTGTTTTCTCTCCTGTTTTTCTTCTCTTGTCTCTCTCCCCTTGTGTTACAGTATTCCGGACTCCTATATTGAATTTGTAAATATCTGTTTATATACTCACAAACTGTTTGCCTTTTCCAACCACCCAAAAATGCTTGCAGATATTTGAAATGACAAGTTAACCGTATTTGTACAAAAAGTCCATTTGGCCTTGATCTCCAAGGTGAAGATCCAACTAAAAAGTAGAAACACTGGCTAACTTAACAAGCTCTTAAGCGTGAGATGGGTCACGGGGGTTTCCGTCTGCCCTTCAGCTCTGTGTCCAGCAAAGGGAAGCCCAGGTGAAGTCTCAGCTACAAAAGAGCTTGGGAGCAGCAATTTCCAGATGTACTTTCCCATGTCCTGTCCTTAAGTAAATGCTGGATTTGCAGCCCAGTGGATTGGAGGGCGGCTGTGCTCTGTCAGCAGCGTCCCATGCGTTGGTGGCACATTTCTTTTCCACACCAGCACCCTGCACTTTTGATCCAATTCAGCAAAGCATTTGAAAACACAGGTTGGGATGGAGCATGTATGTAATCCTGATGAAAAACAGAGGCTGCTGCCATGCTTTTAGTGCTTTGCTGAATCAGAGTTGGCGATGAGATCTGTGAAATGCCATTGCCATTTTGGTTTTTATTAGCAGGATTATAACTTGTATTTGAAGGCAAGGTTGCGCAGTCTGAAATTTGTTGTGTTTCTGCTTATATTAATTCTCTCATTGTAAAAATATACCAAACCCCAAATCAACCTTTTGGTTCTTGTTTGGTAGCTGCATCAGCTTTTCTAAACCCCAGATTCTCCACTTGCTGCTTCCATTCCTGAGTATAATCTTAACAATGAAAGAATTGCATTAATTGTGCTCTCATTGTTGAGTTTTCTGTTTATCTTGAGTCGGTGAGGTTTATTTGTATATCATGGTCTGGGTATCGTGGCTCTCACTAACTGTAGATACCATGGATGGGAACTTTTCCATTTGAACTCGACAGCTACTCCCTACTAACCAGGCATCGTCACACAAGGGCGCGTTCTGCTCTTGATCCCTTGAACAGTCCTAAAAGTGTGTAGTTCTGTTGAGGAACTGAAATTGTTATGGCATTTGCTATCTTTGAAGTATTGGCTTCTCTGTGCGTTCTCGTGCAGTGGGGGTGCGCTCAGGTAGCCTGGTCTGTTTTCAGCCCCCTCAGCGAGTAAGAGGGGAAGCAGCTCACTGCCGCAACAGCGAGAGCGTGAGCCTCTACACTGAGATGCAGGGAATTGCAGAGAAAACTGGCTACAATTCCAGGAGTTCGGAGAGCTGGCAGCTAGCTGCTGGGCACCCGAAAAACAAGCTTCTCCTCTAGAAAAGCAAACACAGATTTTTGGGGTAACAATTGGAGTTTTTTGAACAAACAAAAACCTTTCAGCTCGTAAGGAACTTCTCTAGCAGTAGTCCTCACATCAGAGGACAATGATTCATCTGCGTGTTGTGTGACTTGTCAGGAAGACTTGTTAGCATCAGTGTGAGGATCTCCGAGCTGTGATGCCTCAAGATCCCTGTCAGGACAGGAATTGCATGCAGAAGTTGGATCTCTTATTAGATCAGCTGAAAGGATTGGGAAAAATGGACATACATACACAGAAGGGGTGTCTGCCTACATTGGAGGATTTCTTTTTAACCCTTCTTCGATGAATTAAAACAAATCTCACATTGTTTTGTGGGAAACAGTCATCGTTAAAGGTGCAGGAAGTCTCAAGGGTCCATGTTTCAGGCAATAATGATGTTACTGGAATTAGTGAGGACCAGCTGATATTTCCAGCATCATCAATGCTTTGCATGACAACTTGTATTATGGGCTTTGCATGTGCATTTTGTTGCTCGTTATTAATTTTCAAGAAGTAACAAAACTCTGAAGTTAGGTTTCGTGGAACATTGTGCAACATGTTTGTTTATCCTGTATCTCCCCAGTCTGTTAACTTGCTTCTGTAAATTCAAATGGATACGATGATATGCAGATTCTGGCAGGTACTACCTAGGTAAAGTTTTTGCTTTGTTTCCACATTTGTAACTTCTGAAATATTTATACATCTATAAAATCTTAGTTTGAGTACAGAACTGAGATTTGCTTTTTAAGAATCACTTCTTAGAGTAGTCTAGTACTTGAATTCAACCTCTTTAGGCGACTACAATAATCTATTCTTTAGGTGATTTCTGGTTGTATTTGGTTTTCTTTTAGAGAATCAACATTAAAAAAAGAAATCGATGAAGAGAGAGCATCTTTACAAAAATCCATCAATGTTACTAGTGCCTTGATCACACAAAAAGATGAGGAACTGGAAAAACTCAGAAATGAGGTAAATGAGGAAAAGCAGGGTGCCTCTTAGTTTTGGATTAAGTTATGGCTACAAGCGTATGGCTCTTAGTGCCTGCTACTGAAGGACTGGCTAATTATTTTTTGTCATTAATTGAGCCTAGTTAAATCTGAGAATTAAATCTTTGGGTATCTATGCCTTCTTAGGGGACTTCTAGCGTATATTTTGGTGTCTCTTTAGCCCATACTGCTAAGGATGTTGCCTGGGGCTCTGACTTCCTTCCCGAAGCCCCATGCATTCTCATGTAATTCTTACAGATCACGGTGCTCCGTGGAGAAAATGCTTCTGCAAAAACCTTGCAGTCAGTGGTTAAGTCACTGGAGTCTGATAAATTGAAACTTGAAGAAAAGGTGAAGAGCTTGGAGCAAAAACTCAAGGAAAACAACGAACAGCCTTTAACTATAACTAGCTCCTCAGGTAACTCCGCGCCCCTCTGTGATTTTTGCATTTACAATTAACCAGGTGGTTGAAAGGAGATCTAACTAATGAACCTCCTGTGACGTGTGACTTTCCTGTGGGTAGGGTTTGTAAGATGTAAGATTTGAATGAAGTAGATAATCTGACCAGGTACCGACATTGCCAGTTAGCCCCATTTACACCAGGGCGGGGGACAATTTGACTTGAAATTAAAGATGTTCATAAACCATTCCAAAACTTTATCCTGTTCCTGGTGTAGCTTCTCTACAGGAGCCTTTTCTTAGGCTGATTTTGGTTTTCCTTGCTGTAGCTATGAAGTGCAGCGTAGGCATTGTAAGAAAACCACCTTTCTGAGTACAGGACTGGGAATCCCACGTTCTAGACCCTGATGCTGAGCTGCTTAAGGTTCGTACCACTGCAGTCTCATCACTGCAACAGGGGAGCCTCCCTTGCAGATCTGGAAACCTTAGCTGTGACCTATGCAAAGATTTATTTTGCATTTAGTAACGAGCAGTATTGAATATGCTTCTGTAATGCAGCAGTCAAAAAAATACCCCCAAAAGTCACCCTTACCAAAGCTTATACTGAATGATTAGAAAGCAGTGAGAATAAGATGCCTTGGGGACTAGAGACTGTGACACTATTTCAGTCTCTAAGCCACTGTATGTTTCATAATTTAGATTATCGGTACTTACACTTTGTTTGGTTTTGTTCTTTTTTTTTAAAGGTGACACTGCCAATCTTCAGGATGAAATTGCAAAAGAGAAGCAGGTATTTGATCTGAAACGTCGGCATGCTGAAACAGCAGTGGATCTATAGGCAGAGAGAAATACTTCTCCAAAGACAATTCCTAATGAGACTCTGTAAATCAAGATTATAATAGGCAGATTTATCTTGTAACCTTTGGCTTCTGAAGGGAATTATTAAGAATTAAATGATGAGTGATACCGGAGAAATAGTTCAGGTTATTGGAACGTGAGGAAGCAAGCAGGAAAGCGGGGGTGGCAGGCTTTGACCTGCAGCCTGTTGACAAGATACAGCCCAGGTTTCTCGGATGTGAATGAGGAATAAGATGTGGCCCTCCTGATTCGGTGCTGCTGCCTTCAAAGCTTCTGCAGTTGGAAGTGTTGGTCTTTGCTGCTTCTTAACTGCAGAACTTCACGCAGAACAAAGTTTGACAGAGGTAGGAAAAATGTGTATCAAGGAGTAAGATAATCATAGCAAACAGCAGGCAGCCTCTGACAACGAATGCCTAGGAAATGCGGTTAGAACAGAAACACCTTCTGCTCGTTATAGAAATCATTGTTAGATCACTGATGTCAGTCAGGTTGATTAAAACATGTCCTTCCTAGTCTGTGCGGAGATCAGCAGGCGTGCAACTAGCCATACACTAACCACCAGTCTTTCTGTTTTTCTACCTGCCTGAATTCATCTGCCGATGGCAACGCGTCCTTCCAATCAGCATGAGGTTTGTTCTGCTTCTTGGCTTCCTTTATTTTATTCGCTGTGTTAATTTGCCAAGTGTTACCTGCTTACATTCAGCAGTGCTGCTGCAGTGCTGGCCTCCTGGTCTCTGGCTCTAACTGGCTTTGGGGATGGCGTGTGGATGCACTGCACTGTCCCACTGCCTCTCTAGCATCACCCTGCGAGCGTCCCTTAGAGCTGCAGTTTCAGAGGAACAGAGATGGTGGTCTGAGTTACACTGCTGGATTTATGTTCAAAATGTAATATGAGTAAAAGAACTCGATCTTCCAGCGGTGGGTTGAGACCTGCTGCTGTCTCAGATGTGTTGGTGGGGCAGAACTGCCGAGCTCCCTGAACAGGAATCACACTGAGGATCTCTGAGGTCCTTTGGGAAGTTCCCCCCCTTGTTCACTCAGTGTCCATGGGTGCTCTTGTGTAATAATACTATGATCCAAGGGCAGGAGTTAACACAGATCTGCCTGTGTCAGTTTGAGGGCCGTTCCTTTCCGTGCTTGGGGCACAACAACCCTGTGCAGCTGCAGACTGGGAGAAGCCTGTCTAGAAAGCTGCCAGCAGGAGAAGGACCTGGGGGTGTTGGTTGACAGCTGACTGAACATGAGCCAGCAGTGGCCCAGGTGGCCAAGAAGGCCAATGGCATCTTGGCTTGGATCAGAAACGGCGTGACCAGCAGGGCCAGGGAGGTTATTCTCCCTCTGGACTTGGCACTGGTGAGACTGCACCTCGAGTCCTGTGTTCAGTTCTGGGCCCCTCACCACAAGAAGGATGTTGAGGCTCTGGAGCGAGTCCAGAGAAGAGCAACGAAGCTGGTGAAGGGGCTGGAGAACAGGCCTTATGAGGAGCGGCTGAGAGAGCTGGGGGTGTTCAGTCTGGAGAAGAGGAGGCTGAGGGGAGACCTTATTGCTCTCTACAACTACCTGAAGGGAGGTTGTGGAGAGGAGGGAGCTGGGCTCTTCTCCCAAGTGACAGGGGACAGGATGAGAGGGAATGGCCTCAAGCTCTGCCAGGGGAGATTCAGGCTTGAGATAAGGAAAAAATTCTTCACAGAAAGGGTCATTAGGCAATGGAATGGACAGTCTGCCCAGGGAGGTGGTTCACTCGCCTTCCCTGGAGGTGTTTAAGGCACGGGTGCATGAGGTACTGAGGGGCATGGTTTAGAGATTGGTGGGAATGGTTGGACTCGATGATCCGGTGGGTCTCTTCCAACCTGGTGATTCTGATTCCTCCCTTTCTCTGAAGTGCAGTTCTCATCCTGTTGACTGTCCTTGTCCTTGACTATTGCAGATCGACTTCCTGAATTCAGTGATCGTAGATCTACAGAGGAGGAATGAAGAATTGAACTTGAAAATACAAAGAATGTGTGAAGCAGCCCTCAACGGCAATGAAGAGGAGATAAATAACTATGATAGGTATAAATCCTAAAGGAAACTTTGGTTTGTGGTTTGGAAACTGCTGGTAGCAGTTGGGTCTGTCAGCTGCCCGAGGCACCAGCTTGATTTCAGCTGTCAGGGAAGACAAACGTAGCTTTCTCTTGAATTTAGGGTGATTGATTCCAGCCTTGGGTTTAAGGCTATTACTGCACTGTACCTGTTGGTGCACAACGATCCCCTGTAGTTATCAATCACAAACACCGATGTATTGCAACATATTTGTTGTTAGTCTTGGTTGAGTTTGGCCCTTTCCAGATTAAGAATCTTTGCTTTCAAGAGACGGCTGCACTGAGATGGGGAGATCCAGTCCAGAGAAATAGAACTAAAACCTATTTGATACAATGTGACTTCAGGTCTTTTCTGTCAAGAAAAAGGAGAAGCTAGTTTACATGTTTCTTTTTTAAATAATGTCTCTATTTGTGCAAACCTGCACAAACAGTGGTTTGTGTCATAAACATTGTAGTAGTCGGGGTTCTGGAGGTACTGTCAGGTAGCCGAGATGTCAGCACATCTTCAGAAGGGGTTTTGTAACTCTCTCTGTTTCCCACTGCCGTGTTTCCCTGGTCTCGGTAGCCACGAGAGGTGTTCTCAGGCAGGGCAGCAGGTCTTTCCCCTTTATGAAGAATTACCCTGCTTGACTTGTGCTGGTGCTGATCTTGCAGTGAGGAAGAAAGCCTGTCAAAGAAGAAACCTCGTCTCTTCTGCGATATCTGTGGCTGCTTTGATCTTCACGACACTGAAGACTGCCCGACCCAGGCACAGATGCTGGAGGAGCCGCCGCACTCGGCTTATCATGGTAGCAGGAGAGAAGAACGTCCCTACTGCGATACCTGCGAGATGTTTGGGCACTGGACGGCCGACTGCAACGACGACGAGACCTTCTAACACAGGTTGTGGCTGTGAGGACAGACTCTGGGTGCCCCTGATCAATTTATACCACCAGCATTTGTCTGCGCTGAATGTCAGAAAAAGTGACAGCGTTTTTTAACGCCCTCTCTCCCCTTGCCCATCCACACCAGAATGAGTAAATTGATAAATATTTTGCTCTTCCGCTAACAAATGCCCTATCCCCCTTTAATAAACTTAAGTGAAATATAAATAAAGGATTTAACAGGTGACTTCATGCTGTTTCTTCCCAGGTTCTGGGCTTGTCCCCACTCTTAACAAGAAAAGCCCCCCTGCTGTTGATGGGAAAACGTGTATAGGAAGGAAGCACTATAATTATATTAAAGCTTATTTAAGTACCTTAAAATTATGCTGTTAATTTTCATATTTGCACTAAACCATTTTAAGGCTGAATTTGTACATTTGGATTTTTTAAGCTTTTTTTTTTTGACACTGGACTGGGTTGAGAAATATTTCATCTTTATTTTCTTTTATGCATTTGATTGTGAATTGTGCTTGATGAAGGCGAGCACAGGGTTGTGGTTTGATGCAGTGCGAGACGTGAAGACACGGAGCAGGTAAGGTAGGGAGCTGCTGCGGGGCTTTTGAGGAGCCCCTGTGCTCTGCACACCTAAACAGTGGGGGACATCCCTGTTTTTTGTGTTATTTTGGCTTCTGTATAGTGCGTGTGTGGTGTGTGTGTGTATATATATGCATATATATATATTAAAGTTATATTTTGGAAAAAAAAAGGTGTGTTTTTTTTCTTGCTCTGATCATTTAGAAACAGGGGTTTGGTTAGGAAGGGACCTTAAAGATCATCCAGTTCCAACCTCTGTGCAGTGGGCAGGGACACCTCCCTCTGGATCAGGCTCCCCAAGCCCCATCCAACCTGGCCTTGGACACCTCCAGGGACAGGCAGCCACAGCTTCCCTGGGCCAGGACCTCAGCCCTCTCAGCGTGAAGAAATTCCTCCTTATGTCTAGTCTAAATCTGCCCCTCTCCAGTTTATACCCATTGCCCCTTGTCCTGACACCACAAGCCTTTGTGAACAACCCCTCCCCAGCCCCTTCAGGTACTGGAAGGTTGCTATAAGGTCTCCTTGGAGCCTTCTCCAGGCTGAACAACCCCAACTTTCTCAGCCTGTCCTCGTATAGGAGGTGCTCCAGCGTAACGGGCTCTGGCTGGGGCCAAACAAAGGAAAATAAGGGGAAAGAAAAGTGTTGCAGTGGGGGGGGATGTTCTTGCCGACACGTCAAGGGTTCCCTCCCGCCCTGGGCTGTCGGTGAGTGGGTGGAAGAGTGGGGATTCGGTGGGAAGAGGCTCCGCACGTGGAGCTCTCAGCACAGGGAGGACGCGGAGAGGATGCGAGGCCTGCAGCACCTCCTGTGCGAGGACTCGCTGCGGGGCTGGGGCTGTGCAGCCTGGAGAAGGCCGCCGGGGAGACCTGAGGGCAGCTTCCAGCACTGAGAGCGGCTGCGGGAGAGCTGGGGAGGGGCTCTGGACCAGGGAGGGCGGGGATAGGGTGAGGTTTTACGCAGAGAAAGGGAGACTGGGATGAGATCTCGGGCAGCAACGTTCCGCCGTGAGCGCGGGGAGGCCCTGGGGGTGTCCCAGGAGCCAGCGGGAGGCGGCCCCGCCCCTCGCGGTCACGTGGCGCGGCGCGGTCACATGACCCGGCGGAGGCGCGATGGCGGCGCACCTGAGCTCGGGGCGGGTGAACCTGACGGCGCTGCGCGAGGCCGGGCGGCGGGAGCTGCGCGAGTTCCTGGACAAGTGCGCGGGGTCCAAGGTGCGGGGAGAGGGGAGAGCGGGGAGGGAGGGCGGAGAGCAACGGCCTGAGGTTCCACAAGGCAAATGCCGGCGCTCGGGGCACAACAACGACTGACCGTGAGCCAGCAGCGGCCCAGGTGGCCAAGAAGGCCAATGGCATCTTGGCTTGGATCAGAAACGGCGTGGCCAGCAGGGCCAGGGAGGTTTTTCTCCCTCTGGACTCGGCACTGGTGAGACCGCACCTCGAATCCTGTGTTCAGTTCTGGGCCCCTCACCACAAGAAGGATGTTGTGGCTCTGGAGCGAGTGCAGAGAAGAGCAACAAAGCTGGGGAAGGGGCTGGAGAACAGGCCTTATGAGGAGCGGCTGAGAGAGCTGGGGATGTTCAGCCTGGAGAAGAGGAGGCTGAGGGGAGACCTCATTGCTCTCTACAACTACCTGAAAGGAGGTTGTGGAGAGGAGGGAGCTGGGCTCTTCTCCCAAGTGACAGGGGACAGGACGAGAGGGAATGGCCTCAAGCTCCGCCAGGGGGGATTTAGGCTTGAGATTAGGAAAAATTCTTCACAGAGCGGGTGGTTAGGCATTGGAACGGTCTGCCAAGGGAGGTGGTTGAGTCACCGTCCCTGGAGGTGTGAGGGTGGATGAGGTACTTAGGAGCATGATTTAGGGATTTGTGGGAATGGTTGAACTCGATGATCCAGTGGGTCTCTTCCAACCTGGTTATTCTGTGATTCTGTGAATCCTGTGTTCAGGTCTGGGCCTCTCACCACGAGAAGGATGTTGAGGCTCTGGAGCGAATCCAGAGAAGAGCAACGAAGCTGGTGAAGGGGCTGGAGAACAGGCCTTATGAGGAACAGCTGAGAGAGCTGGGGGTGTTTAGCCTGGAGAAGAGGAGGCTGAGAGGAGACCTCATTGCTCTCTATAACTACCTGAACGGAGGTTGTGGAGAGGAGGGAGCTGGGCTCTTCTCCCTAGTGACAGGGGACAGGACGAGAGGGAATGGCCTCAAGCTCTGCCAGGGGAGGTTCAGGCTGGATGGATATCAGGAAAAAAATTTTCACAGAAGGGGTCACTGGGCACTGGAACAGGCTGCCCAGGGAGGGGTGGAATTTCCATCCCTAGAGTTATTTAAAAGATGGGCAGATGAGGTGCTTAGGGACATGGTTTAGTGGCAGATAGGAATGGTTGGACTCGATGATCTAAGAGGCCTCTTCCAACCCAGTGATTCTGACACCGTGCTCCCCTCCCACAGGCGATCGTGTGGGACGAGTACCTGACTGGGCCGTTCGGGCTGATCGCACAGTACTCGCTGCTCAAGGTAAGGGCAGGCAGCTCCGTCCCCCGCAGCTCCTGTGCCTCGATGCTCCCTGACCCCTTGCCTCCACGCAGGAACATGAGGTGGAGAAGATGTTCACGCTCAAGCCGGGCCGCCTGCCCCAGGCTGATGTCAAGAACGTCATCTTCTTTGTCAGGCCCAGGCTGGAGCTGATGGAAATCATCACGGACAACTTGCTCAGGTACTGCCGTGCTGGCAGGACGGGCAGCAAGGGCGCTGCTCCCAGTTCTCTTGGGAGGCAAAGGAGGGGACAGGTTTGGCCTGAAACCCCTTTGTGATATTCACCACTGGGCTCAAAGCAGGGCAGTATGTGCAGACACTGATGGTGCAGAGTAGCTGCTCCAGGGCTCCAGCTGAGGTGCAGGACAACCTGGGAGGGTTTTCCACTTTGGCTGGTGATCCAGCAGGGTGCATTCCCTTTTCATATGTGCGCTCCTAATTAGCTGGAATGAGCCGTGCTTTGATTGATTCTCCTTTTGAGAGCAGCAGGAAAACCAAGTCACCTCAATCTGGTTTCAGACCTGTGGCTGGGTAGACAACATTCCAAAGTACTGCTGGTAACCTGCATGGCTGAGTTACTGTTTGCTGTGCTCCTGCCTGTGACTTTTCCAGGGAAGACAGAGGCCGCTCTCCCCAGAGGGATTTCCACATCCTCTTCGTGCCGCGCCGCAGCCTTCTCTGCGAGCAGTGGCTGAAGGAGCAGGGCGTGCTGGGGTCCTTCATCCACCGAGAGCAGTACAGCCTGGATTTGATACCCTTTGATGGAGACCTGCTGTCCATGGAGTCGGAGAGCGCATTCAAGGTAAGCACTTGTCTCGTCTTGGAGGAAGAACGCCATGCGTTGTTGTTCTGGCTGTTGGTGTTGGGTACAGAGGCCCTGGGAGGGTTTGTCAGTGATCTATACAGCAGGGAAAGACCTTGCAGAGCGAATGTGACTGTGTCTGGGGACAGAAAGGTTGGGGAGGGGTTTTTGGCCATCTCTGCCTTATTAAGCATAGCCCAGAGGACACGTCAGGGCTTGCAGCTGCTTGATGAGATGCTGTGCTTTCAGATCGGCCTAATTAGAGGGAAAGGCTCTTTGCAGTCATTTCCTCTTGTCTTCCTCCCCATCAAACTGGGAGTAGCATGTGGGGTTCAAAAATATTACAGTGTCTGGTTAGGTCTAATGATTTGCTGTAGTGACAGCAAAGCTAAGGTCCATATTTGCCAGCGGCTGTGTTTATTCCCCAGCCGATGTCTCCTCTCGGCTAACCACATGGACCACATTCCCCTGTGGAAGTGGCAGTGTTGGATCAACACCTTCCACAGGTGATTCTTCTTGTTGTTTAGGAATGTTACCTGGAGAGCGACCAGACAAGTCTGTACCATGCAGCAAAGGGGCTGATGACACTGCAGGCTCTCTACGGAACCATCCCACAGATTTTTGGGAAGGGCGAGTGTGCCCGGGTAAGACAAATGCTGCTTCTGAAAAACTGCCTCTTGTTCTTGGGAATTGCCTTAAGGAGTGTTCGGGTAAATGCATCTGTGGGTTTTTGAATCCAGCCACGGATCTTTCTTGTCATAGTGGAATTTTAGCATCATGGCCATCAGGTTTTTGTCATCTCTGACCAAATGAACAATCTTTGCTGTTTATAAGTCTTCCTGTCAGGAGGTTTTATCCATTTCATATGTTTTGTTCACAGGTACAGTACCTTTGTGTTTTCTGCCGTTCTTTTGGTGGAGCTTTAACATTTAGCTGCTCTGTTGGTATCAGAAGGGCTGAATAAAGCAGGAAATGTGTAACCTACTGCTCACGCTTTTGCTTTTTCATCCCTCCCTGTAACTTGCTCTTTTGTTCTTCTATCTGATCAACCTATGGCTTAATTGGTACCTTTCATAATTGAGGAGTAGCTCAAGATGAACCCAGTGCTTTGGCCACAGTCACTGTCTTGCTAAGCTGCAGAGAGCAGCAGAAAACTTTTTCTTTGTCTCGTCCTGCCCGTCTGTCAGCCCATTCTCTCCCTTTACACAGGGCTGCACCCCATACTTGCGTGAGTGTGTGCTTGTAGGGCCTAGAAGTCAAATCCATCTGTTGTGGCCTGTACTGTAACCAGACTGGTGTGATTTACTTTCAGCACGTGGCTAACATGATGATCAGGATGAAGCGTGAATTCCCGGGAAGCCAGAACTCAATATTTCCCGTCTTTGATACCCTCTTGTTACTGGACCGCAATGTTGATCTGCTGACACCATTAGCTACGCAGCTGACGTATGAAGGGCTGATAGATGAAATCTACGGAATTCAGAACAGTGAGTACTGCTGGATAAGGGGAAGGTCTCCAGTGTGCAAGGGCAGGTTGCCCTGTGTCAGGTGGGTTTCTGCTTCACTAAATGACAGTGAAGTTCCAGTCCTTATAAGGGTTATTTCTCTGTATTTGGTAGCTTATGTGAAACTCCCTCCTGAGAAGTTTGCCCCAAAGAAGCAGGGTGAAGGTGGGAAAGATCTCCCCACAGAACCCAAGAAGCTCCAGCTGAACTCTGCAGAAGAGCTGTATGCTGAAATCCGAGACAAGAACTTCAATGCTGTGGGGTCAGTGCTGAGCAAGAAAGCCAAGATCATCTCAGCAGCCTTTGAGGTGAGGCCCGTGTCTGACTGTGCGTGAGTTCTTGCTGTCGGATACAGTCAGTCTGCGCTCAGCAGGGCTGTGATTGGCAGCTTGAGCTGTTGCCATGGAGTAATCCCCCCGCCAGATTAAAACCAGATAGTCCTCAAAAGACCCTCCAGCTTATTCCCCTGCCAGCTCCATTTTGACTGTTCTGAGTAGATGTTGGTCAAATCTCCTGTTAAGAATCCTGCAGTAATGCAGATCTTTTCTCCCCATGCCCCTATTCAGGGGCTTTTCCTGTTCTTGCTGTTAAAAGCTTGTCTTGGAGCTCACCTAAATCACATTTTCACTTCTACAGCCCATAGCTCCCATAATAGAAATTGCTTTCTTCATCTGCAGAACACTCAGGTGCTGCGTCCCTCTGCAAGTTGCCAAAGGTTAATTTTAGTGTCCTGATCAGTTCCATTTTGTTGCTGTTGTTACCTGTTCACCTAAATGTCCTTTTCCCTTTGTATTCCCTAATGATGCAGAGAACAGACTTTAAGAAATGAAACTCCAGAATGTACATTCATGGAGTACTATAGCTGGCATAAAAAGCAACAGAAATACAAAAAATACAGTTATCTTACAGAAGGTTTGACCTGTAAATTCATGCTCGCATGTCACCTTAGACAAAGCTGAAGCGTGCTGTGGGGTGTGTTTGTGGTTTTGTTGGAAAACATCCTGTTGATGATTCATAAAGAAACTGAGATCCCACAGCTCTGTTTTCAGACTTTGCGGTGATTCTCAAGAGAACTTGTTACGCTTTGATTGTATTTCCTTGGGTTTTTTCTTGGCCTCTTCACTTCTGCCACATCTAAGATGAGGTGGCAGAACCTTAACTGAAATCCTGTGTGCTTACCCTTATCTCCTAGCAAACATCTGTGACTGCAGTGTTAGTGGAGGTGCTAGAGATGGGTTAGTCACACTGGGTGTTAAAATAAAGAAATGTAAGAAATTGCAGAGGCAGTAGGTGATAATGAAGCAGTGGCATACTGGCAGCAGAGGACCTCTTAAATCGCACGCTTCATCATTATCACACTCCTGCCTGCACTTGCCCACTTAAATCCTTCACATATTAAGTCAAATTGTTATTATTTTTACTCCCGAGTTGCAACAAGAGGTGAGTGGCCCAAATGAAATACAGACCTCTGGACTGTCATCTGCATTGTGCCTCATCAGATCCTTGCTCAAAATTTGGGATGTTGTTACAGCCAGGTACAGGGAATGACAGGCTTCTGCTTGCAAGGGACGCAGACCCTGACAACCTCGTTCCTCAGCTCCTTTCACTGCTGCTTCAAGGGGAAATATTCTCCATCTCTGACTGCATTTCCCTTAGACCTCTGCATTTCCCAGCAGCTGGCAAAGTAATTCATCTTTGCATGAGAAAGGTGATAGGGAAACTGAAGAGCAGATACTGATGGCTGAAGTGAGGCAAAGGTGGTGAAGAGTCATTGGCAACACTGGTATAACGAAGAAAACAGTCTAATGATATTGTTTTATTATGTCTTGCCTCTTCTAATGCTGTTACAGGTAATGCTGTGACTAGTTTAAGCATTTAAAGAATTTTGTCTAAAAGGCTGTGTACCTCTAACAGTATCTGCTGTTGCAGTGAGAACAGTAAAAAAACTTTTTATGATAAAATTACGTAGTTGCTGTGTGGCCAGTTAACCTGAACAAGACCTAACCGAAGTGATGGATTTGTTTAGGAAAGACACCACGCGAAAACCGTTGGAGAGATTAAGCAGTTTGTCTCACAGTTGCCTCACATGCAGGCAGCGAGAAGTTCTCTAGCAAACCACACTTCTATTGCAGAACTCATCAAAGACATCACCAGTGAGTATCCACTACAAGACAACTTGGTGGACATTATTCAGCTTGGCCAAAACTGGCTTTGCTCTATCCAGTGCATCTCTGCTGAAATATTAAATGTAGAAAATAAACTGTGAATTGCTACTGTATTGATTTTTGTTCTTTTCCCAAAGCGTCTGAAGATTTCTTTGATAATTTAACAGTGGAGCAGGAGTTCATGTCTGGAATAGACACAGACAAGGTAAGTAGATAATGACAATTAGTGACTCTTACATCTTCAAAGAACAACCCAACATATTTCTCTGGGGTTTTTTCCATTTGTTTTTTTTTTGAGAGAGTATATATCTGATCTAGATGAACTCTGTCTCCTTCCCGTGTCAAGGCTGTGAGCTCTAATGTGTGTTTTGGTGCACACTGCAGTCTTTTAGTGGCAGACTTTGCTGCAGGTGCCTGGATACAGTGCTGTCCCGTGTACTTTGCCGGGCTCTGGTTAGCTGTTAGTGCCTGTAACGCAGTTGTACGCAGCTGGGGGGCTTTGACTAGTACAGGGGCACTTTGTGTCCTGAGGGACCAGTGAGAGGTTGAAGACCATTATTAGTATTTTTGCAGTGCATCAGACAAAGTCTAGCGATTGATTGATTTGCCTGGAGGAGAAGGACCTGAGGGTGTTGGTTGACAGTGACTGAATATGAGCCAGCAGTGGCCCAGGTGGCCAAGAAGGCCAATGGCATCTTGGTTTGTATCAGAAATGGCGTGACCAGCAGGTCCAGGGAGGTTATTCTCCCACTGTACTCGGCACTGGTGAGACTGCACCTCGAGTCCTGTGTTCAGTTCTGGGCCCCTCACCACAAGAAGGATGTTGAGGCTCTGGAGCGAGTCCAGAGAAGAGCAACGAAGCTGGTGAAGGGGCTGGAGAACAGGCCTTATGAGGAGCAGCTGAGAGTGCTGGAGTTGTTTAGCCTTGAGAAGAGGAGGCTGAGGGGAGACCTCATTGCTCTCTACAGCTACCTGAAAGGAGGTTGTGGAGAGGAGGGAGCTGGGCTCTTCTGCCAAGTGGCAGGGGACAGGACGAGAGGGAATGGCCTCAAGCTCTGCCAGGGGAGATTTAGGCTGGACATTAGGAAAAAAAATTTCACAGAAAGGGTCATTGGGCACTGGAACAGGCTGCCCAGGGAAGTGGCTTATTCACCTTCCCTGGAGGTGTTTAAGGCACGGGTGGATGAGGTGCCGAGGGACATGGTGTAGTGTTTGATAGGAATGGTTGGTCTCGTCCAACCTGGTTATTCTATGATTCTATGATTGTGGAGCCGACGTGCTTTAGAAAGATGCTAGGTGGAACCAGTGCTGGATCACTTATTTACAGATGGCCTTGAGCTGCCTGTGCAGCAGCTGCACTCCCTTCTTGCTGTTTTAGAGATATTACATTAGGCAAAAATAGATCTTCTTTTCCAGGTCTTTTAGGCACTTTAACAGGTCTGTAAATAACAGCTTATGTATTTTTTTAATAGGTTAACAATTATATTGAAGACTGCATAGCTCAAAAGCATCCATTAATCAAGATCTTGCGTCTTGTTTGTTTGCAATCTGTATGCAATAGCGGACTGAAGCAGAAGGTTCTGGACCATTACAAGAGAGAGATTCTCCAGGTTGGGCTGCAACTTTTGGACTGATAAATTCCTGAGAAAATCCTCATCAAATCCTGAGCTCTACAACACTTGTGTTCTCGTTAGATATACCTTATACATGGGTAGTGTTGACATCCAGTGCGTACAGAGAGCAGCGAGGCCTCTGTTTGGGCTGATAGCAATGACTCAGGAGGTGCTTATGTGTTTTACAGCATGTAGATACAGAGAGGTTTGTATCATTACACTTTTTGCTGTCGTGGTTTAAACACTCTAAATGGGATATGCTCTAGAGAGACCTTAGACAAGAAAAAATCTTTTGAAGTGACATCTTTGCCCTTTTTTAAATGCTGTGATCATGGCACTAAAGGTGAATTCTTCATATTGCAGACGTACGGCTATGAACATATATTGACCTTAAACAACCTGGAAAAGGCTGGACTCCTGAAACCTCAGACAAGTGGTAGGAATAACTACCCAACAATCAGGAAGACCCTGCGCTTATGGATGGATGATGTTAATGAACAGGTAAACAAGTGCCTCAGCAGTGAACATTACATCTAACAGTCCAGAATTATGTGCAGCAAGAAAACTCGCACTTTTAATTACTTCTGTGGTACTACTTTGCAGCGTGAAGTAGCGCTTGCCTGCTGCTCACACTCTGCTCTCTCCTGCAGAACCCCAACGATATCTCCTACGTGTACAGTGGCTACGCGCCGCTGAGCGTACGCCTGGCACAGCTACTGGCTCGGCCGGGCTGGCGGAGCATAGAGGAGGTTTTAAAGATGCTGCCGGGTCCCCATTTTGAGGAGAGGCAGCAGTTACCTACTGGCCTTCAGAAAAAGCGTAAGTTTGGGGTTGTTTTTCCATTTTTAAAG
Organism: Clamator glandarius; assembly: GCA_033459285.1. Classification (NCBI taxonomy): domain Eukaryota; kingdom Metazoa; phylum Chordata; class Aves; order Cuculiformes; family Cuculidae; genus Clamator; species Clamator glandarius. The sequence continues at coordinate 1,256,628 of JAUNZM010000233.1, forward strand.
GGAGATGCATCTCCCGTTAGGCTGGAATGAGGCAAGTGGAAATCAGGTCCAGCAGAATCATGGCATCTCTCATGTTCCTGTCCCACTGCAGTATTAGAACTCCCTATTCCACTTTTGCCAGACAGCTTTCTGGCCTCTTTAAAGCATCCAGTCACGTATTCCACCTGCTATTAATGCACAGCACCATGTGTACTGAACATACTAGAGTTGTTCATTCGTTAACCTTCTCATCAGAGTACTAAAATAACCCCTAACCTCACCCTGTGATTTTAATAAGTAACGTTACTTTACAATGGTCGGCATCATTCTCATAGTATTAAGCCTGGGCAGGCAGAAGCACATCCTGTAAAGAGACTGGAGGTGGAAGGAGAGGCTGCATTTTAGGGCCCGGTCTGGTAGTCCACCCAATAGGTTTCTCCCCTAATTCAGCTGCTGTATTTATTTCAGTTTTAGGTCATTTTGAGTTTGATAGTTGATGCATAGGAGATGTGAAAATAAAATTAAGACAGCCTGTAAATTCCTCTGAATACACAGGTCAGCACGGCGAGAACCGAGTCACTCTGGTGTTCTTCCTGGGAGGTGTGACATATGCAGAAATAGCTGCACTGAGATTTCTGTCCCAAATGGAAGATGGAGGCACAGAGTATGTCATTGCTACTACAAAACTGATCAATGGAACAAGTTGGATCAAATCCTTGATGGAAAAACTGGAGCCTGCCCCTTTCTAGGGTCTGTGGCAAGAGAGAGTCAGAGGCTCACAGACACATGAGTTTCTGGTCTTCTTGCATGGCTGCTTGAACGTCAGAGAAACATGACAGTGAAAGAAGTTCTAGTGAGACCAGCTCATGCTGCAGTTACCCTCGGCCCTCTCTGCACTTGTGTTCCTATGGTTTGTGGAACTTTCTAGTAGACAAGTGGTGTTGAAAGGCACTAACGATGAAACACACAACGGGGGAAAGAGAGATCCCTGCTCGTGGTCTGAACTGGCAAACAAATGCTGGAGGAGCAGGGATCTGCACTGGTCCTTGTATTTGGCAAAATATTTTGGCAAATAGCTTCTTTTTTTTTTTCCTTTCAGTTTAGGGATGCGATCACTTCATTTTACCCTTCTGAGATGTGGAGGAGGCAGGATGTTTTCTGTTCCTGATTTCATAGCAATATTCCTAGTCTGTATCTCTGGTGCCTGATACATTCCATCAGTGCACTGTATCTGTTTCTCTCTGAGATCTGTACTCAGCTGTACCCAGGGGTCGCTTTCCTGCTCATCTTTCTGATGAAAGCCAAAGAACTTGTGCTTTCCCCCAGCTTCAGCGCATTCATGTCACTAGGCAGCAGCAAGGGCCAGGCCACCACAGCTAAAGCTGCTCACATCCTTGAAAACTGATTGTACAATGGAGAGAGATCTGCTGCAAAGGGGAAGCAGTAATTTTTTTACTGTCTCTCAGGCATCCAGAATAGGACCTGCTGCGCCTGCACTATAACAAGTGCATTGTCTGTTACAATTAGTTGCCTGTAGGCCACACTCGAGTCCCCTGCCTTATGCGCTTTGGCCAAGGCATTTGTTGGGTTTCCTGCAGCAACAGCTAAACCTTGAACTGTCCACATGCACGTCAACAGCACTGACTACAAATAGAACCCACTGTGCCCAAGTGATGAGGGAGATGCTTGGGCCTTTTGCTTCCATCGCCCTCTGAAAGGATCAGTGTGAGGTGACCTGTTTGTCCTAGGTACACCCACCTGGCTCTGGAAAGCCAGGCCAGAGCATGAATTACATCAGTGTGTCAATAGCTTACGTTTGAAGATACACAGACGCTCCCTGCATGGGACTCGGGCCAAAAATAGCTACAGCAGCGACCCAGTAAACAGCGGGTCTAAAACAGACACTGTTTTCACGCCCTGCTCAGTTTATAAACTGTGATACTTGCTGCCACAAGCTGCTGGATAGCTCAAAACTATAAAAAGGAATTTTCCATGGCCTTAGTGGCCGGGCTGTTAGTGCTGCTGAGCCAGTGTGTGCAAGAAGCAGCTTCTGGCTCTGGAAGCCTCAGCTTTGCTGACTGCTAGAGCCTGGGAAGGTAAAGCAGGGGCCACTGCTTGTCCCTGTGCTGCTCACCCTCAGCCCTTTCCCTGCTCCGTGTCACTCTACTCACAGGTTTCAACAGCTACCACTGGGCACTCTATTTCACACTGCATTCCATTTACTTGTAAAAATAACTGCTTGCTCATTTTCCACATATTTTCACTCCTAGTTATCAGCGTAATATGTTCTCCCTCTCCCAAAAATCTTCATTTTTCCAAGTTGTTACAGTTAACTACTGTGGGGTTTGGTCTGTTGTTTTGTTTTTTAAGAGTAACTTCTGCCAAATCAGCCCCTTCACAGAGCCCCTCTGTCTGTTTAACTCCAATTGGCTTATCAGAGTTAAATAAAAAAATGTATTTGATCTTTTTTTTCCTGAAAGTGCTTGCTCATTCTTTTTCTCTCTGGACTACAGAAATAAATAAAATAAAACCCTGTGTTGTGGTTGCTCCATTCTTCTCCCCTTGCCCCAGGAAAACTGACTTACTTGCATCAAAACCATTTTTCTAACATCTGGATGTTTTTCTTTAAGCTTATGCACAAATTACATTCTGTTCTCCCATTTAACTTACTACATCAGAAATATTTATAGCATTTCTTGATGTTTAAAGAAAAATACACTTTTAATCATTTGAGACTTTATTTCAGGTGGGTAAGAAACTTACAGGCATGTCTTGCAAAAGCAAAACGTGCTGTAACTTTGACAATGACGCAAGCAGCAAAGCTGAATTGCCTTGCTCTGCATTATTAATGCCATTCCACCACAAAGTAGGTAATTTCACATTATTTAGAAAGAAAATCGGATTGAAAGGTGAACATTATTGTGCAGAACAAGAAGAAACAACATGAGTCAGTGCAGTCCCTACACCATGTCCTTGGCTTGGCCTTGAGGATCTTTTTTTGTTTTAAATCTTAACAACCGAACTAATTGCAAGGAAACGCACAGCAGTGCTAGGCTGGTTGGTGAACTAAGCTCATGACGTGCAAAAGCTACCCCACGAGGGAATAAAGGAAACCGCAAAGCACTCATTGAACAGCTTGCTTACCTTTTCACTCGGACCAGCAGATGTGTGTTAGGAACACCAGAGGCAAAACTTAGTTCAAAAATAGTTTACACTGGACACTTGGTGAGCTCTGAGTTACCAACACCACTCTAATTTTTTCTGCAGCCTGCAGCTTGCACCATGACCAAGCTAGAGCCACGTGGTCTCTCAAACTAGACAAAGTCCCTTCCTGGAACTATTCAACAACAACAAAAAATAAAAGCTATCTTGGCATTGATTGATTCTCTGGAGGAGCAATTACTACTTAATAGGCTTCCTGAGCAGCTTGATTATGTTCTGCTTCTGCCCAAAGCCTTGCTGACCATGCGGGTAATAATTTGATAACAAGAGAGCCTAATTAAATTAAGGGGCCATTTTCTACATCATAATATCTTCGTAGGTAAGAGATTTGATTTGCAGTCCATACCCTTCCTTCCCTCTGCTGTCTGCATGTGTCTGGTTTACAAGCAAAAATAAAAAAAAGAGAAAACATCACCCAACCTCTGCCCCAAAAAGACTTTCACTTTTCGCATCTCATTATCAGAAAGCACTTCTGCTAAAAATCATCCTATAGCTTACCTCCCTCCTCCCCCACCATGCTGCAAAGGAGACACAGCCCTCGCTCACTAGAAAGTAGGGATGACTTCTTGGATATACAGGGGTGAAGCTAGAGCAGTGAACTGGTGACAAGTGTCCTCAGCGCTCACTGTTTTTTGATAAACCAGCCTGACTCAGTCTGTCATTCCATCCTGTGCTGCTGATCTGGGACGATTCCCAGCTCTCTGTGGGTATCCTACTCCCCGCGTGGCCCACAGGAGCACTGGGCTGTCAGAGAACAGAGCAAGAGGCAGAGAACAACAGCCTTCAGATAACTGCAGAATAAAAAAGTCTAAGATGAACAACTCTTTGTCAGAGTTAAAACCCCTATGTTTAAACAACTGCAGATTATGACCTGGTAACACTAAAGCCATGGCTCTTAAACTCATGAGCTACTGTTGATAAAAGTACTGTGGGGCAGGAGAGCTGTTCGCATGCTCCGTTCTGCCGTGCAGCTCAGAGCGCAAAGGCGCTATGTCATGTAACAATCGGTCCTGACCACACCTAGTGCATTAGTCCTCGCACGGGCTGCAAACACAACCTCATTACTCCTGGCTCCTGGATGAGCAGCTCAGAACAGGATCAAACTACAGCACAAGCCGACTGGAAGCCAGAAATTCAAGGGACGGCTGCAGAACAAAGCTAGAGGGAAACAGGAACTTCATGAAGTAGAGCCCATCACCTACCTGGGTAAGCAGTTTGTTTCTTTATCGACATCCTTCTAGATAATCAGAAATCACGTAAAGCTTATGGATAGAAAACTTCATTGCTTTGAGCAACTGGGAAACCATCGCTGGCTTTAAAATTCAACAGCTCTTATGATGTATACATGTGCTTGAGCTTAGAATGAAATGACTGAACTCTTTAATACCAAAAAGTGAACTTGTTATTACTAGGTCTCTTTAAAAAATATTCTAAGTGGCAGGACAGGAATTCAGTTTACTTTGGCTGGCTTTCAGAAGCAAAATAATCCTCGTAGGTTAGCTTTATCTTAAGTATGGTTTTAAGTTCCATTTATATGCTTGACATTTATGTGTGGATATTTTCAATCAGGCACAGTTATGACAAAAATTGAAAAGAACATATAAAGGGAAGAGATGGTAGAATTTTTTAGATAAGTTTGCATAGCTTTAAGACTAAAAAGCCAAAAACTTTTGTGAGAGTTCAGATTTTATACTAAACGACCAAATGAGCAAATACTTCTAAAGGGATGTGTAATTATGACTTTAAAATACAGCCAGAAGATGAATTCTAAAGCATCTAATCCTGTGTCTCCTATTTAAAGGGATATATTTTTTACCATGAGATATAAATATTTGCATCTGCAAACTTGTATTTACGCCACAGTTTTCATCATTCTTAAACAAAAGGCTCAGTTTGTGCCAGTATCTCCATTAGATGCAATTATATCATTAAATATTAATGGTGGCTTCCTTGGAGGAATTGAGTGCTTTGGTCAGAACACACTGTTGCTAATGGACCATCAGCAGCCACTCCAAACATGAAGCTTCCTGGATGTGCAGCCACTGACACGGGGGACAGATAGCAGGAGGCAGCTGAACTCTCTAAGGACCCGTGGCCCTTGCCAACATGGCAGTGTCCACTACCTGGGTGTCTGTATTTTAATTTGCTTTGTTACCACTCCTGATTTGAAGCTTCTGATCAGATCCTTAACTCTTTTTCAACACTGTGCAGCTCAGCGACCCTGGAAAGGACTCTGAATAAGCACACACAAGCCCAAGTGGACACTAACAACCTTCTCAGAAGGATGAGTGGCCGTTAACCCTCCTGAACACAGCCATTTCTCCCCACAGCAGAGTCACCTCATTGGCCCTGCCATCTCCTTGCTCAGAGAGACTCATCCTGTGTCCCTTCACTTACAGACTGAGGAGGAGCACGGCAGCAGCCAGCTCAAGAGATCCTACCTGCCGCAGTATGGGGACCACCATGCCTGACTCCTTCACCATCCACTTCCTCAAGGTACTGAAGGAGCTTCTGGCCTTTGTGCTCTTCAGTTACACCGTGCTGGTCGGGGCACTGCTGCTTGCTGGCTGGACAACGTACTTCTTGGTGCTTAAATGAGAGCTTTTCGTCTGCTTCTGCAGCCACAGGCAACAGGCTCCACCGCGCCACTCGTCCCTGCTTCCCGTGCCAACTCTGCAAGTGTTTTGTTTCCTTACTGGCTAATTTATTTTCTTATGTAAAAAGAATTTAAAAAAAAAGGTTAAAAAAACACCTACACACATGCACTTTACTGACCTTTGTGGTTCTTGCAGATTCTTTGTGTCTCCTGTAGATACTTCGTGTTCCTAGACATTTGCCCTCCCTGAAATATTTAAAAGCCTCCCAGTAGTTTTCCCCTGAGATTCCCAGTCCACGCTGCATCTTGAGAGCACAGCAGTCTCCTGGGCGCAGTGGAGGGATGGGAGGGATACAACACAATTCAAACGTCTCAAGTAAACAAGTCTTGCCTTGTCTAACTCTGCTTTATTAAGGGTGTGAAGGCAGAGAGACAGATGTTACATATAATTTATTTTTTTTAGAAATCCTCATAAAAGACATTTCGAATTAGCACAAGGTTTCCCTCTTCCTACAGTTTTATGAGGTGCACTTCATGGCGTGGCAGCACCAACACCACATCAGCTACAGGGCTATTATTCACTGCCCTCAAGCATGCAGCACTTTACAAATGCTTAAAGCACGGAGTCATGAAAGATGTGCCCGCAATACAGCACTGCCTCGCTAAAACTAAACTGTGCCGAGTAAACCAAGTCTCATGGAGTACAGGTAGGAATTTCGGTGCATGGAAAGAGATAATTGATCAAGACCTTTCATATAGAACTGAGGGAACTGTTTAGCCTGGAGGAGTCTGAGGGGAGACCGTATTGCTCTCTGCAGCTCCCTGAAAGGTGGTTGTAGCTAAGTGGGCAGCCGTGTGTTCTGCCAAGAAACAGGATAAGGGGAAACAAGGGTCTCAAGTTGCACCAGGAGAGGTTTAGATTGGATAGGAGGAAAAAGTTCTGTACTGAAAGACTGTTTCAAGGCCAGGTTGGATCCAGTGCGAGGTGTCCCTGCCCATGGCAGTAGGGCTGGAGCTAGATGATCTTTAAGGTCCCTTCCAACCCAAATTATTCTATGATTCTATGAACGAGTGGTGAAGCACTGAAACAAGCTGCGCAGGGCGGTGGTGGAGTCACCATCCCTAGAGGTGTTCAGCAACTGATATGGCACTTCAAGGCAGTTTAATAAGCACAGCAGCCGTTGGCTGCCAGTTGGAGGTGATGATCTTAGAGGTCCTTTCCATCCCTAATAATTGTATGGTTAGAATCATAGAATGGCTTGGGTTGGAAGGGACCTCAAAACCCATCCAGTTGCAACCCCTGTGATGGGCAGGGACACCTTCCACTAGACCAGGCTGCTCTAAGCCCCATCAAACCTGGCCTTGAACACCTCCACGGATGGAGAAGCCACACTTTCTCTGGGCAGCCTGGGCCAGGGCCTCTCCACCCACACAGGAGAACATTTCTTCCCTAGATCTGATCTCAATCTCCCCTCTTTCTGCTTCAAACCTCATCCTATCCCTGCACTACCTGATCCAGAAGCCCTCCCCAACTTTCCTGGAGCCCCTTTCAGCACTGGAAGCTGCTCTAAGGTCTCGCTAGCCCCCTTCTCACGTCCAGGCTAAGCAACCCCAACTCTCTCAGCCCTCACCCTACGCGGTCCCTCAGCCGCGCGCCCCAACGCTCCGCGCACGCGCCTCAGGCCCTTCCCGCCCTCCCTGCCCCGCGCTCTGCGCATGCGCCGAAAAAACCACCCGCGCGCGCCCCTGCTCCTTACGCGCTGACGTCAGTTCCGGCGCGCGGCCGGTGCCAAGATGGCGGGTAGGCGGTGGCTGTGGAGCTGCTGCTCCCTCCTCAGGTACCGCGGCGCGGCGGGGCGGGGGCAGCGCCCGGGCGGTGACGCGCGGGGCCTCAGGCCGCTTCCCGGCTCAGTCCCCGCCGCTGGCCGCGAACCCGATCCGTTTGCCCCGAAAAAGGGCTACAAGAAAGCTGGGGAGGGATGGTTCACAAAAGCCTGTAGCGATAGGACCGGGGGGCAATGGGTATAAACTGGAGAGGGGCAGATTTAGACTAGACAGAAGGAGGAATTTCTTCACTATAGGAGTGGGGAGGCACTGGCACAGGTTGCCAGGGGAAGTTGCTGCTGCCCCGTCTCTGAAGGTGTTCAAGGCCAGGTTGGATGGGCCTTGGACAGCCTGATCTAGTGAGAGGTGTCCCTACCCAGGGTAGGGGGGTTGGAACTAGATGATCTTTAATGTCATTTCTAAACCAAACTATTTTATGATTTTATTCTGTAAAAGATGGAAAACTGTTAAGAAATTGATGTACATAAATGTGAATTCCCAGTGCTGAGTTCCACTGGTTTTCTGCTCATTTATTTCCTGATAGGCCCTGACCCCACAGACACTTTCACGACACTGTGTGTAAATAAAACTGGCTACAGGAGCCCCTAAGTGTCACTGGACTGCACGAAACTATGACCTGTATTGCTCACCTGCATGGACCATAATTTATTTATCAATATTATTGAGTACAGTACCAGATAAGATACACTTCTCTTGAAGGATTAATAATGCACTAATCACAGGCCTCATCTGCTTTTCATGCACTTATAATTAGGTAACAACAGTGTAAAACAAACTTATTCACTCTTGTGCAGCTGTGTTACAGAACTTCCATAGAGACTAGGCTGCCTAGAAGAGCTTCTAGGTGTCCTTTTCCCCTTTTGACATCTATTTCCCGTCACAGGCTGGTTATTTCATGCACTTAACTTTGTTTCTTGCATTTCTAGGCAGCGCCTCCCTGCTCTGGCCCCCGTTAGGAGACGCTGCCCCTCAGGCGTAACCGGACGATGGCACCACGTGGTGGGCGTGGGGCTGGGAGTGGCCCTGTGTGCAGTCCCAGTTGTGGAGGTAACAGATCAGGGAGTGAGAAACAGCACCTGAGGGAAAGTTTAATATGCAAAAAAACTTGCTTTGCATTTTACAAACCAGTACTTACGTGTGGGATTGTTTTCCTTCTTGGGGATTGCAGGTGATTGAGCCCTATAGTTGTTAAAGAAGAGAAGTGAGAAAGACAATGCCTTCAATAACAACCTTGCAAAAACAGTTACTTTGTTTTATTAAGGCAAAACAGCAGTGAGGATTAGGCTGTCCAACCTTGTAATTAACAGTGGTGCTCTTTCCTACCATTGTTACTAGTAATACAAAGGGAAGTCAGTGTAAACATCAGGGAAATCTCTTGTCTTTCAGAAACAGAACTCGATTTCTCTCAGTAATGATGCCTTGATTAAAAGAGCAGTTTCCTTGGTAACAGACAGTACTTCCACACTCCTCTCTCAAACAACATATGCGTTGATCGAAGCATTGACAGAGTATACAAAGGTAAGAGGAGAGATTACACACTTTGCTTCTAAATCAATAGTGGAAATACCAAGTTATTTGGTACTAATTGCACCTGTTAAACTGTTATTTCACATGGAACTTGTTTTTTTTTAATGTATTTCAGTAAAAGAGGGGAGGGGTTTGAAGATGCCAGGTCCCTAGGAAACAGTGAGGTAGTGTTCCCTGTTCTGCTACACCAAATGTAGAAGCTATTTTTAGCTTTGTTAGACTGTTGCTTTGAGCTTGAACTGAACCAAAATGTCTCAGAACTGGGGCTGAAGAAACTTCCAACAGTTGCTGTATACCTGGGAACTGAGTAAAAAAGATACACTGCTCTGTATTCTTAGGTATTTATTTACCTGCTGTGCCTATTTCTAAGACCGTGAGCTTGAGATTCATCAGAAGAGTGGCTATTTAAATCTGAAATGGCAAGATACGGTTTTAATTTTATAAATAAGTGCCCATTTGAATCAATTTTTTGCATTCCAGTTTTCTTCCTTATTAGTACGGCAGTATATAAGATGCTGTTTGCAGCACCACTGCAGGGAGAGGGTGGACACTCTCAGTGCCCCCAGAATGGCAGTGAACTTGAGAACAAAGCACCTTAGGAACCATCCAGCTATTTTGCTAATTAACACCAGCGAACACTGAGACAACATCAGAGATGTGCAGATTGTCAAGTAATCGTGCGAAATGATTCCTTTGCAGGCAGTTTATACACTGGTGTCTCTCTACAAGCAGTACGCAAATCTTCTTGGGAAAATGAATTCAGAAGAGGTGGATGCAATCTGGCAGGTGGTAATAGGAGCCAGAGTTGATGTAAGCAATTCTCTCCCTTCCATCAGCAATCTGCCTCTTAAAACTCTGCTAAGAAAGTTCTCATCTCACTCGCTCACCCTTTCACTATTTGGAAGAGCGTTCAGGTACTGGTACCTCTAGTTAAGTCACGCTTTGTTTTACTCCCAGATGACAACAAAACAGCAGGAGTACCTCAGGCTGGAATCCAGCTGGATGACCGCGTTGCGTCTTTCAGAGATGGCAGCAGAAGCTGCATATCAATCAGGTAAGCACAAGCAGATGGGCTCGAGTTTTTTTTGCCCTAGCATTTAAACAGTATTTATTGAATGAGAAAGGAGTAGATACACAGAATATAAATTCAGTTAACATACTGATTTACAACAGGTGCCTGGTTTTTAGAGATGAAGGGAATTTAAACTTTTTTCACTGGTTATGGGTCTAGTAGAAGCTTTCTGAGAACTGGGCCCGGAACTTCACGTGTGGTTTAGATCAAGACAAACCATGCCAAAAAGTGTTTGAGGGAAGTGTGTTGTCATTTTTAAATGCAGAGGGCAAACATGGTTCTGGGAACCACAGAAATAAGGCTACCTAGGGAGTCCAGCAGATCTTTCTAGCTGGATTGACTTCTATTAGAGAGTGAAAACATTTGCCTTTCACTCAGGAAAGATTAATTTTGGTCTTTTCTCCCTGTATGCATACTTTCACAAAAAACGTAGAGACTTCATAGCTCTGAGATGCACTTACAGGCTGACTTATAGTAAATTGGCAAACTTACTGGAGTGGAGAAGGGAAGGAAACTGATGAACATATAGGCACACCTTAACTCTCTGAGCACCTGAGAAAGAATCGGTAGTAGCACAAGAGGAGAAGGGGGTTTGAGTTCAGCAGTGCTACAGACTTTCCCACTGCTGGTAGGTGCTGGGACAGGACAAGGACTGGAAGGGAGTTCCTGGCACATGACTGGCCTGGGTTTATTCCTGAGACTTACTGGCACGAGCCAATGGCTCTAATTGGAGTCTGGCGGTAGCTCAGCGGTTGGGAAGAATCCCAGGTGGCCAAAAAGAAAATCTCAAAGTACACCTATTGTTGTTCAAGGTAAAGGAACAGTAAATGCATTTAGCGTTAATATAGCCCAAGAGCCATTGAAACACTTTGCAAAGCAGATAATTATAGGCAGTCACTTCCTTAATTGCAGGTTTGACGAGCGTGCCTCTAACCTGATGTATGTAAATAATTACTTTTCAGGCGCAGACCAGGCCTCGGTGACCGCCCGCAGCCACATTCAGCTTGTGAAGTCACAGGTGCAAGAAGTGCGACAGCTCTCCCAGAAAGCAGAGACCAAGTTAGCTGAAGCTCAAACAGAAGAGCTCATAAAGGCTCAGGGAGAGGAGTCTTCATTACCACAGGGTGTTTTAGGAAGTACAGAGGCGGGCGAGGACCCCTACCTTCGAGAGGACTGAAAGAAACTTCAGTGGCACAGCAAAATATGCGAGAGTCGATCATGAATTGAAGGATCCCAAACTGTGGGATAGTGGGAAACTGCGGGATAGTGGGAAACTGCTGAAATAAGCCTATGATTCCATTTTTTTCCCCTCAAACAGGATTGCTTTACAAATCAAGTCAATTCCAAGCATCTGAAAGGCCCTGATCTTGTTTGTAAATTATGTTTGTAATACTTATGGATTCAATTATTTAAGTGTTTAACTATGCAAATGTGAAAACTGCTATCAAGGATAGCTTGTTTATTGTCTCTCTGCTGGGAGGGTCCTACCGCTTGTTTGATGCATTGGTAAGGACACTCTAAAAATAGAGGCTACCTAGGTATCAGCCAAAGAAGTGTAGCGATAAGTCGTTATTTTTAACCTGTGAAGTAAATTATGTCTGTTGGGAGGTACTTGTATTAAAGTGTGCACAAGCAACTCTTGTGGGTGTGCCCGTTCAGGTAGGAGATTAAGGGCTGTTCTCTGTTAAACTAAAAAGGTTTAAACTGAGCCGAGGCTGACAGCTGCAAATTGCACACAGGAACCATTTGCTGTAGAGCTGAACACTTGCTATGGAGTTACCCAGGCTGCTCTGCTGACGTTTTGCAGTGCAGTGTAGCAGCCTCTTCTACTCGAGAGTCGCCTCTTGTAACGCTCCCCTGGAAGCAAAGGGAGATTCGATTTTCAAGATACTGTGGTTATAAACAAAGTTGCTGTGGCAACTGCTGTGTATTTGTTCAGAAAGCATTGAGAAAGTGAGGGTTTTTTACCTATTTGAGTGCTTTCCAGCACAAGTTTCAGGAAAATAACTCTCTCTTTTTGCAAGCCTAATGATTCATGATTCACCACAGGCCTGAAAACCACAGGTGTATTTTCACTGTATTCGTTTTCTAACTTGCCAGCTTCACACGAAATGTGCAGTGTTAAGTTAAGCTGAGATTGCTTTGCAGAATAGCATCCACTAGAACTTCATCACTGCTGATTTGAGTCAGTTAATTTATCAAGTTTTGTAAGAAAACACATATTGATCACAGGTTTTTCACCACAGTTTAGCATGTGATGTACCGTTAATCTCGAGGTTCCTGATATTGAGTTGCTCTTGACTAGGAATTTTCTCAGCTGTAGCTCGGGCCTTTCTCTCTGATCTCGCCTGCCTTCTGAGCAAGTGCAATCTCAGCTGCACAGTGCCATTTGTTTATAGATTAAATAGTAAAGAAATGCACAAACTGCCTTTCCTCGCTCCTGTTCCTTGCTGGGTGCTGCTGTAGCCAAGGAGGGTGACACAGTCTGGAATTAAAGCTCCCAGGAAGACGACTGTTTGTGGTGCCAGTGGTCAGGAGGTCCCAAACGGGGCTTTGGAAAAACCCTGCTGTCAGAGAGGATTATTTGTAGCAGTGGTGCAACCACACCCTCAAGAGCCAAACGCAACTTCAGGTCAGCCTCTAACCACAACTGTTCCAATTTTTTCAGTGCTGCAGCTTAAGAACTCCTGCCAAGCAACTGACCCAAATGCATGTACGGGTTGTGTTCCGTACAGGATGCCACAGCAACAGCTGAGATGTTCGCATGACAGATGCAGCTCAGGACAGATAAGCACTGCCACGGGTCTACAAAGCAGCTCATTCTTCCCCTTTCAGAGCCTGCTCCCAGCAACCATGTTGCCCACTTCCTATTTTGCTGTAGGCTCTGGTTTTATTTCCTATGACACAGACTGTACCAGGCACTGTGAATCTTCAGACGTGACAGGAACCTACTCATCAGTTCAGCCAAATCACAGTGAGGAACACCGTGTGGCTCCACATCACCCCCAAAACGTGATGGAAACCCCGCACACCTTTATTAGGAAGTGAGAGAGCCCATACACCTGACTCCACAACACCCCCAAAACGTGATGGAAACCCCACACACCTTTATTAGGAAGTGCGAGAGCCCATACATCTGACTCCACAACAGACATGACATCACAGCTCTACTTACTGAGTTTGCATTTGGAACGATCTAGTGGATCAGAAAAGCGCTGCCACAGCAGTTCCAGGGTGCCACGGCCCCCGCTCTGTCCTGTCTCTTCTCTAGAACACCCAGCGGTGCCCAGGGAACAGCGCCCAGAAATGAGGATCTGCCGCTGGTACTCAGCCTTGTTTACAAAGCCAACACAAACTATGTAGACAATTCCTCAGGTACAGCTAATTCAGCTATTCAATCCCTTGTGAGGGCTGCAGGGAGAAGGCAGGAGCAGCTCATACCCTACCACACTGAGGATGTTCCCTTGGAAGAGCAATATTTTTAGGCAGACACACACCTGCTCGCATCTGGAATGTTAACAGCTGGTGTGAGAGTGGCAGCTCCTCCCACAGAAGTCTGGGTCACACTGTAAGGCAAAGCTAGAACTACACCTGCTGCTTTAGAAGCCCAGGCAGCAAGGGATCAAACGAGGACCAGCAGCACTGCCCCGAGTCCCTGAGGTCTTACAGCACTGCACCACCCTGCTGGAAGGCAGAGCAGGAGCCTGCCCCCCAGCTCCTCGCACCTCTGATCTCCATCTGCACGGGACATCCCAGAAGCACTTTCTGGGCACCTCTGAAAGCTCTGACTCCCATCTGGCGAGCAGTGAACACTGAGCAGCTGGCACTAGACAGCAATGACACCAGCACACCACCGATTGCTCTGCTTTCTGTAATCACGTGCTTCCTCTCCGTCCACTATCTTGTCCTGAAGCTTCCAGGCTGCTTCCTGCTCACACAGCAAAGCAGCTTCTGATCTGGCAGCAAGGCACCCTGAGGCTGATGAGCTTCATAAAACTGTCACCAAAGCTCAGTCTCATATTTGATCTTTCCTCAAATGGGCAGCTCCAGCACACTCAGATAATTGCTTCTTTGATATCAATGACTCCTTAATGCCTATATCCACCACCAGATCTCTCCTGTCTCTGGCTTTTAGTACTCTTAGCTTTCAGGAGACCCAAAAATACTCCTGTAAAAACACTTTTCAAAACAGTATTTTATTTATACCCAACATTACGACAACAATCAAGTCCAAACACCTCCCACGCAACACAAAAAGCTATGGCCACTTAACTACCACTGCGGTTATTCAAGACACGTTGCTCTTCTCAAGCCTAATCAGAAAGTGTTTGTGCAAAAGCTTCCAGTGCAAATAAACCTGTAATAACCTGTAAAATCCAAAGGGCTTGAGTCAGAGCCCAGTCCCTTGGATCATTATGCTGTGTTAGGGAACTACATTTTTGAGGTTTCCCCACCCCCAACTCCGCTCCCTTTCTCCTGCTGGCCTGGGACAGCGGAGTTGTGCTGCAGTGGACCCAGCAGCACGCACTGGCCTTTCCTCCACCCCTTCAAGTAACTTCAAGTGCTCTTGCACTCATTAGTCATCATTAGCTCTCCTCCACAAGACTGAATTTGGCTGGCAGTCAGACACCAGCCTTGGGCTTGCGGAGCCTCCATAGCAGGTGGCACCTCCCTCACGTCCCCGTGGCACTTGTGACTCCCCTTGGCTCTGGCTGGGCTGGGAGGAACCAAGCGAGCCCCTGTGCCGTGTCTCACCAAGCTACCAGCCCCATCCCAACCCTGGGACATTTCAGCTGCGTCAGTAACCCACTGGCAGAGAAAGACTAACTGCAAAACAAACCCCTATGGCTCAAGGACAGTCTGTTAACAGAGGACGTTTCTACCGCAACCTGATTTCTTGTTTAAGTACCCCATATCTGCCACCAGTCACAATCTCACTGTGCTCAGCAGTAGCTTCTTTTTCAGCCCCTCCTGTAGCCGTGTGTCACTGACACTGCACACCTAATGCTCTCATCCTTTACCAGCGTCCACATGATCCACATCTCTGTTGGGTTTAGTTTGTGTACAATCATCAGCTCCTTGAACCAGCACGGATCAAAAGGATTGAAAGGTTTTTGGATCCCAAAAGTCTTAAAGCCAGCATGGTTCTTCGGGGTCACTGCCATCCTGGCGAGACACATTCCCACAAAGACGTCATCTATGGGGAAGAGCTCCATGCTCTCTGCGGTGCTCTGGAGGCGGCGCACCGTCTCTCTAGACATCACATACCCCCCTCCGCCCGCATAGAGAGGATAGAAGGGGGCTGTGTACATGGACTCTGGAATAAAGTATTTGACCTTGGTGTTCCTGATGGGCCGAGCATTGGCAATCACATCCCCGACAAAGAGATCCTGCTCAGGGTCCAGTTCTTGGAGGAACTCGACGATGTTATAAGTGTTGACAAAGACATCATCATCCCCCTTCAGCACAAACCTGGCGTGCGGGCAGTCCTCCACGAACCAGCGCAGGAAATGCAGCTCCTTGAGAGTCAAGTTGAAGAAACCGTCAACAAAATCCCACTGCACGATGTCATCAAACTCCCGGCTCTCGTAAGCCAGCAGCTGGCGCAGGGGCCGTACCTGGCTTTTGGCTTCCGAGTGCCCTAGAAGGAACACCAGCCTGACGCTCTTCCCGCTGATGGAGACCTCCTTGCCCCACGTGTTTCGAATCGCCACCCGCCGGTCTACGTTGATTGGGGACGACTTGACCGCCAGCAAGAGGAACGTCTCTTCGCTACACCTGGTAGGTCTCAGCAGCACCGAGAAGTTGCGGCAGTGCTTGTACGTTAAAAACACTCGGTGAAGCTCTGGGAGGGCGAGAGAAGAGTTGGCAAGGGTCACGTTAGGCAGGCACTCGCCGGGTTCAGCGTTGTCTACAAGCGAAGGTCTGCGGTTCGCTGCATCCCCTTTCTCATCTTCTGACGATGCTGCCAACTTCGCCTCTTTCTTCATGTAAAACACCCAGGCCAGCAGCGTGATGGAAAAGGCGTAAAGCGCCAGGTTTTTGATCCTGGGGTACATTGCAGGCTCCGGGCGGGGCGAGGAAGAGCAGCCGCTGCCGGTGACACCGACACGGCCACGCGTCCCGCCCGCCCCCGTGGGACCCGCACCCCGCCCGGGCTCCGAGCTCCCCGCAAAAGCCCCGCGGCCGAGCGGCGGAGCTGCCGCCGCCGAGACTCACCGGGAACCGCCGCCCCCGGCCCCGCCCCGGCCCGCCCGCAGGAGGGGGAGCCGGCACCGGGCACCGGGCACGGCAGCCTGGGCTCTGCCCCCCGGGAACTGCACCCTGGCACATGCACCCCGAGCTCTGCACCCCGGGAACGGCACCCTGGCACATGCACCCCGAGCTCTGCACCCCGGGAACGGCACCCTGGCACATGCACCCCGAGCTCTGCACCCCGGGAACGGCACCCTGGCACATGCACCCCGAGCTCTGCACCCCGGGAACGGCACCCTGGCACATGCACCCCGAGCTCTGCACCCCGGGAACTGCACCCTGGCACATGCACCCCGAGCTCTGCACCCCGGGAACTGCACCCTGGCACATGCACCCCGAGCTCTGCACCCCGGGAACCGCACCCTGGCAAATGCACCCTGAGCTCTGCACCCCAAGAACTGCACCCCGGGATCGGCAGCCTGGGCTCTGTATCCTGGGAACTGCACCCTGGCAAATGCACCTCAAGCTCTGCACCCCGGGAACTCCATGCCAGGCTCTGCACCCCGGCAACTGTACCCCAGGAATGGCACCCAAGGCTCTGCACCCCAGCAAATGCATCCCTGCACTCTGCACCCTGGGAACAGCAGCCTGGGCTCTGTATCCCAGGCTCTGCACCCCTGGGAATGGCAGTCTGGGCTCTGCACCCTGGACTCTGCGCTCTGGGAACGGCAGCCTGGGCTCTGCATGCCAGGCACTGCACCCCAGGCTCTGCACCCCAAGAACTGCACCCCTGGGCTCTGCACCCCAGCAACTACAGCCTGTGCTCTGCAGCCCGGGATTTGCACCTTGGGGCTCTGCACCCTGGGAATGGCACCACACACCAACCACCACTCACTGGGAACTGCACCCCGGGCACAGCAACCTAGGAACTGCACCCCTGGACTTTGTGACCCGGGTGCGGCACTCTGAGCTCTGCACCCTGGGAACTGCACCCTGCACACCCCACATTGCACACTCAATCTCGCACCACACACACGAGTATTGCACTTGGCACATCCACCCTGCACGCTGCACCCCAGCAGCAGCAGGAGCTCAGCAGCAGCCCCAGACAACCAAGAGAGCCACGGCAACTCCCAGCCCCAGCGATTCAGGTGAACAAGGATCCACACAGCATTCCCGTGGGTTTTATTTGCCACTCACTGTTTTGTGATGGACACATCACTGAGTCTTCCCCACCGCTGTGGCCACGCTCTCCTGGCTCTGGGTAGGGGCTGCTGAGGGCCACCGGAGCAGCTGCATCTGGATCTGAACCGTCAGCGGCACTGGCTGGAGCCCTCGACCCTCCTCCACTTCAGCAGAGCCTTTAGTTTTCCTTTTTGCTGTGGAAAGGAGGAAATCTGTCACTGTCTTTACAAAAGAAATCACCCTAGAGTGGCAGCGCACAGGGGCGAATGCCCACCACAGTAGCACCGATTTCCAGGCCTTGAGGGAAAACCTGTTTGAATTTGGCTTTAGGTAAGAAGCCCAAAAAGCGTCTTTAAGCAGGCAATCAATATGGGTGCAAGTTTATTTTTTGTGTTAAATTCCTGTATAATTCCTAGGAAAAAAAGAAAGATGCAGAAATACATCATTTCAGGGATCCTGGAAAATCAAGTGTAGGGTAAACTGAGCTCTACTTGAGACTACTTCGAAGGTGTCTGTCAGTGTCTGGGTAAATTGTTTCCTCAAGACAAAACTCGCTGCCTTTCCTCTTTGAGCTGTCTGGAAGGGATCCCAGTTCCTCTGAGAGGACTTATTATTTGTGTGCATTTGCTGACTGAGGGATGCAAATCGGCCTCAGCTCCCAGCTGTGAGAGCGCCAGTCCCCACGCAGCCTCACTGGACACACGGCTGCAGTGCAGCAAGGGCTGGGAGCCCATCCCCGGTGCGTTGGGGCACGGCTGCTGCTGCAGCTCCAGGGTGGTACACGCTACACACGCATGTGATGAGCAAGTACCAAACGACCGTGGCGCGATTCGGTGACTCATGGAGCAGCCAGAGCTTGCAAACACTGCATGCAACAGTTCTCAGGCAGCTCTCGCACCCTCCTGGCCATGTGTGTCACCCGCAACTGCAATTGGGGTGTCTTGTGAGCCATGAGTCACAGTGGCACCGTGACACGGACGCTGCGGGCACTGGGTGTAGTGAGCCGTGAGGGCAGCTGATTCTTTTGAAACATACACTCAGTTGCCTTGTTGCACCGCCCGCCAGCCCCCACCTGCACATGCATCAGGGGACATCAAATAAAGCACCAGCCGCCGATCGCTCTGGGTTTCCTGCACCATCAGTGGCTTTCTGAGCACCTAACACCATCCCCACCCGCAGAGTCCTCTGCAGAAATGGTTCGTTCTTGTTCAAACTGAAGGGAAGACCTCCTGTCTGCGCACTGACCACAGTCACTGAGGTGGAAAGCAAGTAAAAAGCACCACTGCTAAAATTCCACTGTCTAACAGCAGCTCCCTGCCTCAGCAGCAGTCTGAGCATATATTGCAAATGCACTTTTTCTTGTAGAGAATGCTAATTCAAAGTGTTTTTTCTTCTTTTAAGGTAGCTGGGAAGGCCGTCAGGCTTCCTCAAGAGCAGACACAGTCTAGGACTGAGGGCTCTCAGACCCTCCCCAGAGACAGGGACTTGGCTGTGGGTGACAGGACACAGAAAACCATCCTGGAGCTCTTGGGAAAGGGGATTAATTGCATTCATAAATTAGTGAACAACTACACCTCATGCCAGAGAAGGGACATGAAGCTCATTTAGTGGCTCTGAGTGGTCCTTGTGAGGCCTGACGCCCTCTGTGCTCTCCTTGACCCATGAGAAACTTTTCAGCGTTGCCCTGCCACCCCTTCCCTCCTCCACTTGCTCTAGCATCACCCCTCCAACATCCTGGCACTGCTAATCTTTTAGTCAAAACAAGATTGCTGGAAAAATAACCTGCAAGAAACAGCATAAGGTTTGTCTCCAGCAGTTCAAGGAATGCTGCTGGCTGAGCAGACCACGATCTCTGCACTGGAGAGGGAGCGGACGCCCATCATGGACTGCGTTTGTCTCTTCATGGGTGACAGCAGCCTGGGGTCTCTTCCCAGCCCTGCCGTGGGCTGGCCGGGGCACCTGGGCTCTCTGTGCTTCTCAGCTTGAAACCAGAAAAAACAATAATCCCCTCTGCGAAGTTCTTGGAGAGGTGAGTTGGAAACGGATGAGGACCTTATTGTGCATCCCAGACAAGTTCCCTCCAGCTGCCTGCACTGGCGCGTGCCGCTGGCCACATTTGGCAACCAACACAGCGGGCAGCACATCTCTCACCCCAAAATCAGCTTTGCCCTCTCCCCTGGCACGCAGCGTGTCACTGGTCGGTGCGTGTCACTCCTTGAGACATGGATTCAACAAGGTGTCTGGGCATGTGTCTCCCCCTTCATCCCCCACCGTTAATGGATGCATTCACAGCCCCAAGCTCAGGATGTGAGTAAGTGCCTCGCTCGGCAGAGCTGGCAGGGTGGTGGGGACCTGTGGTTGCCTCCCAGCGGGGCACCACGAGTATTTGCTCTCACACACACCACCCTCCACCCAGCGGCTCCAGTCTCCGTCACCTTTGGCAGAGGTCGTGGTTTTCCGGCTAGGCTGACTTTCTCTCTCTGCCTTTGGTCTTTTGCTCTTGTCTTTGCCTTTTTTCCTGTCCTGTGGAGAGAGACGTTTCCATAGTTAGGCTGTGTTGAAATTCACTGTCCGTATTCAGTCCTGTCACAGCCATCGCCAGCTGGCTTCTGTCACCAGGATTTAAAGGGCAGAGGAAAGGGGTGAAGGGAAGCAGCACAGTGGAACGGCTGCTTAGAGAAGAGAATCCAGGCCACAGAAAGAGTCAGTAAAGCTGGTGTGTGTTACCATGCTGAAGGAGCATCAGAGGAAGCACGAGTTCTTGCTTTCATATTCTAAAATGAAAAAATAAACTCACCTCATTTCCTAGGCCCATAAAAAGTAGTGGTTCTTATTGCTAATACCAACATTAAATAATGATACCAGCAGTGATGGATGGTGCTTGGGCAGGGCTATTTCAGCCCCATTTTATGGAGGTGAGAACTGAGGGATGGGTAGGAGTGAGGCCAGAGAGGGCAGAGCAAGCTGCAGGACGTACTGAACTCTGCAGTGCCACCTGGCCCTGACAGCCCTGCTCTGGGACACTCTCCCTACCTTCTTCTCCTCTGGACTTGGTGGCTGCAGCACTTGTTCAGCGATCAGGATCCCAAAGTCACACACAGTTGTCACCAGGTCCTCAGTGGCCAGCAGAGTCTCCAGGGCCACCCTCCTGGTGCCCAGCGTCCTCTGAATAGGAGGGTCACTGCAGAGTTCACGGGGTGGCTCCTTCTTCTTCTTCTTTTTTTGCTTGTCCTTGGGCACAGGACCCTGCAGGGCACCAGCGTGGTCACAAGCCTCAGCAGAGGGTTGGGTCCTTCTATCAGACAGCAGCCCAGCCTGGCCCCTTGTCCACTGCTGCATCCAGACCAAGATGTGTGTAAAGCAGCTGCTGCCTTTGCACTGCAAGGGAGGACTTTTGCGAGAGGTCTGGGATGGAGAGGAGATTCTCTGACACACCACACTGATCAGAAGGGCCCTTGTTCCCCCGCCATTATATTTGCAACTCAGATGTTATCTGGACATTGTTCTCTTCCAGTATCCTACCTTGGCACCACCCTTCTGCACCTTCCCTTCTGCTTTCCCATTTGTTGCTGTGTTTTCTTCTGGATCAGCACTGACAGGCCACGTGAGCACCTGCCCGGAGAGAGAAGCTGGTGCTGCAGGGGCTGGGAGGCCTGAGGACCCTGGCCCAAAGCTCACTGCCATCCTGGGCTGCCTCTCAGAAAGAACACAATCCACTGCTGGGCCTCCCAGCAGCTCTTTCCTGTTTCATCCAGCTCTGCCACATGCTCACCTTCTCCTCCACAACCGAGACAAACATTCCAGCCTCCAGATAGGACTTCAGCCTCACTAAATCCTTGGCAGTGTGCTCTTTCCTGTAGCTGCAGTTGATGGTAACTGCCC
The DNA here is from genome assembly GCA_033459285.1 of Clamator glandarius. NCBI lineage: Eukaryota > Metazoa > Chordata > Aves > Cuculiformes > Cuculidae > Clamator > Clamator glandarius. Next base: position 1,278,131 of record JAUNZM010000233.1, read on the forward strand.
AGGGCTTTCCGGGGGTGACAAACACCTTTGCTGTGCATGGACATAGAAGAGCTCTGAGGAGAGACATCTCCTTCCCAAGGACAGAGGACTCACAGGACACAACTGGTGCCAATTCATTATCTGTCAGTCTCAGTCACAGCCCAGCTGCAGCCAACACTGCGAGGGATGTCCTGATGCCACCACATGCCAGGGAGAGCCGTAAACCTGCCCTGAGCAGTGTGGCAGGGGATTTATAATTCCTCATTACCAGAGTGGGCCTTGGGCTCCTCCACAGCTGCAGGGTCCCGCTGGCTCTTTGTTTCTCCTGTATCCAGAGCAGAGCTGTCCACATCCAGGGTGGCCACCACAGGACTCTGATGGATTTTTGTTACCTGGAACAGAGAAGAACCTCTTGACAGGTCATGTCTAGTTGATCTTGCATCAGGGCTGGACGCAGAGCTGTCTCCAAAATCCCATTCCCCAGCTCTGCTGTGGTCAAGGGGCGGGAGGCTGTGAATGTGTGTGCAGAGCAGCTCTGGGCTCCCCAGGAGGGACTGGGAACATGGGCAGCAGGAGTTTGTCCTGCCAGCTGTGGCCACACGTGGATTCTGTCCCCAGTACAGCTGCCACCCATGCCAGGTCCATTATGAATTGTCTTGCTCCACAGCCTGGAGGTGAAGTCCTGCTCGCTGTAATGTGCCACTGCCTGTTGCTTTCAGGAGCTCAGCTAACCACAAACCTCAGTGCTGCTACCGTCCTCGATCTCCTCTCCCTCCTCAAACTCGTACATCACACAGTAGCTGTAGGTGATCACTGGAGCCTCAGAGTCAGCCTCTAGCTGCTGAAGAGCACTGGGATCAGGGACTCCTTTGATTTCCCCAACACTCACAGCCACTCGCGCTTCACTCCTGATCAATTCTAAAAGGAAGACAGACTTGTTATGAAGCTGCCGCAGGCTCCTTCCAGACTGAGGAAGGTACAAAACAAGCAGAAACCTGCCGGACCTGGCGTCCCACCACCTGTCATCCCTCCCTGCCATCCTGTGCTAATGCTGTAACAAGCTATTGCCACATGGGGTCACCCCAAAGCCACGCAAACATCTCCTGGCTTGGTTGCTTTGTCTCCCCGGCTAACATTTTAGATTCTAAAGAGCACATCCAGCACATAAACTCAGAGTAGGGGCCATCCAGAGGGGCTTCCCACCCCCGGTCTCCCCAGCCCCTGCCCTTGTCCCAGTCAGGCATGTGCCACGCTGCAGAGGTGGCATCGCTTCGTGTGGACAGTGCAGCACCAGTGTGAGCATCTTCCCCAGAGAAGATGTTCGTCTTCCAGCACCTTGAGAGGGAAACACACGGTCTGAAACCAGACAGCATCTAGGAAGCAAAGATGGGGTGGGCCACGACAGCGAGGCAGTGTTAGAACTAGGTTGTTCTTACAGTCTTTGGACCTGATTAAGGCTAAAAGCACCTTGACTGTAATTGCACTGCTGCAGGGTCCTCTGCCTGTCTCCCCACTTGTACTAGTGGGGTAAAAAGGCACAGAGGAAGAGCTCCATTTGAGGACAGGCAAGAAAGGAATCAATACTGGCTGTAGAATTTGCCCTGATGACTCCTAGCTCAGCCACGTGAAACCACCTCACGAATCAAGGGGTCAGAATGAACAGGTTTAAAGGTGAAGGCTCACCTGGCTGCCTCGCCAAACCGTGGAACTGGTGCCTCTCGTCAGGCCCAATGTGGATGTCATCGAGGACAGAGAGCTTCGGCAGGCTGTCCACAAGGAAGCCTCTGTAAGTTGGAATGAGAGCCAGCGGGTTTCCTTGGAGAACCAGGATGCGAAGCTTCTGCAGACTGGACAGCTGGGAGACCAGCCCCAGCAGATCTGTGAAGTTGTTAAAACTCAGATCAAGGGAGACAAGATTTGGCCTAAGGAGAGAATCCAGAGAGAAAATTAGGCATACAGCATCCATCTGAGAACAGAGTGTTTCTACCCTGGGTCAAAAAAAGAAACAAAATTTGTGTTTCCCCAGCACAACCGCCTGCACAAATTGGAGAATCCAATGGGACAATCTCAAGAGGCCAGTTCCAAATTCCTGAGCCACACAGTTCATAGCCAGTCCATCCCATAATACAAACCTACATTCCTTTAGCATCTATTAACCACCCACTGCATTATTTGGTGATGTAGCCTAAGCTTGAGGTCCTTCCCAGAGGAACCTCGTAGGAGGGGCTTTGGGAAGGGCATGGAAAAAGGAAGCTGCGAAGGGATATGAGAACCGTGGTGCAGAGGGTGTCAAGGCAGTTCCGCTGGTGATCCTCCTGTTCCACACCTTGGCCACAGACTAAGACATCCTCTGAGCATGGAGCAGAAGACAACAGAGTGCACTGCACCAGCAGTGGACACAAAGCACCGAAACAATCCTGCTGAAGGGCTGGTGTTTCTTAACACGGGCCACCTTGATGGTTTGAGTTCATCTGCTCACATCTGCCTGCCTTTTAGGAGCCCACATTCAGCCAGTGGCGTTACCAGAAGTCTGAAGTGATGTACTTGTCCTGCGAAGGGCTGCACAGCCTGTTGTATCCCAGCCCCAAGTGCTGCAGCTCTGGAGGAGGCTGAGCGCACAAGTCCTGCAGATCAGCCACAGCATTGCAGCAGAGCTCCAGGATCTGTCCAGGACAGAAGGAATGACAAACACCCTTTGCCATGAGCTGTTCCTGGCACTCCCTCAAGCTGTTTTGGCTTGGATTGCATCCCCAGGCAGGACCTCCTTCCCTTTCTTGCTGTCGCAAGGCACCACTCGCTCACCTTCAGTGTCCGGGGCAGGTTGGCCGATGTTATCCTGCTGATGTGGTTGGCACTGAGGATGAGCTCCTCCAGCTGCTGTAACCGCAACAGACCCTCATCAACTTCCTTCACCTGCAGAGAGTTGGTTTTGGCCAACATGTCCCTGAGCAACCTCATGGCCAAGGTGTTGGGGACATGTAGTGTTGATCCACACGATGTACGTGTAACACAGATTAGTGCAACACACTGGGCCAGCGCCTCCAACCAAATGCAATAGTGGCATCCAGGAAGATCTTGAGATAGGGAAACTGTCCTTTTCCCAAGATGTTTCCTCTCCCAGCAGGAAGACACGGATCCCTGGCCTGGAGACGGGTAAGTTTATAGGCACTAGTGGCTGCACTTACTCCCTTGCCAACTATCCGCAGGGACCTGAAGAACTGGAAGACGCTGGAGCCACGGACAAGCTCGGGTGTCAGCACAGCCATTTCCCGCAGGTGCTGGTCGTGGGGGCTGCAGTCTGGCGGCAGGGCCCAGGGGCTGTTCTGGTCCCGCAGCAGCTCCACCAGCACCTCAGGGCTCTCCTCATCCAGTGCTGAGGTCTTCTCCTGCCCCACTGGGTCTTCTTCCAGCCCCATCCAGCCTCCACCGGGGCTTGTGCGTGCATTGAAGCGGGATTTGTTCTGCAGAGAAGAGAGGAGAGGCAGTGAGAGCCCTGTAGACCCCCACAAAGTCCCAGGGTTGTGGCCCCTGACCCCCTACCCAGCTGCCAAGGCCGCAGGGGAAGTCCTGCAGACCCAGGCGCCGCAGGTGCTCCTCAAAAGCAGCTGAGACGCTGCAGTGGCCGGGTGCTGCCATGTAGTCCCTGCCCCACAAGGAATTCCTTGGCTTAGCAGCCCTGCGTCCCGGTTGCTAGGAGACGGTGGGGACACAGATGCCCTAGGAGCCAATGCAGGTGCCTTGGGGACTGATGTGAATGGCCTAGGGACTGGGAATTGAGCCTGGGAATAAATACCTGGTGCTTGGATCTCCTCCTGGGCTCTGGGGGCTGCTCCCCACCAGGGAAAGAGCAGGTGGCCTCACGCAGCGCTTTCAGGGTGCAGCGTCAGCTCTGTCCCCTGGCCAAGGACCTGTGGCATGGCATTTGCCATTTCACTTATCTACATCCTGAGTGTCATTCGGGTTTCGGGGAGGAAGCAGTCAGGTTCTTCACTAGCTGTAAAAGCACTGCTGTTCACTCATAAGAAGGGCACTGCTGCCACAAGGCAATCGGAAAACAAAGCTCACAGCTAAAAATACCGGCTCCTGTACTTGGAAAAAGTAGGTGAGCCCCAGGAACAAAAGCCACCGCTGTCTCAGGTCAGATTCAGGTCTCCACACACTGAGGTTTATTTGCTTTTTCCAGCACTAGGTGTTGAGGCAAGGGCTACAAATTCCATTTTAGGGATCCTACAGAGCAGCCTGTGTCAGCAAAACTTCACCAAATGAACTGTAGATGCTCTGCAGCATCTGGTAGTTACGTGGTGGAAAGCTGAACTTCCACTTGGTTGGGCTTTACAGGACAGATGCCGATCTGCTCCTTTATCAGCTCAGCAGCTTATCACAGCTGTGTAGATCGGAAAGGATGTGCAGAGCATGTACCCATCGAGAGGTAGTGGCATGCCATGGAGTGGAATAACCAGGCAAACTGTTATCCTTAGCTCAGTAGAAAATCAAGCAAAATATCTTCTGCAAAATCTTTGAAAGAATGTTACCAGTAGCTGACCCATGTTTCGTGGAAAAGCCAAGCTGTAAGAGTGCTGCTTTGCTGAGAGACTTGAGGTTGCTCGCATGGGTTCCCTCTGCCCGCCTTTCTGTCCCAAACTATTGGTAGTTCTGCAGGTCTTCTGATCATGGCTTTCTACTTGTAAATCCTAGGAACAACTACTCTGTTTCAACACGTATGAGAATTTCCTGCATTTAGTTACTGGAAAACAGCCCAGAGCGGTTAGAGAGAAGGGGGACAGAGATGGGGAGGTAGGATTCTGGACATCCTCTGGGAGGTTACGTGAGGGGGTCACACCTCAGGGACAGGGTCTTACAGATGTCTGGCAAAAGGACAGACACGTTCCGCTGGGGGCCCGACCTGCCTTGTACATAAAGCTCCTCACACAGCTTTCTCACTGCCAGCATTCGCTCACTCTCACTGACTCTGCAGGAGAAGGCTGCTGGCTTCGGACACCAATGATGCACTTACATGCTCTGACCACGTTTTGTTTTTTTTTAAAAAAAAAGAGTTCAAGTTCTAAATTCTACATTTTGGAGACTCCGAGAATTTAGATGGGATGTCCAAGTCAAGTGTCCTGTTCTCCTAGTCAAATAGATGATACGGGACCCCATCTGTGTCAGTCCGAAACTGCATCTAGATCACAATCAGCAAAGACACATTTGAATCAACTTCTGATATAATCTTTCAATAAAGAAAAAACTCAAACTATCACCAACAAAAAAAAAACCAAACCAAAAAACCCATGGAGGAGCCTGTGACGCAAAACCCCACAGTACTTAAATGCAGCTTGGCTGTCCACTTCTACAGCACTGCAGGCAACAAACAGCTTGAAGACCAACATCCAGCCAGCTCTCAGCCAAGTCTGCTGCTCTCCAAGCCCCCCATGAGGAACCGAGCAGGTGGGTGCAACTTCTAACCTCGCTACGCATTGTAAGGCTGCATTGGCTGATGTTTGTCACCAGCTCAGCCACTTAATGCTTTAGAAATTGGGCATGCTGCACAAAGCCAGGAAGCTTTGCAAAAATGATGTAGAGGCTTGAGATCGTTCATTCTATTCTTTCTTTTTCTCTTTCCCCTTTTCATTTCAATGCAGAAATGAACAGATTTGCACTCTTCCTCTTCTGTTCACTGGTGTCATTGGGCTCCTTGGCACCAACAGCCACCACAGAAGAAAGCAGAAATACTCCAGAACAGAGGCAGAAGCGTTTTACTACCAGAATAAAGCCCTTAGCATCAGTGATTGCAAGCCAAGCATCTATCTTGTTTGAAAACTACGTAAGTGTGCTACTTTGCATTTGCTGTGTCTATGCCTGTGGAGAAATTGCTTGAATTAGTATAAAACACTAGAAAGACCAGTAGAAAAGAAATACTTGGGTTAGAACCTAAATTGGTCTCTTTTCTGTATTCCATATAAGAAGAGAAGCATTTAGACTGTGTTATTTTAGGGCAGAGCTGGAGCAAAGGCTAGGACAGCTGGGGAAAGCTAGGGCAACTTCACCTCAGCAGACCACTAGCTGTGACCTTCCAGACTACGGGTGTTGCTCCTTCTTGGTCTCCTGGGTCACTCCAGGCTTGAAGCAGGCATCATTTGGGTGGAAACTAGTCAGATCACTGGAAAGATGGAGACAATCACCTGGCTCCTCCATCTGATCCTAGTCCTGCAGCTGTCAAGAGCACTCCTGCTGGAAATCCTGCTCCCTATCCTTTCCTTGGAGATGGCAAAATGTGCAGTGAAGCCGAGCAGCAACGCTGCAGACACATTTCAGTTCCTGGGAACTCATTCCCAAGAGTAAGTCGATAGAAATCAACATAAACATTTCCCCTGAATTCATTATTGAAATCAAAACCATCTCTGCTGAAAGAGAGGAAAACAAGCTCAGGCCAAAGCAAATCAGTAAAGTGTAAAGGCCAAAGCAAATCAGTGTCAGTAAATTTTGCCCGTATGGCAAATAAAGAAAAAAAAGAGACTTCAAAAAGATGAGAACAAAGCCCAGGTGGGTATTAAGACAGAAAGTGCTGCAGCATCATAGCCACAGCGTGCGGTGCCTGCTTGACAAAAGGAGCAGAGGTGTCAAGACAGCTATTGAACAATAATAAAAACCGTAAGCGCACACAGATGGGAAGGTATGTGCCCAAAGAGACAAATGCGACTACCAGGAATGACATAAACCAAAAGATTAACAATTCCTCTCTCCTTTTCCTCCCCTACAGAACGCGTGTAGCCCTATCACGCCCAGAACCGAGAGCTGGCTAAGTGTTGACTCCCAGGTCGAAGACTTGGTGAGGGAAATACCCGAATGCCCAGTTTTTGATGCAGATTGCTGCTTTTTCCACATTTTTTACAACCTTCTGCAAAACCTGAAAAGTGATATTGAATTAATCTGTGGTACAAATTTAGTTCAATTTTTCGATGCAAATATCAGTCAGCTACAAGCGACGCTGAATGAACGAGCGGCGCTTTATACCTGCCAGAACAAGGACCTTGCACAGATGGATCGTCAGGTCCAGGAGATGAAAACAGCAAAGAAGATGATGTTCATCTGGCAGGCTTTACAGAAATACGAACAACTTATGCAAAATACAACAGAAATGAACTTGTAAGCAGGAATGTAATAGGCCAGGATGAAAAAATAACTTTAAGATACTAGAAACTTGGCTAAATGTGAGCTCTCAGTAGCTGTGTGATAAGTTTGATGCCAGGAACAACACTGACAATGTACTTGCTACATACTATAACTATATAATCTGTTTTAACTTAATATTTAAAGGATGAATGTCTTAAGTTATTGACTGTATTTATTATAAACTATTTATATGGTTTCATTTGCAACAGTATGGAAAAAGGATGAATTGACGTGGTATTTATATCTTGCAAATATTTCTCAGAAGTTGATTGTCAGTAGAATGATTTTGTACTTCTCTGCTAGTGAATTGTATTTATGAATTTATATAATACATCTATTTCTACAGATTTATTTAAGGGATTATATGGTTTATATATATTTATTCAGATTTTTAACTTTTATATATGAATACTGAAAGGGTATGCAAATGGTTTTACTAATTTTCTGTCGCTATATTTGGATAAAACCTGGAATTTAAATAAAATGAGATTAAATAAAACTAATTTTGCTAGATTCTCTTTTTACTATAGAATTCTTTTTTACAGTATTTCTAGCACTGAAAACCTAGTATTTTATTAAGCAGCAAATCAAACAAGCTGTTTCTGGTCCTTACGTTATGTTAGAAACAACATATATTGTCCTTTCCCATCCATTTTCATTCATAGACATGAAGCAGTTTGGTTTCCTAAGCTCCTAACTGGTTTCTCATTTGGATGCACCAGCAGGTAAACTGTTTTCTAACCAGCCCCTGCTTCTGAAGGCTGAATTATTGTGGCTTCTACAACTCAGCTCCAGAGTCTGGTTTAGATTTACAAGTTTTCATGGCCCACAGCCAGCACCAGCTCTGCTGGAATCATCTTGGATTAGCAGAGACATAACAACTGCACCAAAATGTGGCTGAGCCAATTATCACTCCTGGAAACTGCAGAAGGTGCAGAAACTGTCCAGAAGGTGCAACTCCAATCTCAGATCCTTAATTTCTACTAGAGAAAGAAGAGTGGATGGAAATGATCGACTAGGGATGTGCTTACCCCCAAGGCAGAAGGAACATCTGCTGACCTTATCAGGTGGGGTCAGCAAACCACTACAAGCACGAACACATTTACATCGTGAGGGCTTTAGACAACACCATTTTGAATGGTTGTCACTAACCACTTGAAACTTGCTGAACCAGAGGATTATACAGGGACGCTCCCCGTGGCTTCCTCTTCTTGCACATCTTTTCTTTCACCTTCTGAATACATATGTATCTAAATGAAAGTATTTTCCTCGGAAAGGGAAATCAATTTCTTCAGAAGTTCAAACAAGCTCTTAAAATGAGTCAGATGGTGTGGCCCAATTGATATCATAGGAAGAGCAATCTGAAAAAAAGAGAGAGTTGTTCTCTTTCCAGCGGGGCACAGAGCTGAACTACCAGCCCTGCAGACTCAGCTCACCTCGAGAGTCTGAGCTCACACTCATGGAATGCACACTTGAAGCAGGGAGACACAAGTTTATGCAAAACTGTGGCAAGCTGCCCAGTCTCCTCACAAGTGCTTGAAAGAGAAGGGCGCTTTGCCACAAGCGTTTGGGATGCAGCAGGGCAGGTAGGTTGGTTGGCTGATACCAGAACAACAAACTTCAAAGGGCTGAGGTCAGGAAGCGATGGCCAGCACTTCTCTGAGGAGTCAGAACGAGAGCGTAAGCACACACCTAGGCAAGGCAGACAAAGAGTAACTGCACACAGTCTTGAGGCACAAAGTGACACGTCTGTCTCACTAAAGCATGTCTGACACCTGCATTACGCTCATTTCTCCAAGCTCAAACAGCAAAGAGCAACTGCTGTTGTCAGATAGAGCTTATTTAGGTTCTGGAGACAGCCTGTGGATGTGTGGCTGCTCACATACTGTCCTTTCACCTAGCCTAATGCAGTCGGTTCCCTGCAAACTTCAGGCAGATGTAGAGGCTTCTTTCAAAAGCTTTTCCCACTTATTTGACAGAATGGGGCAGCTTCAGAAAAAGGAAGGACATGAAAGAAGTTGAGTCACATGCTGGATGACTAAGCTTGGACTGCAGTCAAGAGAAGATGTAAGAACAGACACCAGCCCTAATGCAGAGGTGGTGGCATGGCCTCCTTTGCAAAAGATTCTTGGGACCTCTGCTGCCCATGCCCAAAGCAGAGTGCTCAAAAGCTCAGATAGAGCTTGAGACTCAAAGAGATTCTCAAAAGATCACTTAAGCATTCCCAGAGAGAAAGGCTCAGACAAGTCACTCCCAAAAGGAGAAGGCTGCCAGCCCCAGACAAAACAGTGCACGAACATCTGCAGATCTGTAGTCTTCCTGGTGCAGGACCATTAGGGCTCCGAAAAATGCTCCTCAGCCCTGGAGGATTTTCTCAGGCTGGAAATTAGGAGATACACTTGCACTACATGTTGATCACATCTGCTGTAATAATGAAATGGTCACTGGGAAAGGTTTCTTGACCATCACTTACCCAGTTATCCTGATTGAAAATGAAGCTTTTGGCTTTCAAGCAATGAACAGTTGAGATAGAGGAGTCACAAATGGGCTTTGTAAGAAGTACCAAAAGAGCAGGCAGAAGCAGGACTTGGGGACCTAAGTTTGATCTTTGGAGGTTTTTTTTTTCCATTTGCGTTGGGGTTTGTGAAACACACACCTTCTGAGGTAGGAACATGTTAAACATCTCTCTGGATGACAATAGGGACTCTTCCGTGTTTGCACAACAGGAATTTCCCTGACTTTGAACTATTCACTGTCTGCCCACCTCCTGGTGATAAGCACTCTCAGAGGGAGAAAGTCCTCAGGGATGGGTGTAGACAGAGCAGAAGTCCTAAGAGTAAATACAGGTTAAAACTAAAGAAAAATAATTAAACCTCTGTGTAAGCATTGTTTTCCATACTTTTACATATAAAGAGAGCCCCAAGCTGGCTACCCACCAAGGTGCCAATTCCCTTACAGCAGTGATTTCATTTGGCATAACTTCCAAGGAGCAAACATCGGTCCATTTCTGCAAGTGTTCAGGGATCAGCAGAATCAGCCACAAAAATAAGTCATGGCAATAACCGCCTTTTGGCACATGAGCTACAGTTACAGCAGCCTCACTGAAATCACCACACAATCAGTGGTAGAGAAACAGCACTCTCCAGCCTCAGCTTCCTCCCAAAGAGGTGCGATAGCATCATTGCAGTAACACTGGCACTGGTAATGCTTGGCTGAGAGTGAAGTTAGGCTGAAGAGTTGGTTTATTGCTGTTTAAATAGCACTGTTATTCACCGCCTTCCTCTGTCAAAATGCTTTATGTGAGATCAAGCCACAGATATTTAAAAAATTAAATGCAAAGAGAGTTTAGAAAACAGCTCTACCTTCTGCTGGAACCGCAGGCCTGACTCATCAAAATTTCGCATAAGCATTAATCTTGCAAGATTAATCTTGTGCAACGACTTTAAAATAAAATCCCTCTCTTCACTCATCTATTACCTTTCGCTTTAACTAGAGTCTCAGTCACCCAAAGCGGCTTCTGCTGGGCAACAAAATCCAGCATAGCAATGAGGCGACAACTGAAGCAGAGAGTGTCGAAGCATCCTACCAGAGAAAAACAAAAATTAGTCATTAAAGGCAAAGATGAAGCGTTATTTATTTATTTTTTTAAATAGACTTAATCAGCTCAACATCTAACACTGACATCAATTCATGGAAACATTGTGTTATCCAATCTTGGTGCTGTCAGACAAGAGCCCCAAAGCCAAGCCTGCAAGAAAACAAAAACCTTCAGGGCTCAAAGCATTAGTGCTGGCCCCAAAGGCTTAAGAGTTTTACCTTTCTTGGAGAAAGACCAGGGCTGCCTTTGAATTACTCACCTATTAAAAGTAGGTGCAGAAATACATAGATGGTTGCCTACTTAGTTTCGTCAAAAGAGCTTGCTCTCACTGTTATGCTTAATGTAATTAACAACAACAAGGGTCTGATCACTTTAGGAACACATCAGAATGTCATTACAGTCGGAAATTACGTTCTGCAAATAGTGAAAGGGCAGGCTCACTGGTTATTAGGGTGAAGAAATACGTACACTTTGCAGACACCTGGATTTCTGGCAACGGTCCATTAGCCCAGTTGTTCATTTCCAGTCTCTAACCTACTCCAGGAGTTGCTAATCCAGCTAACACTAACTTTGGTGAGACAGAGAACAACCCAGCTCCAAGTAAGCCTATCAGAGTGAGTTTATTCTTTCAGCCAAGAGGCACCAAGTTTCTTAAAGGGAGTCCAAGCTTCAGAAGCTCGAGAGGATACAAGCCTTGCAAACAGGAAAGCCAAACACATGCATCCCAAAGGAGTAACCTTCAACATTGCCAATAGCAAAATGAGCCCTTATCACCTTTCAGAGTTGCCAAAAGGACGGCAGGTGCTGGTCCCAGTCCAGGAACAATTCCACTTACCATTTCCCAAATCCAGTTAGGAAATAAAAGCATTACAACCAGTTTCTTCCAAAAAATAACCTTTATTGTTTTGGTTGTAAATATAAAAAAATGCATTGCACAATTTAACAGACCTACTGAAAAGTGCTACATATCAACAGCACAACAGAAGTTGTGTCATGCAACAGAACAGGAAGCCTAGGCAAAGCGAGAGCACAACCTGAAGTCCTCATACCTCCAAGCTTTTTTTTTGCCTTTTTTTTTTAACAAGAATGAACTCCATTCACTTAAATACACTTAAATACAAGGTTAGAAGAAGAAAAAGAGCAATTAATTAACTGTATTCTTAATTAGAAGGCTGGCTCCTAACATTGATATCTTCTGATTCAAAACCTTATTCGCGTTGGAAAGGTTCAGATCTAAAAGCAGTTCAGCCAATGGCTAGAAAGTCATTCTGTTACACACCCAAGATGTGTTTCCACGTAACTGAATCAAGTTTTACAGATCAATCTACAATTCAGTACTACCACTTCTGTTCTAACACAGAAAATGAGCATAAAATTCAACCAAGAATGAAACAAAAGGAAACTTGAGGCCTTAACTGATATGGGAACAACATCGGTGCCCTATAAAAGAAGAAAAAAACCAAACCAAATTATCACCTCTGAAATGTAAAATGTATAACCTGGGGAGCAGCAATAGGAAAACTCCTGTTGTCTCACCTAACCATAATCTCTCCTAAAAGCCATCAACAGTTGTCCATAGTTGATATAAATTAATCCATAAAGCACCTAAACCAGGCATCATCAGCCTTTTGATTTTGGGTGTTTTTGCACACAACAGGGGTGGAAAGGAACAAAAAAAAAGAAAGAAGAAGGTCAAGATAACAACAACCCATAGTTTTCAGCAGCATCTTCTACCTGGCACCATCAAGGCAAGAATTATCCACTCCAGAAATAAAGAAAGTGAAATAGCTTTCAACTAATCTATACTACAAAAGCATCATCTTATTGAGTGCTTCTGCAGTGAGCTTCCCTCTTCTGCTCTCAAACTGCTCTTCAGGAGTTTTGAGCTTTAAAAGCAAACAAAACAAGATTTACCTGCCCTTCTCACCTCTACTACACAAACACACACACACACTCTCAAGGGAATGTAAAAAGATCTGAAGATACAAAATAGAGGGATGTTGTTTTCCAATGCAATTTAACAGCCCTTAAGTCTTTTCAAGCCATCCCAGACTCAGATATTTAAGCATTTGCATATTTACTGGGTTTCTGTCAGACTTCTGCTGTGACAGCTTGGACGTTTGTGCGTTTCCATCTGTGTGCATAGGAAGGGAGGATGGTGAAGTCAGCAGGAAAGACTCATTTTTTTCCACACACACACACATGCCACTTTAAACAACCCCTAATTTCAAAGGGAAACAGTAATGCCACACAGATAAAATCCTCTTACAACACAGGGAAGCCCCAGTTTGTCACTTCACTGAATTTCCCACACAGCGCTGTTCTGGGGGAGGAACGTGTGACCTAAGATAAATCAAATGCTCACAGGATGCCAAGATCTAAGGCACAGATGGAAACATTCTAGTAAGTCTCCCATCAAGGAGGCTTCCCAAGGGGTCTAGAAAAGCATGGAAGAACATGCCAATCAGGTCACGTGGTATTAATTAAGAATCCTTTGGTTTTGTGCAAAGATCAGCCCATTAAGACGAAGCAGGAACTTGCCTCTGCTCCCACTACTCATTAATTCCTTGAATTCTAGTTTGCTCCTGGACTTTCATCACTTATTACTCCTGCTAACATGGAGCATCATCCAAGCCTAATAACCATATCAGATAATGTACAAGTTCTTCAGAACCTGTGTTTGGGGTGGAGGCCTTCTACAACATACTGATCAACAGAAGGTCACAAGGAGCCACTAGACAGCCTCATTCTGACTTTGTGTACATCATAGGCCATACATATTTTACCTAACCACCTAAATACATTGGATTTGACCAAATATGACTTGTATCCAGCTATACAGGGATTCTTTAAAAGTTTAGCACCAATTCACTGAAGACAGACATGCACCATCTATAATTCCGTGTAGAGTAGAGGCACTGGGTGTTTTGCTCATTTAAGTATACTTCGGTGACACTGAGGAAACCAGAGTGCTTAAATAAGGGGAGAAAGCGTTACCAAACTTTTAAAAGAAATACAGTGTTTAGACTCCTCAGTGGGTAAGAAAGACAGACTAAGGAGTTAAAACATAAACCAAAGTGGAAAACTATACAGGAATGAATACATACGTGGTCAATCTCTTTTCATACCAATTCTCAGTACTTGTACTGTGCAGGTGTAAGAAATAATAGAGCTTTTTCCTCCTGTGTTTCCAAATGAAGTGAAATCAAAACCTCACAAGGCTGACTGATAAAAGAATTCTGATTTGCAATAACAGTGACAAAAAAACCACTGAATCACTGCTTTAAAGAGCAGCCACATCATTTCTGGTAACTGCACTACGTGGAAAGTATCTTTTCACTTTTCCTTCCTTCTCTCGTACACTCTTGCCTAAATAAGCAATCTGATTTAATTTATTTCTCTTTACTGTGCTAAGATTTGCAGTCTTTTGATAGTTCCATAAGCTTGTTTCTCCACCACACGTTATTAGAACAAGGACTTTCCCTCCAATTATAACTAGCTCACGGTGCAATAAGCATGTATTTTCCATCCACATCCAGATAAAAACTGCTAGTAGACCAAGTTTTTATCATTTCAGTCACACTACCCCTTCCCACTCCTAGAAGATCTCTCCCTTTCAGCTTCCAATCCATTCAGTGAGATCTGAGATGTTAGGATTTAAGCCTACAAGTTATAAGACTTCCCTAAGCTTTGAGGTAAGCTTGCAGTGCACCTTGCTTGTTAAGACATAACTCTAAAGGCATCGACAGCAGTAATGGTAAAAATAAAGCACAATCATTGCCTGACAAGCAGGAGACCACACTGCAGCGGAGGACATTACAGAATCTGTTCATCTGAAAAGTACAGCAAAAACACAAGTGGGCCTGTTCTTGGATAATTTACCTACTAATTTCTTTCTAGAAAACCGGATACATATTTTTAACATGCAAATATGCATGTCGATATCTATGCATCTCAAGGAGATAGCCCAGTAAAGAAAGAACTTGAGGGACACTCCAAGCTTAACAGGGTTAAATGACTGTACTGGAATCAAGTTCATAATTGATGATAAAAACTAGAGGATTTAAAGCACTGATTTTAAAAAGAATTTACACTTATTCAACACTTTTTATCCAGATGCGTCCCAAAGAATATTGCTTCATTGATACCAACAGTATGTACGAAAGACTTAGATACAGGTCCCCCCAGAAGATCTACTCACTTACTGTGACAATCTTTATAGACTAGTTCAACAAACTATTCCTTAGCTGAGACCTGGATTGTCATTGATTTTGTCTCAGGGACACAGGTGTTCACATGTGTCACAAGCTTCAAATGATGTGTCAGATCTACTGTTAAAAAACAAAACAAGAACAACAAAAAAAACCCAAGACAAATTAAAAGCATCTCCTCCTTTGTCTGCAGAGCTATGGAAAAGCATGATGGGAATTAGATGATGATATTTTGCCTTCTCCTTTGGCCCTTTCCCCCCACAGCCCCCCAGCTCACAGTACCTTTGCTCAAGGAGGGGGCCCTAGGATCAACCTTTCATGCTTTCTTCTTGCTACAGTCCTTCTCACACATAAGCAAACTCTGCAATGAAAGTCAATAGCTGCAAAACCTTAGGACAGAGAAGAAAGAAATATTCTGTGTCCTTAGTCCTACTCCCAAGGCCTATTATTTCTTCATAAACTTTGGCCCCCAAATGGAGCAGACTGGGGACAATGCTGAGAAAAACCACATCCCCTGAAGGAGCACCTACCGACCCCATTCCACATGTGCATGTCCAAGCGTTTTAGCAGCTTCTCAATTTAGCACTGCGACAGCCTGCTAATCACCTCCAGGCAGCCTGCTTCTGAAACTGGAAGAAAACTACTCAGAGGAGGTAGAAGAGAAATGTTACCTGCAGATTGCATAGCTCTTAGGAATCAGAATTAAGAAGTGAGTGGAATTACAAGGGTCGTAGGATCACTCCGGACTAGCAATCAGCCAGAATGAATATCCCAGTGCTGCCTCAGGATGGACAATCACTGCTGTTACAAGACTGAGGTTATCGGCAGCAGAGCACAGACTGGCTGAGACTGTCACACAAAAATTTTATGCAGTCTTTTGGGCTTTGTATGTTTTGTAATTCGTGTTGAACATAACCTTCCCATAGAGGCTGAATTAGCAAAGTCCTTCAGGTTTCTCAGATAGAAGGCAAAAGGAACAAGCGAAAAAGATGAAGCAAAGAACTGACTATAAATCCATGTGGTTTGATACAGTTTCCGAGTTAACAAAAAAGCCAATTTCTTAACATTACAAACTCAATTCTTGTCTCTGAAGTGCTACTACAGTTATCCATGGATGTGTTTTATGTGCGCACATTTTATAAGGAAGGCAGCTGAACTCTGCAGTGTGTAAGAAAACACTTCATCCATTAAATAGGTTTGAAATCCATGTATCTATCCTAATTGCAGAACCTATGCAATCTAAAACAGTTTTCTTGCACTTACTGCTCAGCCTTGCTATGCCCTTGCAATGGCTGTATCAGGAAAAACAAAAAAAAGTTAGTTTATTTGCTAGAAAATAAAGCATGTCTTGAAACTGATCATATGCAATGATATGCTCATTAAAATAAAAATACATAAAACACAGCCTGAGATTTTAATTCGAGTGTTCTTGCCATGAGTTGATAGATTTTTTTCTCCTTTGGTTTTCAATATGATCCTGTTTAACAATTTTCACTGTTCAAGTAAAACAAATAGGACTGAATACCAGAAAACAAAATAAAAAGGACATTTTGTTTCATGAAAACAAAAGTATATTTCCCCTTTAAGAGAGATATTGCTTGGTGTACAAGATTTACACTTCAGAGAACTTAGTACTTGAAGCTGTTTCATAGAAATACGTTTGTTGCATATAGATGCATGCTGCATTGATGGAGATATATTGCTGCCTGCAGGACTCAAACCTGCTAGATTTACCTGAGCTTGGTGTTTTCTCACTTAACGGAGCACAGCACAGCACTGAAGAGGAATAAAAACGTTATGACAACGTTGCATCATGCTTCCACATATTCTGAAGGCAGAGCCAGGTGCTCCGAACAACGTCTTGGGTGATGGAGAGAATTCTTTCTAAAGTGCACCAACTGCAAGGAGACTCGCCAGGCTGCTGGGCTGGCAGGTTCTCCACCCCTTGTGTAAGTAACTCATTGTCTTTGGTTTTTATGTTTCGCCAGCTGCTTTGTTCATCTTGCTAACTGCCTCTGTGGCTTGTTCTGGCAGACACGACGGATCTGACAGAATTGAGGTGGTTGTACTTAGATGCCGGAGGGTGTTCAGCACCACTATAAAAGAAAGTCAGAAAAGTATCAAGAAAACCCATTAGTCTGACTGCAAACAGACCCACACAGGACAGTAGCCGGGTACTGCGAGGCTGTTACACTTGACAGAACTATGGAAATACTTCTGCAAAACACACTCACGTCCACACAGAGTGAAAGCAACAAACAAAAGATTAGCAAGAAATGGCCCAAGGAACAAGGAATGGAGATCTGGGACTTTACAAAAACCCACTTATTTCTCCTACAAAAGAGAGTACCTCCTGGCAATTACAACTGTAAATGTAAATATTTGCTGTGTTGCAAGGAGGAAAGGATCAAGCAAATGTGCCCAAACAGAAGGTCATTTTAAAGCTGAATACAAATCTCAGAAGACTTCCTCCATAACTAGATAAATCACACTGCCAAACGTACTCCCATCTAGGGTGGAACATTTGAAATTTAAGTTCAGCTTGAGACTGTTTCAATTCCGTTATCTATATTCAGCAGTTTGGGTATTTTTTCTATTCAGCATTAAGCACATAACAAAGTGTCTTAACAGTCAAAAGACGTTCTTATTTTTCCACTGACACAATAAAAAGGAACTGGAAATCATATTCAGCATCACATACTTTCTTTGTCATCCCCTGACTTTCAAGAAATGGTATAATGTATGATCTCACTTCCTATAACCTGGAATACCAGCTGGATAGAACTTCACTTACTTGGCCTCAGAACAGGAAGAGAACAGTGCTGATCGAACCAGGCCATTGCAGTTTGATTCAGATCCTTAAAGCTTGCTGTGGAAACCATCCCGTTGAACGACTCAAACAATGGCTTAATAATAATGCTGAACTGCAAAGCATCAAATGTTAAGGGAGACAACAAAGAAGGAGTTCAAAATATTTTATGGGAAAGGCTACAGTCTGCAAAGAAAACAACGGACTTCGCAACAGACCTTGACTACCAGAGGGACTGCAATATTTCAAAAAATATTTTTTGAAACATTAACACTAAAACAAAGGATGAAAATGGAACCTTAGCTCCTAGTGACACTCAGTACTTTTGGCAAAGTTCCTCTACAATTTACCCGACCTCCTACAAACCAACTGTACACTCTGACAATTCCAAGTGCATGAGTATCTGAAACTTCTACATATGTGCAGTTCGTTTACTTTCTTCATTGCCATCTTTTTCATATAAAACTGGTGTTTTCATAGTAAACGGATATAAAACCTTTAGTGTAGCCACACCACCTACCATCACACAACACAGACACAAGGTGAGGTACCTGGATGAGTCCTGCCTGTCAGCAGAGAGTCCAGTACAAGCTAACAGCGCAAGGATTCAGCCAATTTCTCAGTAGATTTCTCAGCGAACGCTCAAGTTCTCTGCCACTGCAGCTAAATTAAGACCTCAAAGTACATAAGCATATTCTAAGAGATGACCAATGGCGTGGGCAAGGATTCCCACACCAAGCACCAGATTTGCTGATATGCATCTACGTGGACCAGAACAGTGGCAAGCAGAGAACTGTTAGGCTTTTCTTTTGGCTTTCTACCATCACAGCTTGGAAGGATGGGCCTGGAGTTGGCAATAACTCTGGCAAAAAAAGGGGCAGACAGGATTCTTAGCTTGTAGTGTGTTAAAACGTACAGAGCACCACCACAAGTCTCAGCTCCCAGGCTTTAAGATGAGCCTTCCTGGAATGGTCATCACACCTGAACTCAAACCAGCTTGCTAGAATATTGCCATGATAATTCACTAAGTAGATTCCACCTTACAGGTACGTTTATTTCAGAAGCTGGCTGGATGATAAAACTTACCAGAAGGCTCAGAATCTGTGGTTTTACCATGTTACTTCAGATGGGATTTTCTGACTACAGTCAGCAGCAAGTGAGAACGTGGCCCAAACCACCCTCAGCATCGTCATGAACCCCTGTGGTTTCTCACTGCGGCTGGCAGACAAGACAGGGCTGACAATTGCCTGGAATACTTGAGGGGGTTTGCACGCCCTTAAGACTTTTACCGAGTGACTGGAAGAAGAACATGGGTATTATTCTATCAATAATGTAACATTCAAGAATAATCTATTCTTGGGTTATCTCTAATAGCCCAAGACCAGATTACTCATTTCCCTCTCATATTAACAGAAACTATGGTATTTTCATATTTGTAACGAAACTGCCCTTCTTTCCTACAGTCATTTCATGAGGAGGAGATTTTTTTTATTATTATTATTAGCACTCACCCCTGGACACTGCCAGCTTTTACTGCAAGACATTCTGAAATATGTCAGCACATGTTAAGAATTCAATCCAGCTGTTAAAACAATAGTTACATCCTGACTTGTAAGGAGAAGTCTGGGAACATTACTTTGCCTATCAAACTTCTCTTTCACCAAATATAAAAGCCTTTGTCTTTTCCGAAGTAGTACACACCCCAGCTACTCAAAATTACATTTTGATCCTTGATAACTTCTGCCACTTTCTAGAAGTCTCTCACTTCCAAATTCTGGAGATATTTAACAACTTGGAGCAGCAAAAAATAAACGCATTATCTGACCAGCAAATATATCTGAGATTGTCTTTAAAAAAAAGATTTTCATTGTTATAGTAAAGACATATATTTCTGTAGTCCACTTGGAACTATTACAATCACAATCTGTCTTTCTACCTCCTTGCTTGTAAGAATAGCTGGTAGCAAAGTGGAGCAGACTTGATTCACTGTTTAACATTAAACACTTCTTGTAATGTAACAGCCCACCAAGAAAACCTTGCCTTTTACTTTCAAGTTACCACCGTACCATAAGGTAAAGATTTTTGCCTCATGACAGTTTGTAAGGCAAGGACTCATATCCACATATAGACGTGAATTAAAACTGAGGTACGTGTTATTTAGATACCTTGGCTTAATGTCACAGCATCAGAACCCAGAGTCCTTGGCTCTTAATATATTTGCACCAAACCTCAAGCTCAGTAGGTTAATATAAAAGGATACGATCCAAAATTTCCAGTTCTGCAGGGTCCTGCTTCTCACATACTCATCAAACATCTTCCTCATGTGGTCACACCTTTGCCGTGTTACAGGAACCCCAGTTGCAGGGAGCTGCTGTTGACAAGAACTGAAAATAAGATGTTTTGAGGCCAGAATCCCCACCAGAAAGGACACAGTTCTCTTCTAGGCTTAATTACAGCAAAAGAAGATGCCTGACTCAATAAGCTTGACTGAGGTGGCTTCCAGGTGCATGACCTACCCCACAATTTAATTGTTAGAGCCAGGAATACATACTGTTTGCCAATCAATTTTGGCTATATTCACACACCAAAGTGATTGCTCAAGCTGCTACACAGTTCTTATTGCAAGCAACAAAACTGAAAACAAAGTGTAACAGAGAACAAAGTAGTTTTTGGCAACCAATTAGAAAAAATTACATTAGGAATCAAGGAAAAAAAAATTAGAGTTACTCCTGAGCAATGTTACAGAAGAAAATGTTACAAAGATTCTTAAGAAATAGATCAATTTAAAACAAAACCAAACAGACATCGTCTTATTTTTAAAAGAAAAGATTTGTTGTTAAGTCTAACGTAACGCCTACACCTGACACTGTGGATGGAAGAAAAACCACTGGGGTTCTCCACATGGATTGCAATAGTACATAACTATCCTAAACCCACAGAGGAAACTAAGGCACCAGGCAGGTGAAGTGACTTATCAGAGTTATGTTAGGCCAGTGGCAAGCTCCTTGATTCCAAGTCCTGTGTCTTACGTACTCAACCACACTCTCCTATTCAAATTGACTGCATTTGGAAAGAAAACTGTAGCAAAGCCATCATGAAGAGCCTTTGATCACCCAGTGAGCCTAGCTTTAAAGAACCATCACCACTGGCTTCTTCTCAGAATTATTCTAACTGACCGGACGCATCTTTTCTGATGCTGCCGCCGCTGTGCATTCATGCTCAGAGCTTGCTGAAAATCCACACGGTTTGCTACCAATGCCCATCCCACAGCAGGTCTACCTTTTGTTTGGAAGTTGGTAGCAACTCTACCTCTGTTCAATACCCATGTGTTGTTTGGCACGACACCTGAGGCAAACATCCCCTGTTGTTAACCAAAGCAACGTTAAAGCTGCTCTGCTTCAGTATAGAAATCTCCCCAAATCTCACATGATGGCAGCGTTTAACTCCTCGATTTCTTCCCGAAGGCGCCTGGTTTCCTCTTGCATCTGTGTTCTTTCCTGCTGTAGTTTAGCGATATATTCTACTGTTTTCTGGAGCGTGATTACATGGCTGATCTAGACCAAACACAAACATAAAGCTCACTTGCTGGAACAGATGAAGAGTTTGCCCCTAATCTGCTATAACAACTAGAAAAACACTTCAGCACCTTCTCTAAAGTTTCCTTCACACGTGCAAAAATGCACAGCTAGGCAGATCAAAATGCTTAGGTAATACTAGACTTAATTTCTCTGACTCCTGTCTGCACACTGTACAGAGAAACGTGGTTGCAGTGGTTTTTTTCTTCCACAAATTACATTGTTGCTACTTGGATGAAAGAAGTATTTTAATGATTAGAATGTTTTATTTAATTACCTAGCCTCTTAAAAATATTTACAGTTCTTATTTAAGTACTAAAGGTTGTGCCGCATCTGCTGGAAGATTTATAGTGCAGATTAATAGCGCTATTAGAAGCCTTGCTTGAGGTTGACAATATAGATGATTTAGTTTGTGAAACCTGAAGTTGTTAAACAGAAGGTTAACACAGTTTAGCCATCACCAAAGAGGACAGAGAATGTCACAGATAGTCTTCAGTTTTGAGGAATGAATTAAATATCTGTACTTTAGAAATAAAATAATCAGACATTTTACTAAAGCTGACTTTTCAAAACTGGCTACCTTTCAAACAGGAATGAGATTTTGGCAATTTATGGCCTTAATGTATAAAATCATCAAAATTATGTGAACAAACCAACATGCTACACACTCAGCTTTCATCTTTCCCATGTTACAAAAGGTACTGGTAGTTAAAGAACATCGGAATTTTGTTGCTCAGGCAAGTGTGTTTCAATTATTTTGAATTCAGTTTAGTTAACTAAGCCAACTAGTGTAATTCTGACAAAGACATTTGACAAAGATTAGTCAGCTGGAGATTTTTCTCTGTAAATCTATGCATGATGGACAAGTGACAGTGCAAGAAAAAAAGCCCTGAGAATATTTGCAAGGCTGTAGACACAGGGTCAAATTCTTAAAGGCAGATGCCCATCGCAGGGGGGGCTGGAACTAGATGATCTTTAAGGTCCCTTCCAACCCAAATATTCTATGATCCTATGATTCGATGACTACCAGATACAAAGAAATCTAGAGGGATTTTCAACATCATTTGAACTGGCCAGGCTTCTAACTCCTGGCAGGGAGAGATCTCACTAGTGTAGGAAGTTTTAGGGATTTCACTGGATGTTTTTTTTCTTCCTTTGGGTCACTGACATGTTTCAACAGTATCTGCAGGTGCACAGGTTTGCTTTGCCATGCTGTCAGCTGACTGAACGCAGCACAGCATTGGTTAGCATGGCATGAAGCTTAAGTGAATAAGCTGTGCTCAAAGGTGGGTACAAAAGGTCAGGTCAAATGTCAAGATACATTAAGCCAGACGCAACTTCATACCAACAGCATCTACCTGGCTTCTGGCTGGCTTCCAATTCAGTCAGAATAAGCTTACAATACTGGCTGGACCATGGCTTTAAGTCCAGCTATGGGAAACAGAAGCCATCTAGAATGGGTATAAAAAGCCCACGTGTCAGGTGATGTAACAGTAAGTGCAAAGTGATCTTATGCTGCAAAGGTGGCAACAATCTTCATTACTGGAGTGTCAACAGCAAGGATTGCAAAGATCATTTTTTCCTCCTTTCCCTGTTATCTTTAAAGCTGCAGCACCTCATCAGACGAGAATTGTTCAACATTTGAAGCCGCATCAAAAGAACATCTAAAAGATGAAGCACTTTCACATGCTCTTTTGACTTTAAGCCATGGATCTACCATCCTTCCTCTTCTAAATCCATCAGTTCAAGCATCCTCACTGACTGACCGGCATTCACAGTCAACAGTGAAGAGATTAAATTTACTAACAAGTGCTTTTAGATTGGCTCTTTCTTATATTCCATATTAAACTGTTAGCGTCACCAAGTTACTTACCGACTTGGAGTTGGCTGGAACCAAGCTGTTCAGAGTACTGAAACCAATCTTGATATTAAACCTCCGTTTTTGTTCTGATATATGCTTCATTTGTCGATTCTGCATAAATAAAATTAGCTCAGTCTATGCTATTCTCCTTTAGCGTTTTACTGCTACGACTATTTCAGCTATACAAAATCATTGTGTCATTTTTGGTGAATTGTGGCATTCATAATCTCCTCACTCAAAGGCAAGGGACTATAAATTTGCAAGCAATGATTTAGGTTATCAAAAATAAGCACCTGGTGTATTAAAATAAATTCCAAACCTTGCAGGTTTCTTTCTTAAGTAAAAATTCCTATCTAAGATTGTTAGGTAATCTCCTTTTTCTGAAATTAAATTCCAATTTTTGATGCATAAAATTAGTTAGAATCTTGCTGAAGCCTCTAAGTTTAAAACAGTCTATACCACTTATTTGTAATACATACATAACTCCTACTGATGTAAACTAAATAGACAGTGACAAAGATAAAGAAAACAGAATCCATAGCTCTGGCCTACCCTGAGGATAAAGGCTTTGCAGGAATTAGCATTTTCATTCATAGCATTAAAAACTTAAAAGTTGTTTCCACCAAAATTCCTGGAAGAAAATGAGTTTGCACTTTGCAAATGCATTCTCAGCAGAGCTAGTTTCACCAGCTGCAGCTCACAGTCACCCCATTTTGTACGGGAGAAAAACAATGTAATAAAGCAGTGAAGTGGCTGCCCAAAACCACAGAAAATGCGGGTTCAAGAGCAGAACTGAGATTTCCAGCGCCCCCTATGCTTTGTCAAACTGAATAAACTGTTACACCACAATTTAATCTAACTAGCAATGCGGACGAGAAAAAGAATATACATCTAGGGTGCGGCAAACATCACTGCTTCTCTCTCGTCTTACAAGATTTGCTAACACTGCACACCCAAAACAATTCCCGTCAAAGCAGGAGAGTTTAAATGGCTATAAAGCCTACCTCGTTGCAGCTACCTTGCTTTCAAGAACGTTCCTCCACCTAGTGGCCACTTCCCCACCACCGGCCAGTCCTAATAATTCGTCCCTTTGTTAACTTGCTCTCCAGCAGCAAGAACAGGCAGCTACCACTGATTGTGAGCAGTTATGCCATGCAAATAACTGTAAAAACTTTTATGAGTAACTTGCAGTATGCTCACCAAGAGTTAGTTCTGATTCTCTTCTGCAACACAACTAGAATTGTGAGCAATCACAGACTGCAAGTGTTTAAACTTACCTTTCTGCCCTGGAAGCAATGAAGTACCAACTCATAGGGTATATAAAGACACAGAAGCCAAAAAGGGGTTGGCACTTGCAAAATGGTGAAGTTACACTCCCTTTCACGACAGAATAAATGAGAGGGTGCCAGCCAATTATCCTGCATTGGTTGTTTTTTGTGGGTACGTTGCTCATGCCATCACAGAAAGTGTTCTGACAAGGTCCCCTTGTGTATGAAGTACAGCCAGATTTCAGATGCTATCTCTAGACCGCCGAGTTCTTACCCCAATAATTCTTGAAGTGTTTTACAGATGTAACTTGTAGAGTCTGCGGAGCTGCTTCTCTGTGGAGCAGCATTGCATCACTGGAGACATGTAAGTAATTCAGCAGGTCAAGAACTCCCCCTCCAGCGATGGCCAGAGCCCTGCGGACCTGAAGACCCCCAACAGAACAATGGCAAAAAGCCATGGTTTAGAAAAACTAAGCTGAAACCTTTGATCAAATAAATTGAGACCTGTCATAACACTCCTGTGAGCCGCAGCAGGAACTGCTGTCATGACCATAAGGACCTGCAGAGGTGTGTTTAAGCCTGGCCCATCTGGTGATGCATCCCTCAAGACCAGAGCAGATTATTAAAATCTGAGATCTTAAACTGAAGAGAGCAGCACAGATGCAGTGCAAGTGATGTCTAAGCCACAAACAGCCCACACACTGTTCCTGAAGCACAACTTAATCTCTAGTCCATGCTCGGACATCAGGGCAGAAAAGTAGCTACGAGGCAAAGAAGAAAAGCACTGTAAGGGAAAGGACACACACCTTAATTGCAGCCATATTAAGATCAGTGGCAGGTTTTCCTGAGCAGCTGTTCTGGGGAGACTGTGGACTGGGGCTCTGCTCAGAGGCGCAGGGGGAAGCTTGGCCTGAATTCTGACAGTCTCTGCCTTCATAAGGGAAGAAAAAAAGTCACATCAACAAACAACTTTCTGTAGCAAATGTAACTGCTGAGAAGTTTCTATTCAGAATTCAACTGAACTGCAGTCAGCAATTAAGTCATACGCATTGATGCAGCGACCACATGCTAGAAAATACCAAGAAGGCTGGGAAAGCTTAGTACATCAAGGCACACAGCTAACACATTCCAAACAGCGATAGGTAATATGGTAATACGCCTTTCACACACACACATTTCATGTTGAACATGTAGAATGCAATTCCATCGTCCTGCTGACTCCCCAGTTGGAGGTTCTAATGGCCTGGGATATAAAAGTAACACTCACAAGCCATTTACCAGCAAAACCAGCATATGTCTGTAAATCAGCCCAGCTATCGCTCTACCAACACGCATGCAAAAGCAGTCTTCGCACTTACCTACTGTTAATAGGGACTGTGTCTGAGATCCTCCAATCAAAGTTATACTTATGCTACTGAACAACAAACCTATTCAAGACTTCCTACAGAGATGCCTTCCAAAGGAATTTAATTTCTCAGTGACTATGACAGTACGTCCTTTTAGAAAGGAGCCACTGACAAGAAGCACAAAAATCACAGTTTGTGGGAACACTGCATGGTAGTTTATGACAAAAATTGCAAACAACTGGATGCAACCAAAGCTGCAGGGTACGAGGGCCTTAAAGCTTTTCCTTCAAAAATTATCCAAGGATCCTGAAGGCCCATTTATATCCTGCCTAACCAATGGAAACACACTTAAATCTGTATGGGAGAAAGAATGATCGCAACTTTCTAACTTACTAGGTGTAGGTGAGGGAACTTGTGAACAGCTACTGTGGGAAGGGATTTGCTCTCCTTTCACCAACACATCCTGGACTACACTAGGAGAGAAGAGATGTGAGACTGTGGACTGGGTTTGTTGACTACTTGGTGCTCGCTGTGCTGGACCAACCAGAATGTTACTATGGAACTCCGTCACCCCGGGAGCCTGGGAACAGCATAGAAATAGCACAGAGAAAAACAGAAAAATAAAGAGAGAGTTGGGGGGGGGGGTATGCAGAGGGAGAGAAGGGATGAGAGAAGAGAGAAAGGGGGAGAGAGAAGAAAGAGAGAGAGAGATTTGTTACCTTGCCTTTCACTAGAAGTAGCAAATCAATACATCATTAACAATCTGATGACATGAAACAAGGGCTAACATATAAGGAACTGGCAGGCACCAAAGTCAGACTTCTGGCAAGAGACCAGTATCCTTTCATAACTTAAAGCAGTATTACAACATGTTAACAGCATAATATGCTATTCCCATCTTCCTGCATACAACAAACTGGGAAACCCACTCAAGGTATGCTTTCCAACATGTAAACGGAAAGGTGAGCATCCCGGGCTCCTTCTAGCCTCTTCACAATTAAGAAAAAGCACAAATCATCCCCATTCATAGTATTGGATATACATGCCTCTTTGTAATCTTACTGTTGCCTGAGATGGAGTCTGTGAAGACTAGATAGTGCTTCCAGGCACATAAAATAGCTAAATTAAAAATAAGCAAATAGAATGCTGAATGCACAAACGCATATGCTGGGTAACAGGTGAGATTTAGTGGACTAGTTACCCTCTGGAGCGCATTACAGCTCAAACTACTTACAAATAACAGGCCTAGAAAATAAATATATACTTTTTTCTTCTCCTTACTCTGACAATTCCAGCTGGTGCAATTGCAACATTAGACTGAGACGTGGCTGGCGTCAAAATCCCCTCTCTTTTTAAAGGTGCTGGAGTTACAATCACAGCTCTGGACTGTCCCTGAAAGGCAGCTGAAGAACACAATTGAGTTAGAATAGTTAATGAGGGAAAAAAAAAAAAAGCTGGAAATTATTTGGTATGAAGTAACCTGTCATTGAACAGAGGAATGGATTAATGGACACCTAGTTGGTACTATTTCATTGCAACACAAAGTGCCACCAGTTTTCTGATCATCTCAATCCTATTAATCCAGTACAAAGGACTTCAACACATCAGTTATTTCTGAGGCTTCTAGCATCCCTGACACTCTTTCAGGGTGAATTTAGACAGGTACCTAGCAAACCAAGGAGTTGTGAAGTGTCTTCATTTTACAGAGCTGGGTGTGACACAAAAGGAGGATCATCTTCACCCGTCCTCCCACATCCATACTTCTTGGATCTCAGGCTTCTGCTGCTGACCCAGCAAGGGCCAATGACAGAAACCAGCTGAAGGATGTATATTCAATACTTAATGCTTTCTTGTATATATTTTAAACTCTCTTCCTTATACTTCACTCTACTAGCTTCTTTTACTATTTGGTTTTACAACTGCTTTACATGACACAAGCACAGGGCAACCAAATGTGATTGGGAATCAGCACAGGGAATAGGCTAAAGAACCAAGAGGTCTGTGGTGCTGGACAGCTAGACATAATTGTGAACAGCAGCAATTCTCTCCAGATGGGAAGCAAAACTGAACTTACTCAGTTTCATCCTAGCCTGTATTGGCTTCAGCTCTGCTTTGCACTAATAATGCAACAGTAGCTCAGTCACTGCCAATGTATTCCTCTGCAGTTTGGCATCTGGATATTGAAGGACACACACAGCAGAAAAGGGAGACAGTGCAGGTTATCTAATGTCCTCTCCATACTGTGCCATCTGTGACTAACAACTGTGTTTTGAATCAACTAAAGCTTCCATATAGCCTTTATTAGAAAAGGCTTTGTGGATTGCACGGCCCTCGTGTCAGCCCTTGTGTGGGTATAGCTGACAGAGAGCACAAGGAATCCATTCTTTGTCTGAACATTCCACATATAAAACTGGAATCACAACCCTTCCACTGTTCACCAATGTTCAGCCAGAGTTGGGACATCTCTATTGAGCTACATTGCCTACTCTTACCAGCGCATTAATGCTGCTGCACAGGCATGGTATTTATGGGCAGCTCTAACAATCAGCACATATTTTGATCCCCTTTTGCACTTTTCCATCCTACACATGCACCTTTTGCAGACTTTCTTCTCAGAATCAGAACATTTGCCCTGGGAAGGTGATAAGCAGAGGTCTTTTCCACGTAAAATCTTCCACCTTATGAGACAATCTGTGCAGACTTTTGAGTCCTTTTATCAGTGGGCAGGAAATGTTGAACATCCCTTTCTAACACAGGTTATAATGCAATTTGCTTTATAGTCTCGAGATGATTTGTTGGCCCTGAACACAAATGGCAGGCATAAATGCCTCAGTTACAAGTACTGATGTTTATTCTGTTGCCAAAAATGAAGCTCTAGTCTTTATGTAAAGACTGGGATTTGACCTCTGAACTTGGTGTCCCAGGAGTTTAAAAGATTGTGATTCCTGAACGCATACCACTACCAGGAATAAAAACCAGCAAGAGTTTTTAAACCAAGATGTGGTACAAAGTCATTTGTTGCAATGGCCTAGAAGTAACTGATGAAGCGTTGGGAAAGTGATAAATGGAGTGAGAAACAACCTGGGAAGCACTAAGAAACCTAAAAGCAAGGGCTTTCTAAATAGAGTTGACTACAATGCTTTACTAGGTAAGAAATGCATGTCTGCTGAAGGTACATGGACTCCTGCTTTACAATGTACTGTAGACAGAAACATTGCTATTAACATCCTAAAGCTATTAATTATGGACCAGCTTGTTCCCAGTGACAAGCAGAATTAGATCATCAGGTCTGTTCTCCTCCCGAAAAGTGATTCTGTTTTTCTGGTGGGTAACCACAATGCCAGACACACCTACTCCTTAATAAAGCCTGTTTAACAATACTCCTCCAGGCAGAATTTTTCTTGCATTATTGTTGTACATTTCAAGTGGCTGAAGTCACCTGGCCCTCAGCCAGCACAAGTATAAAATTGCATGCAATAATTCCAAGAAAAAGTGTACTGCGTGTCCTGCCCTAGGCTCGAGCTTTCCCACAAGAACCACCACAAGCAAAACCCTCCCTTCTCACACTTGCTATTCTTAGCTCTGTGCAGCGCCAGTGCCTCCAACCCAGCGTGGAGGTCCCAGCACATCAGTTCATCACTCACACTCTGAACTGAAAACCACACGCTCCTGATCGCATCTCAAGAGTCTGCAGATTGCCTGGGATAAAAGATCTCCAGTTCCCTCTGTCCATCCACAGTCCTTCCCCACTGCAAAGGCTGATTCTCAGCACCCTGCGATTCTGTGGTTGAATGCTCTAAAAAGGCAGAATTAATCAGAATAGCATTAAGCATCAAACCCAAAGTTTCTATGGGGCTGGAGCATGGAGTTCTAGTCAGCCCCTGTGCTGACGCATCTATACAGTCCAGCACAAGTTTTACAAGGAGATACCCACTTTTGCAGGTCAGCTTTTCACAATCGCAACCAAACCGATTCAAATCCTCACAGCAGTCCAGAGCATCCCATTGAAGAGTGCATTTTCACTTAGTATGCAAACCTGCTAGCCCCACTGAGAAAAGAAAACCAGTACCCCACCAGTGCTTCTCACCTGGAGTGATGAAGGCATTCTTTACCAATAAGGACACTGTTTCAGGCTTCGGAGCAGGCACTCTTTTTTGTGACTGTTTGGGCCTTGTCCCAGCACTGGCCAGAGGAACAGCTTTGGGCAGTGCAAATGTCAGCTGGGACTGCAGCTGGGGCCGCGGCTGCCCCTGCAGGACAGTAGTCTGGAAAGCCAGATTACAAGGCACTCCTGCACCTGGCTGCTGCGTTGCCAGGACAAGGTTCTGGCTTTGGCTGAAGGTGGTAGCAGGGGCGTTTTGGGTCAAGGTAGCGGAAGCTGTGTGGGTGATAACTGTAGATTCACAGAGGCCAAACTTCTGTGGTTCCGGTGCAGCAAACGCAGTTGGTGGAGAGCTTAAGCTAGAATTCAGAGGCACTGCAGGCAACGGGGACTGGTGCTGTTGTGTCGCAGGTTGAAGCAGTGACAAGGGTGTCTGAAACACTGGCACAAAAGTTTGTGGCCCACTGAGAGACGAGTCAGGAGTGAAGTCCGCTGGCTGGATGAAAGATCCCTCGCTTCTGATGCTGGAACACTGGTCAGCGCCAACATCAGGAATGACAGGAGCAGGTACTGGGGAAGCGATCAGTCCATCGCTGATGTTCCCTGCTGGAAGTGTGTTGGGCAGTGAATCTGATGCCAGGACAGGAGACTGACAAAAGGGAAAAATATTACACATTGAGGCATGACACTGAAATTCTTGTCTGAGCTCCTTCTGAGAAGGATATGGCTCATGAGAGTCTTCATAGCACGTAAGTGCCTGAGATGAGGCTGCTTTTAAACATGGAGAATCTCTTACCTGGGGAGGATTGCTGTTGCCACTGTCTGTCGTAGCTGAGCTAACAGCAGACACAGAAGGGAAATAACTATTGGAACGACTGGGCGTAAATAAATCTGAAATATAAAAGCCACCTATCAATTTTCTACTTTTCATATTCAAGGTACAGTATTGCTAGATACCAAAATTCACAGGAATATCAATATTATTTAGCGAAGAATGAAAACACAAGACTTCTGCTTCATACAACTGCTGCTGACTGAGCAATGAATTGCTGTCTTCTAAAGGAAGTGATCCCTTCAGGGCAAACTTTCAACTTTCATGCAAGCTTCGACAACAAGACAACACAAAAATCAGTCCACGGTTAAAGGTTCACCTACACAGATAGCCAAGAGCTGATTCTCAGTGCAGTGCCACAAAAGTCAGTTATCTGATGCAGACTGCATGCAGGCCCAGCAGACTTTCGACTCTCATGAAGATCCATAACCATCAAAATCATCAGTGGTAGTCTTAAGTAATTTTTGAGAGTACCAGGAAATGTTCCAAGGCAAACAAAGTGTTAAATCACTTAATCACCAGGAAGTGTTAAAAGGGAAAACCTTAAGTGATTCTGTGAGTTCTCCTGTCTGTACCTGATGTTCTACCTCTAATTACTCAATGACTTAAGGTCTAAATGCTACTCTTTTGAAAGCAAATTAACAACCAGTTTCAAACCTTGAATAAACAACCCTAAAGTGACTCTCAAACCCAGGTAATTAAAGGACTGGGTCACAGTAACAAGGGAGTCTACCCACATACACATCTGTCTGAAATAACAAACACAGAAAATGCACCAAGTGCTCTTCACTTTTCACTCAAATCTCTTGCCTTCTAAAGAGAGCAGATATCTGTGATGTTTAATCTTCTGTAAAAATCTAGGTCATAAATCATCACGATTTAAAAAAAATTAATTTTATAAATATATGATTCTTACCCTGAAAAGGCTCAAAAGTATCCATAAAATCAAAATTTGGCTGGAGAGGTATAAGCCCTGGTTGAATCATGTCAGCGTTTCCCAAGTGTGCTGCAAAATCCAGAAGACAGATTAGATTAGCTTCACATCACTCACACAGTAAGAGCAGTAGGAATAGAGCTTCTGGCTCCAACACCAGCACACATTGCACAGCCAAGCTCGGCTAGAATGTTTACAGAAAAACTGCTGCTGAAATGAACTAGGCATTTGCTTTTCTTCAGAACTACAGCACAGTTCTGAAATCAAAACCATCAGGGAATGAAACTTCCAACTAGAAAAATGGACAAGGTGAAACCTGAAGGCTCCAACTAACAGCTGAGGATTACGTCCTGCTCCTAAAGCTTCTGTCCTGACCGTGCTGCACAATAGATAAATATGCTGGGAAGCACAATCTTAATCACCACAGCTCTGAGCACGGTATTTTAAAATAAACCACTACCCATTTAATTTTGCCACAAGTACACTTTATGTAAACCACAGCAGCTCTGGAGTTGCTCAAAGAGCTTAGACATCCATGCAGCAAGGATGATGCATAGTGGACATCTGCTGTCTCGTTAGACAGTGACAGCCTTCAGTTAGGGGGAGCACTCAACACAACTGTATTGCACTTCGGACTGTTTTTACAGGAGACATGACTTGCACTTGTTCTAAGGGTCATATCCAAAGAAAAATATTTGGCATTCCTTTAGAAATACACAGACACGTGCCTTGAGATAAATAACGCTTTCACCACTGATAAAGATAAATACTGCTCATTACAGATTTATTCAGAGCAATATTAGAGGACAAGGCTAGGAGCAGCACATAAGAAGCTCAGACAGAAATGGATGAGTAACTGGGATTCCATTAACTTTAAGGCATAAAACAGCTACATATCTGTATTAGCAAAGTCAGATAAACTACTTAGGCAAGTCTAGAAGAGCAGCAAAGCAACAAAACAAACTTCTCTAAGAGGTTCCCACTGCAACACAGCTAACAGTCAACATATACCTATGTCCCTGGAATTTGGCCAGGAAACCAGCTGATGTGAAGACAGTGTGGAGAACAGTGTGTCGGTGAACTCGGACATGAGCATATCTGCATCCAGGAGGCTGCCTTCCTCCATAGGGACAGGAGTTTCTCTGCCATACCTTCTTTTTTGCCAGAGAACAACATCATCATCCTGCCAAAGGAAAGGAAGAAAAGTCAGGCTGCTTAGAGAATGCTAGAGCAGTCTGGTGCAGATATATAAAAGCAGCCTTCATTTTTCACATTTTTAGAGAAACAAGCTCCTTTAGGAGCCATACAAATGGACAGAAACAGACTAGTGTTACTTCCGAGACACCAATAACTTTAGCTCACTGATTTGAGTAACAACAGAAAAATTAAATGGAACACCATGACACTCTGGGAAAGGTTTTTGCCCCAAACCCAAATGTTGACTAGAAGGACATAAGCCAAAATAACTTCATCAGCACTTTCTAGTTTCATTGATTATACATATATTTTTTTCACCTACAGTTTAATGATCCCTTGGCTTGAATAACGATTTAAAAATAACACAAACAGCAAAAACTCAAAGCAAACAACTCTTATCTTGAAGTTTATCTGAATCTCTCAAATGCAGGATCCTGACACAGTAGTTTCCCATGTTGTGGGCAGCAGGAAGATCTACAACAAGCAGCACACACATCTCCACAGATCCAGTTACACAAGCAAGGCAGTAGTGCCAGTTATGACTCAGTAATAAGATGAAATGCACCAGCCTTCAAAGAGATTGATCTTTCCGGGCACCAATACTGATTCTCAATTCTTCTTCATCACTTAAGATTCAATCTCTCCTTCATCCAATTTAAACTACAAATCTTACACTACTCTCTAAGGCACAGAAACATTAGTGTCTAACCTTAATTAAGGCTTAAGCAAGATGCTCATCTTGAGATTCTAATCAATGCAAGCTACTGCACGCTACAGCTTTGTTACTGCAGCTTCTACAAGCATAAGTGCTGCCACTTATCAGTGGTATTACCTACCCTGACCAAACTTGAAAGGTCTTCATCTTTATGTTTCTGTAACTGCAAAAGGAGAACAAAACAGACGTTCAAGTCACAATAGGTCCTGTATATGCCAGTAGAAGACATGATTTCGCAAAATTTGAAGGCCAAATCATGCACAATTAGTCCCTGCACAATAATTTTTATTTAAATGGGACTAATCAGATGAGTATGTCTGCACTAGCTTATAATCCATTTTAAGTATTCTCACATGCTAGCAAAAGCAACATTGAAACTCAAAAAGCAACAACATGCTGATCAAGTTCAAGTAAGCTACTGTGTAAACAAACAGACCCTTTTCTTGAAGTATGTTCTCCACTTGTGGTATTCTCTGATGACTATTTCAATTCTTCGTTTCCAGTATCTCCCCTCTGTTGCAATGGCCTGAGAACACAAACGCATACCATGAATTACACGGAATCACGTAATGGCTGAACGTTCAAAAAATTTCCAAGCAAATATTCAGGCATAAAAAATGCAAAAGAAAGCAGGCTAATTCTGTTTGAGCTCATGTATCAGCACTGCCCAGAGTTCAGCTATCGGAGCCAATCTGACAGCACTAACTTCATCCTTCCAACAATACACAAACAAGAGATGATGTCTGGCTGCACTATCAGGAACTCCCAGGCTAGCTCAACCATAGTCAAAGTTAACAAATGGCAAAAAATCCTTTAAAATGAATTTACTAAAATATAACGTATAAAGCATAAAATGTCCTGTTCTGCAGAAAACACACAAAGAATTGCTATGCTGCTCTCATATCCAGTGGACTAGAAAATCTTGTTACTAACTCTGGAGCTCATTAGCCTGTTCCTCACATTTTACATACCTCTGGCCGACGATGTTCATCGACATCAACAGAGCCGTCCAGAGGAGTCACAAAATGGCACACCGGATTCTTGCGCTTCTCCAGGTCTGAAACAAGAATGAAAATATGAGTGTTCAGCACGTGCAGACTCTCCTCTGTCAGTTCAATGACAAGATGTGAAAAGAAAAATCTAGCTACGGTTCTTTCCAGAAAACCAACACAAAAAAGGGAGATCGTGGGCTGCACCTGCACTGCTCAGTGCAGCCTCTGTGTGGACATAAGAACGCCCTGATCCAATCCATCTGGCCCTTTAGCAGACTTCTGAACTTTTCACTAGACAGTAATTTCAATTCTCTTGCTTCTTACGCGTCTCTTGGAAAATACTTTATAGCAAGCAACACAGCAGAGCACGATACTTACATTGCATGTACCATGCCCTCCAGATGGCGTTATTGAGACGGATTTTATCTCTCCACTGAAGTTTCAAGCCTTTAAAATTTTTCCATTTTGGTGAAACCAGCTTTCCACTGAAATAAAACAGACAATAAATCATCCTGGTTTCAGCTTTTCTCTTCCCACTCCTTTCAAGACAAAGCATCTCCCTAAAAGTGCCGAATTATCAACAGAAAAAAAGTACAACAAGCCATGGTTCGCAACTTTTGCCCCACGCTGTCCATGCCTTCCTGATCGAGGTGTCAGAGATGAGTGCAGTTTTCAAGAATCCTTTGTGTTCTCATCTGCCTGCTAACAACTGTCACGACTGGTCTCACAAGTGTATTCGGCAGGACTTAAATTCATTTCACCCATACCTTGATCCTTGCCAGTATCCTACCTTCTCAAACATCAACCTATAAGCTTCCATCAATGAAGAACAAGATTGCTCAAAATGAAGCCCAAAACTTTGTCTAGAGGTTTTTGCATCTTTGGCCACATACAGTTTTGGCTTGGATTTTGTCGAGGAGCGGGATGAAGTTAACAAAAGTTCACTTCTACAGTTCCATTCTATTTTCCAGGCTGGGAACACTGGAAAGGAAGAACGAAATGCTAGTTGTGGCCAAAGAAAAATCATCTGTCAATTCTACAATGCTGGTAACCACAGCTGGGCACACAGGATCACCAAGAGACCAGGAACAGCAACTTTTCTCCAAGGAAAGGGAAGGTTGGAAAGAGAAACAGCTTATGGATAAGCAATCATGGGAAGGGGAATTGGAGGGAAGGGAAAAAGGAGAAGCAAGAGGAACTCCAGTAAACACTGTATAAATACAAACTACTCAGTCCTTAAAGCACACCTTTATGAATCATTAATCCATACCACTGAAGGAGAAAAGGAAGTACGAAATATTCATAATGTGACATAGTTCAAGCTGTGGATTAAAGTATAGGCATCGTGCCTATCCCAGGCTCTCCCTCTCACGTTTTATGGTTTCAGCCATACATCTTCCTAGTTTACGTCTTCCTATGCTGCTTTCACATCCTTGCTACAAGGGATATGGACCAGCAACAGGAACTGAAATCAACAGGACACACATACAAAGGCAACAGTTTCATCAGGTCAAGAGGTTAAAGTCTTCTGTAGTGAGGAGTATGCAACTGAGTAACACCAGCAAGCTACCTCTAAACACTCAGGAAAGAGCAAATTGTGCTACTATTTGTATGTAACTATAATGGCTCCCTCTAAGGCAAGGAGATTTGCTGGAGCAAGAGACTTCACTGAGTGCAAGTAACAGTAAACCATGCGAACTGTTAGCAAGGAACAGGAAAAACAATTGATGTATTTGTGTTATTCTCTGTAGCTGGGATCTCAGACACTCTGTACAACCACACTTTGTGTGCTCAATGAAGTCTAGGAAAGCCCTTCTGGATTCTATTTATTTATTAATTTCTTTTTGCTAGCGTGCCCATATGCTCCTCTTGGAAAAACATCTTCTCTAAAAGCCCACTTCTGAGTTACAAAAGCCTTTCAGTTAATGGAAAGATCTCCAAATCAAGTGTTTTATCTCTGTTATCCAGCTGCTATAGGTAAGGACAGACTGTGAATCTCCACGTTTGATATTTTCCCCATCTTCCCTACAAACTCTCATCACCTTCACAGTGTTCACTGCACAGCAAGCTCTACTGCAAAAGCATGGCATATTTTGTCCTATCATTCCTTCTAATCCCAGATTAAAGCACGTCATTTCCTGTTCCTCCTATGTACATCAACAGTGTGGCAACCAGAGAGTAAATGCTGATGCATCACCAACACTGTTGAAATGCCCACATGCCTTTGACCAAGAAATCCGTCAGCTTAAATGTTCATCTCTTCATAACTCAGTGTGACCAGTTTGCCAAAGCAACAAAACTCTAATAATCTTCCCTCAGAATAACAAGAATAAATGCTTTTCTACAAAAAACCTGAAAGGAACCGTAATTAATCCTTGTACACTCCTTAGGTCTTCAACAAGCCAATTAAAACTGGAATTAAAATACACAGTTTAAAGCATTTTCTACTACATTCTTACAAAATCCTAAACAAAAGTAGTGCATCAAAAGAAGGAAGTGATTAAGAACCTATTCTTAAAATAATTATTATTTTTAGTTCCCATGGGAGCAAAGCACAAGCCCAGCTTGAGGTCATAAGTGAAACAACTTCAGCCTCAGTAGAGAGGAGTCAGCGTGAAGCTGACAACAATAGACACTATTCCAAATTCCAAAGTGAGTGGAAAGTCAGTTAAATTGAACACTGACTGAGAGCAGCTGCCTAACTGAAACCCATCTTCAGACTTTAGAGCAGGGGGAAAACAAACATAAAAAAACAGAGCCCTACTGCCTGCTGCTCCTGTCAGCTCCCTGCTCCTACGACCGTAACTCCTACAAGGAACGCAAAGCAACCTGTCATTCAGCGAACATCACAATGTAGCTGTGAGCACAGAATGTCAGTGAACACATGGTCCTTACTCTCTCTACAACGGCTGCTGCAACACTGCTGGTTCCAAAGAGGGGAGAAGGAGAGCGTCCCAAGGACCAAACACTCCATGGTACAGGCCACGACAGCTGCACCCACCCCAGCCTCTGGCACGACCAGCGGGATGTTGGTGCTGCAGGGAATGGTGCGCAGAGCGAACTGGGCTCTCAGTTGCATTCTGCAGAGGTGGTTGTTGCCAGAAGCACAGCCTGTGCTACCCAGGACCTGCCAGCTCATATAAGCAATGCTGGAGGAATATGTGATTCTCCTACCTTCATCGCTATCAAACACAAATCAAATCAAGGTGGCTGAAAAATCATGTGGTGGATAATGCGCAACACATTCCAGGAGCTCAGTTCAGTCTCCCATGTAGAAATCTCCACCTCCTGAGGCCAAATGTCCTCAAGTGATTTGATCACAACAAACCAACCAGGAAAGCTTCGGCTGAAGAGCTAACAGTGCTGGAAATCCCTCGGACACAGGAACCCCAAGATGCTTTGGAGGAGTATTTTCAGAAGAGAAGCTGCCACATCCATCTGCTGTAGCTTTCACCTATAAGCCCTGGATATGCCAAAAAAAGGCTGGAGATCCTTCCCAGGTGTTTTTGACATAATTTTTCCCAGCTCAGGAATTACCTCAGGTAACCAAGATCCACACAGGCAGGCAGATAATGCAGCACTGCTCTGTCAATGTAACACAACTCCCTCCATTTTTTTAATTCCACTGAAAGCAGCTGTGTTTTAAAAACAATTACAAACCTTCAAGCATCACAAGATACAGAGCAAAGTACAAGATACAGGTGTCCATTGTGATAGCATGACCCAATTCTCTAAAATACATTTAATTTTTAAACCTTTCTTCAATAAACTGGAATGTAATTAGGGAGAAGAGGTGAATTTGACGCACTATAAACACTGATGGCAAACGTCCTGGCATTTTAATGCAAAGTTTTGCCTCTGAGAATCTCATAGTTTTCCTCTATTTTAATGGCACCCAGAATAAAGCATTTCAGGCACGTGCAAGCAAAAAATCCCTATGGATGATTCCTCCCTTCTCATCTCCAAGGATGTGTTTTTTAAAGACTCTATGTTAAAGGGTTGCCTTCCACTAGTGATGAGCAATGAACAGCACTATCAAGCATTCGGCTGACAAATACTGCATAGAGGAGCAGTTAATGAATGATGTTACAGGATATTTAATGATGCTTTTGACCTGCAGGCACAAGACAAACAGGCAACCTTCTTCCTTCACAGGTACTGGGCACATGATACACCACTCACAGCTGTTAGGGTCACTTCAAATTTAAACCAGTAGCTCTCTAGAACACTGAAAAAACATTCAATCACTGCACTCAATGGAAAAACTCCTGCCGACATCTGTAGAAGCACAATCAAGCTCTGATACAAGATGACTCATAACAGAAGACTCCTCTGTTCTCCTCCCTCAAATCAGGGGATTTTAAGATGAACTTTGGTCAGCATTAAACCACATGACACAACCACCCTTTGGATTTGAACAGAAATGGACATTTGTCTGCAGGAAAACCCAGTAGCTTGGGGTATTTTTCATTACTAACTAGCATTAAGAAACACCAGTGTTTTAAGAAACAAAGAGCACTGAAGGGTGCAAGTAGGATAGTTTTCAATGTGAAGATAAATTCCACAAGACAATCTCAGATGCTAGTCTGCTCAGCTTATATAGCCTCCACTTAATAGGCAATTTGAATACATATTGATTAAATGGAAACTATATAGTGTAGTATGGTAGAACTTATACAGCTCAGGTGCTTCATTAAGCTGTTTCTGATCCAGTTTGCAGCTCCCCATATTTTATCTACCTCAGAAACAGTCAAAACGCTACCACAGTGTTATGCTCCAAATCCTTTTCTAAAAGAAGACAACAGGGAAGACTTTGCTGCAAATGCCAGTCTGAAAGATTCCCTTCCCTCATCCAGAACAAAATTAAGTTCGTTCTACACACCACGACACGTATATGTTGCTGGACAAGGAATTTCAGCTGGAGAGTCGTCTTGCGATTGTAGTTAAATAAATGATGCACAACATAAGAGGTCTTTAAGATACCCTGTGAGGGAAGAAATGCATGATCTCTTGCTTAGAAATAAGGAAGCACTGAGACTGCACTATATACCCATCGCTATGACAGCACTAGAAGTGCTTCACAGATTATTTTTTTTGACATCTCACTGTACTCTGCGTGTAAAACTCTCATTTCCACCCTCTCGTCTTTCACTTGGTTCAGTATGTAGGGAGAAGTTGGCTCTCTAGTTCTCTGTTGCACTCAGATAGCACCTGGCCTAGATCTATCGCACACTGAATTTAAACATAAACCTCTGAGCACTGCGGCTCAGATGCCACAGGCCCGACCCCGCTGCCCAAATATATCCTCTCAGGAAACACAGCAAAGATACGCTGAACAGCAGCTACTGCAGACCTGCAGCAATCGCTGCTCATACCGACCACAGAGCTCTTGTGCACTGCAATTGTGAGCAAATTGTTTTGTTTTCAAATCTGAATTTTGTAAGTACAATTTATAGGAAGAAGCTACAGACACACATTGCATTTTCCTGCTTAGTTAACGGATTCCCACTGCCCCTGTGCTAAAAGGCCTCATTTTTGCCTTGTTATCTCCTGCCTTAGGTCCCACACCCCCTGTGCCTTTTTCCCTCCTTGATTGCTTCCTGCATGTGATCATGATCATGCACTCTTTTGAGGGAAACTAAGATTTTTCCTTTTATTGCAGGTGATACTAGTGAAGTTCTTAATTTAAGCAATTAAAAAAAAATCTGATTTGATATTTCAGTAGCTAAATAGACAAGCTTTTCCAGCAACACAGAAAAGTATGTCTTTGGCTTCTTTCCAGCATTTCTTTTTTTTTTGAAGGCGTGGTTTTAGTTTGTTTTTTAATCTCCAGTCTGTTTTGTTGGGGAGCTGGGCCTGTCAGCTCGGCTCTCCAAGAGCCAAAACTAACAGTATTCCCCCAAACAAAAGTTCATTCAGAGAATCAGATTATACGCATTGTGTGCTGGAGCAAAGAGGCAGGCAAGTGAAACAAAACCATTTCTATACTGAGTGAGTGTGTGTAGGACTTGTGAGGAGGCCACGCTTTAGCATCTTACTTATTCATACCTACAAAGTTAATCCCAGCTGCAGCCCTAGGATACTAATCCCAGACAGAACTCATTTTAACAGCAAGCATTAGGGGAGCTCATTTTCTTGGTTACCTAGTTCTACTTCCTTATCTGAAATTCTCCTGCAGTAGCAGACTCCAGGTTTGTCAGGGGATGTTATATTGCCCACACTCCACCAACGACAGCAGGCAGCTTTGTGCTGAAGTTACACACCAAACATTTTAAACCAACCAAACTTTCCCCACTGTTTGATTCATCTCCTTATAAAAATAATACTTCAATCTTGAATACAGAGATACTAGAATGGGCAAACGTTTTCCCTCTATGATGAGCACTGTATTTAAGAAATGCTAGAAAAACAAAACACAAAAGTCAAAGTTATTCCCTGGCAAATTGAAACAACAACACCTGCCAAGGAACATGTTATCTGGACTCATTTCACGTGGGAAGGCTGAGGCAGGCACCTCCTGAAAAGGAACAGGAAAGTAAAAGATCAGTCATACCCCAGGAGCAAACATTCCTGCCCCGACAAATGCACTACAAACTTTCATTTATTTATTTTACAAACTGAATTATTATTTTAAGCGAAGTTTAGAAGT
Organism: Clamator glandarius; assembly: GCA_033459285.1. Taxonomy (NCBI): domain Eukaryota; kingdom Metazoa; phylum Chordata; class Aves; order Cuculiformes; family Cuculidae; genus Clamator; species Clamator glandarius. Next base: position 1,319,369 of record JAUNZM010000233.1, read on the forward strand.
TTAACTCAATTTGTATAAACGAAGGTTCACAGTGTTGAGGTTCTTGCTCTGATGAGGACCACATCTACGGTGGCGACTCAGGAATGGACCCAGTAAATGTTGTGGCGCACTGAGCGCTACCCTGGCTTACACCAGCAGACCTCAGCTTGGCAAGGCAACATACTGCAGACTCCTCAGAGAAATGCAGGAGCTGACAATGTGGCACCACATGCCTGCAGTTGCTTGCAAAACTGCATCCAGTTTCCTTTCCCAATGTCCCACCATGCCAGATGGACCTCCAGTTAACACTGACTGCTCTGCTTTGACTTGCTGCTCCCTCCAGTTTCTCAGAAAACTATAATCTCACCAAATTTAAAAACAGTTTTGCAGGACAAAGCACTCCACTCATATATGGGCCACCACCTTGACAAATTTCAAGGCTCCTCTCTGATCCTTAGGGCAATATAACCTTTGAAAAAATCATTAGTATTTCTTTTCCTTTATTTATTTTAATATGGACAATACATTTTGTTTCAGCTTTATTAGTGGAACAGACTGAACCACTCTGAACAACTTATCATCCAAAAACCATAGGCTCATGCACAGGTAAGTTCAGATCCAACAGTTAACCAGAAGCAGGTTACACATTAAGGACTGGTGGGCAACTTTAAGAACAGGAGCTGCTACCAGTGTCGTCCACAGTAACTGCTGGGTAAGAGAGTGGGAAGTTAATTCTTTTTAATGTTTTCTGCAGTGTGGTTTAATTCTTCCGTTTAAAGGACTCACCCCTGTAACACAACAATTGTGTTATCTTTATATTTAAAGCAGTAAGCATGAAACCTGCTCACAGAATGCTGCCAGAGGAGCTGTTCTGCACCTGCAAGCTGCGGGCCGAGGATTGAAGCTGATCTACTGGAGATGAAAACTTTCAAATATCCACATCCCCTTCTCTCTGGTGCTGAGACCGTGAGGTTCATGTGGCTAAGTCACTGTTGTGCCCTGGGCCATAACAACCAGAAAATAAGTACCCAGCATGATTCATGAAGTTGTCTAAACTATTTTTAGCACAACCAGCTTGAGAACTTTCATTTAGGGAGCACATGTTCTACCCTTTGCCTGAAAAGAGCAGAAGAGAAACATCAGCTTTAAAATACCTTACGACTTCTTAGTACGCAATGGTCTACCAGCAACTGTGATAAGCAGCAGCAAGGGCTGTGAGACTTATCATACTCTCTTTGCTGCATCATCTTTACCAACAGTTTTCTTTTCACCTCCCTCCCGCTACATGCTTCCCTTTCAGAAATAAGCCACTGCACTCGATACACCCTTCTACTCTCCATCACTTCCTTCATCTTGCCTCCCTGCTGGGCAAACAAAGATTTTGGTGAGGTAAAGGGAACATTACATATCTAACAGCATTGTGAGTGGGTGTAACAGATATCACCATCAGTTCTACTGTGATCTTTTCATACAGAAATCTCTGCCAGGAGGCAGAGGAGCATTCCTTGTGTTATCAACTGTAAGGATGATGATCAACACATTGTGCTGACAAACATATCAACAAAAGAATTCACATCAGCTCAATACATTTGGTTCTCCTTGGTTCTGAAGTGTTTTTTGTGCTCTCTCAGCACGGTGAGAAGTGTCATTTTTAGAGCAACCCCAATACACAGGGAAGTAATATTATTCACTTATTTCACAGTCTCCTGATATTTTCCATTTCTTGCTAAAACCTGATTTCTGCCACTGGCTTTTGCTCATGTCTAAGCACCTAAATTATGGTTCAAAGAGACTTCACACACAGAGCTCCTGAAAAACCCAAACAAAGCGGATCAGTGCAGCAGATAGCACCGCGCTCCAAGCAGCATGCAGACCGAGAGGAACCCAGAGCTGTTTACCACACTCACAGCAACCTGAAACCAGCCCGTCTGCCACAGAGGATAGGGTAACATTCTCTGCCCAACATTACAAGCCTATAAATATACTGCAAGATGTCAAGGATCTTATCCTGAAAGCAACTTTAAAAAGAAGAGATGCTCCCCCACCTCTCTCTCTGTGAAACAAAGCTTTCACATCAGCTCCCTGCAGGATGAAAACCATCAGTCTTATTACCAAATGTAGTTAGTAAAGACTCCAGATTGCAACAGCACATACAGTTTATTCAAAGTTTACATAAAAGCTGAAACAGAAACTTCACAAATGACAGAAGTAGGCTAAAGGCAACATTGTGTTAATACTCAGGCTACCGAAGGTTCCAAAAAAAAAAAAAGAAAATCCCACATAAAGATACTGTAGGGAGAAAACCCCTCCCAGAGTTAACATAAAACAGACTCAAATGAGGAAAAAAGGGAGTTTAGAAAAGAATAAAATAAAAGCAGCCCTAAAAGGGCATGCATAGCTCACAGGAAGTGTCTTTGCTTAGAAATGTTTTGGATCTAAGTGCTCGGCTACAGGAGCAGCCACCTCACAACACGTGGCAGTGAAACCCCCTGGGATTCACCAAAGACCACAGCCTTCTCGGAAAGCTGATCATTCTGAGTGGAAAACAGACCTTCACCTCTGGGTCACCAGCTGGAACAGGAACTGTGGAAACTTGTCTGCAGCTCCGCAGGAAGGGCCGGGCAAGTGACCCTTTGTTAATTAACTGGGACACGGCAGAGTGGAGGGGGGATCGTACTAATGCTCGTGACAGCAAGCCCCACCACACTTCTCCCATTAAATGGGCTCTCGTTGCCCATTTAGGATCAGACAGGCCAAGGGAGATGCCTGGTTCCCACATACAGGTGGGGAGGTTAGTCCTCTTCTTAGGAAAGTAGCTCCAGCCATGCTGAAGAGCAGAGCTTGTTACGTTATAATGAGGGTGGTTATAATCATGATGCTCATCATAGCACGGGGCACCGATGAATGTTTCATAGCAATTAACTTTACAAATCGATGTTTAACCTTGCCATATGCAGTGAGTGTCAGAGAAAAACCTTGGGTTTATTGCAATATAACCTTATAAAATCATTCCTTTGCCACCACACTTGAACACCCCCCCAGCAAAACCATTCAGCGTTGGACACAGCTTATTCCCTTTCCTTACCAAGAACACATTTTCAAATGGACTGAGATGGTTTATGTCCCAAAGCAAGTAGGGACTTCGCAAGTAAAACATATGACAATATCAGCACTTTCCTGAATCTTAGCATAAACAAAACAAAGAACACCCTTCACTAAAGGACCCTTGCACAAGTCTCTTCTTTGAACCAGTTTTTCCCCATGTGCCCAAACCAATAAATGAGCCTCAGCCTTCACTTTGCAGAGTCCCTTATAGTGATCAAGTGAAAGGTAAATAACATTTCTTATGCATTTATTACTATAGAAAGAAGCAATCTCTCTAAATTTCCTGCGATCTGTATCTCCATTTTAAAAAGCCTGCTTCTTCCACAAAGCCTATAATCACCACATGCAGAGGTCAGACCCCCAAGCCTACTAATGTGCTAATAAAAACTGCTAATAAAAGTTTTAGGCTTCTTAAGCTCCGCTAGAATTTTTACTGCAGATTCAAGCGTTCTACTTGTAGGACTGGATACTGGAAACAGATGGGATGCACGCTGGGCTCCTAAACAACAGCTTTCACAGAACCAAAGTTTATTAGAAGCAGTAATGAGCTGGCTTTTATTGCAGATTTCTGTGCATGTACTTACAGGGTCCCTAAGTTGAGCTGTGCTGACTCGACAAAGTCAATGAGTGCGCTCTAACCACATGGCTCCTGGGAAGGGTTAACTATTACACAAAGCAAGGGAGACAGAGCAGAGCAGAGCAATGCCTCTTGTTCCCATGCAGTTTGATTATAGATTACCCATCCGTCATACAAGAATGACTCAGATCACAGAGTCAGTCAAGTCACAAACATATTGGCTGCCTGCTTTCACAAGACAGCAGAATGCCCAGCACCTTCAGGCAACAGGTTAGGGAAGCTAGCAGCACAGAACTAGGCTGATATCACAGTAAGCAGTCACGCAGCAACACTAACTGAGCTTATCTGAAACTTCCAGACCTAAACACCACTGACGTATACTGTCCTGTGCTGCCCTGAAGAAAACCTGAAGAAACTGTGCTGCCTTCTACCAAGCAAAAGCTGTTATTTTCATAGAATCATAGAACAGTTTGGGTTGGAAGGGACCTTAAAGATCATCTAGTTCCACCCCCCCTGCCATGGGCAGGGACACCTCCCACTAGATCAGGTTACTCAAGGCCCATCCAACCCGGCCTTGAACACCTCCAGGGATGGGGCAGCAGCAACCTCCCCAGACAACCTGTTCCAGTCTCTCACCACTCTCAACAGTGAAGAAATCCTTCCTAATGTCTAGTCTAAATCTGCCCCTCTCCAGTTTATACCTGTTCCCCCTCATCCTATCACCACAAGCCTTTATGAATAGTCCCTTCCCAGTTTTCTTGTAGCCCCTTTCAGGTACTGGAAGGTTGCTATAAGATCTCCTCAGAGCCTTCTCTTCTCCAGGCTGAAGAAGCCCAACTCTCTCAGCCTGCCCTCATATAGAAGGTGCTCCAACCCTTGGATCATCTTTGTAGCCCTCCTCTGGACCTGCTCCAACAGCTCCATATCCTTCTTATGCTGAGGATTCCAGAACTGGGCACAGTACTCCAGATGAGGTCTCATTTTGATAACGTAAAAGACAAATCTCTTATTTAGAAGAAAAAAGGTTGACAAACAAGGAAGGTGCTGCCTGGAATTTTTTCAGAGCTGATACCAAACCTCTATCAAGCCAACTTCAGTACTTGGCACCAGCATGTGCCTGCTTTCGCCAGGCTGCAAGAACACCCATACAGGTTGAGCCAAAGGTCCAGCTTTATCAGCACTCAGTCTCCAGCACTGGGCACGAGACGGTGCCTGGGGAAGAGTGAGAACAGGACAAGCATGTTTGTACGACAGCCCCTCCTGCCCCTTCCAGCTCTTCTCACTTGTGAAGAAAAATGATAGAACTATTACACTGACCCACTCCCTAAAAGTAAATTGGAAGAACTACAGTATTTCTCCTTTTGATGTATTTACAGACACCCCTTTCTTTTTTTCCATATCTGAGTGAGCTGGATATGGGTATTGATTCGGCAGGTCTCTGCTTTGAAAAAGGAGCGATAATGACATTTTTAATAGAGAACAGCCACTTGGGCGACTACCACAACAACTTGTATGTCCCATCTTTTGGATAGACTGCTTCAGGCTCTCGGCTATTTTGCAATCTCTACTTTCTATTTTCAACAGGTTTTAAGTGTCAAACATGGTTGCTAATTACCTGAAATACGTGTAATTTCCTTCTTGAGGATATCTGTGTCTTTGATCAAGTCAGTTCTCCCATCACAACATTTAAAATAAGCTGACAACATGCAAAGAACTTCTCTGGCTCTGCAGCAGACTTAAGTATTTCACAATATCCAAACCCTTTGACTCAGTCCTTCCTTTCTACAAGTTCCATATCCGCAAACCCAGAAAAGTCATTTTTGCATGTGTTCCCAGGTCACTAACCTATTCCCCTCACTATACTCCCTCCTCTCAAAAGCTGTGTTATAGAGAGAAAAAAGCAAGTCTGTTGTTTCCTCTCACAGTTTCATGCTTTCCCACACCTAGCATGCCACTACCTTATTTTCCATGCAAGTTCCCTTAACCTCCATCCTGTCAGGGACGGATGTTTACCAAGCAAACAGAAAGTTGGACTAAGCTCAAATATCTGTGCAGATACTAACATGCAGGAGTTTGAACATATGCAGGGAAACATTTATACCTTCCTTCTCTGGACACTATATACAATGAACTAACACGTGGCACATGGCATCCAGACCTGTATCCACTGCCAACAAACAAATTTCAGAGCCCATTCCTGAATTCCCAATGCAGCTTAGCAGAATCAGGACTTTGTTGTGTTGTCTCTCACTCAAAACAGGCAAGTTCTCCTGATGCAGCCAGTGTCAGTGTAAATATTATTAGCTGAGCTTGACTTGCATGGAGATGCTACAGCTTCTATACAAACATTTAGAAATTCATCAGAATGAGCAGGGACCAACCATCTGAGAAAATAACAAATGATGTCATTCTTTGCCCAGGGAAATGTGGCAGCAGATAGTATTTGCATCCATTGACTGGCAGATCAGGAATGCAACAAGATCTTTCACCACCCTCTTCCTGTTTGGCACCTCTTCTCTAACAGCTGCCAAGCCCACAAACAGGTATTTCCTTCTATTTTTTCAATTTTCCTTTTTCCCCTTGTTGATCACCTCTGCCTCTGACACACTGCAACACAATAACTTTCAATAACTAAGACGAGCCACATCCAGTTTCATACCACAGCACCAACAGCAAAAGTCTGCAGAATAAGAAGATAACGAAGAGTCATTGACTCCTGAGAAGAATTACAAAGAATTGAGAAGCTCTTCCATGATTCATGCTCCATTTGGGAACAGTGTCAACAGTGAAGACAAACAGTGAATAATTTTAACAGCAGCCTAAAGTATAGATGCCAGAGGCAACAAGAACAATTTAGCGGACTAGCCTGTGGCAGCTCACATGCATATTCACATGAATGTACAGTTGCTAGACGCTAACTAAATGTGGTGGGCCTAAGTTATTTAAGTTCGTTGTGAAATGTCACTTCTTTCCAGCTGCTCCAAAGACAGACCACCACCACAGGGGCCTGGGCTCTCTATCATCACTCCTGGTTTGATGCTCTCAGTCTAACCCTTGCCCTGCATTAGAATTCTGTTGGGTAAGACTCAGTCAAGGTGACAAAGGCCCTGACACAGTCAGGGAGATGCAGACAAGAAGAATGTTTTGGACATCCAGCTTACATGGACTGGGAAAGCGGTCTGGATGTTGGATAGAGAAGTCACTGCATTCGCTGCAGCCCTGCTAGAGGTCTCATAGTCACACTGGCCAAGGTCACTTCAACTGGCATGTCCTTCAAGTGCTGTAGACAGAGCACCCATTACTGCGGGACCTTGAGGGACAGAGAGTAAACAGAGCGGCAGAGGGCAGATGCAACATAAAGTCTCCAGGACAGAACAGAGACGCAGGCCTGGGCCCCTGTATTCACCACTCAGCTCTTTATTTCTGCTCTGAACTGTCCAGTCCCCCCCCAAATTCTGTCCTTTGTTTCCCAAATCACTGAGGGAATGTATAGGGAAATACTGTTAATCCACGTGTAAAGAGAAGCACAAACAACACACATGTACTCTGCCAATAAAGATATCCTCTGCTTGCCTTGGTGTGGTAAAAATGAACAATAAAGATACCTCTGGAAATCCAGAAATCTCCCATTACACTAAAAAAAAGTATTTCTCTCTGTATATAGCAAGACATTCCTGCATATAAAAAAATCAGGCAAGAAAGGCATTAAGCATAGTAAAAAGGACTGAACCCACTGCTTCTTTGCACTATACAATCTGCTGAACTAGAAGGAGAGAGATGAGAAGGCCCCTAACAATGCATTACTGATGTAGATAATGCTATGCTGAGAGCACAAATCCAAGGAACACAAAGCTGTCTAACAAGTCATTAAAATTAAACAAGTCATTAAAATCTGTCTGTGCTTTTCAGGAAAAAAAGTGTTCAATTCATTCAGCAGCACGAGTAGCTACTTACACAATGAATTCTTTTCCCAGTTTCACACCACATCATAAAACATACCGTGTCAAAAAGGTTATCTGTAGGTCAGCAGTGGTCTGGCCTAAACACACTTACATATCACTAACTAAAGAAAATCAGACTGGCTAATACCCTGCCATATGACAAACCCAGGCCCTTCTCATCTGGCCTGTCACCTTTTGTCGTGCAGACTCAGGAGACAAAGCGGATCTGAGATCTGCTCCTAACACCTTGGGGTTTGCACCCTTAGTTTACCTTCCAAATGGCCATGGTCGGATAATTGACCAAGAGAAGGATCATTTCACTATGCATCCCAAGTCTGAACACCTTCAAGGTACAAAGTGAACCTACTTAACAGAGAGGGAATGCTGGTTACCCTGCAGCAAACTGCTCACACCGCAACAGAACGGCCAAGGTGTCATTCAGAGCATTCCTTAACACCCTCACCTCAGAGGGATTAAGCCTGTAAGAGATCATCACATGTATGAGAACGACAGCGGGATAAACACCATCACCACAGGACATCAAGCCGACAAGCATCTGCTCAGTCCACCAGTACACGTAACACAGCGAGGCACAGCCCAGCGACGGCAGCACACCAAGCCAAGGGAGGAAAGCAGACAAAGAGCCCATGTCACTCACACTTAGGGAGTAAAAACAGTTCCCTTACAGGCAGGGTTCTCCAGCTGGAGTGAGATATTCGCCTTCTGCCCAAATCTCTCTTGCAGAAAGGGGTCATGCCTCACACGGCAATTAGGTGTTTGACAGCACAAGGAGGCTGATGCTACTCAAGACTTCTGAGACCAATCCGACAGCTCTCTACAAGTGAAAAATCCAAACTCCCCTATGAAAATGCAGTTCCCGTTGTTCTAAAAGCATGAAGTCTTCTAGATTCTCCAGAGGGCCACCATCAGCAACAGACTCGAAAATCCAGGACTGATGCTCCAGACAGTCTAGTCTCTTTGGCGGCTGCAAAGCGCAGCCCTTTCACCAGGAGAGCGATGATGCCTCCCAGAACCCCAACCACCAGGCACCACAGGGAGCAGGTGTTTTTCCCAGGCAGTCCCGTGAATGCCAAAGGCAGCCAGCAGAACGCTGCCCTCCAGAAGCATTATGATTACCATTAAAATACCAGCCTGTTTTTATTACCCTGTAATTTGCATCTCTAGGGTTCCTCATCAGTTATGAGGCCAGAGCTTTTCTAGCAGCGGTGTCAGGAAGCTGCACGTTGTCTTCCTCTTCCTCTCCTAAATCCTTCTTCAAATTGTTTTCTTCCCTTTATTATTGAAGTTTGTACCTAAGTGTCGCCTTTGATATGGCTTCCTTTTAGATTCCTGTTAGCTCACTTCTAAAATTCATGTCTTTGTTTCTCCCTTTCAAGAAGGCCAGTACACACACCCGGGTCTCTGATGTGTTGAGATTGTTCTGGTCATTTTTGGAAGGGAGAAAGGGAGGAAAAAGCAGTTAACTGATTTCTCAAAGATCAACAAGCCAAGAAACTAAGGGCTAATGAAAAGCTTCGTGCTTGTGTCACAAATTAAATAAGCTGTGGCAAATGCACACTAGCACATTTCTGATGGTGGTTACTGCTTTGCTTAGAAAGGTATGCCTGTACTAATTATGATGTGAATGGCACCAAGAAAACGTGTTTTATATTCAAAACAAACAATCAAAAATTACTTTCTAGCTCCCATTTGAGCAAACAAACAAAAAATTATTTTGAAAAGACCATGTTTAGAATTTCCATTCTAGTAGTAAAACTATTAGAAGTAATTTCTGGAAAAAAAAGCTTTTCCTAAGCCCATTTTTCATGCCTTCCTGCTTCAGAAACTGTGACAATAGTGTAACTCTGGCTCACACTAAAAACAATTAGATTCAGGTTTTTCCATCACTGTCTGAAACACAAAGAACCAACTCTATTTTCTTTGGAGGCAACTGAAACAAGTACTTTTCCTAATCATCTTCATAATTGTTTTATAGACACGTTAAAGGTTTCCTTCCCAGAGTGAAAGAAAAATTGTATAAAAGCTGTAAAATATTTCAATAGTCATCAAAGAGTTCAGCAAGCTTGCCTTTTTCCTCAGAAGTAGCTTAGAAGTTTTGTCTTTAAAGAGACTGCTTGTGCCGGTGACGTTAAAAAATCAAAGGACAGATGAGGAAAACTGTAAATGCAATTAATTTCTGCATACAAAGGAAAGGAAGTAGCAAACATATGGCCTCAAGTCTGTTAATGAAAAGTGAAATACCAGATTAAACTTGAACTTGTCTGAGTTTCTAAGCTTGTTGGATTTATCATTGGGTTTTTTTTATGTTTTAAAAAGACAAACCTTTCTCTCTAACAGAAAAGGAAGCAAGGCAGCACTTGAAGAGCCAAACCAGGAACCCCAGCTCTCCAGCCCCTACTTTACTGCATGCTCATCCGTGGCTTCCATACCTGGGTCCATCTAGATCACCCTCTCGCTTTATCAGGCACACCCTCAAGGTTTCTTATCTAACTTCCCCATCACAGATCAAAGCACAGGGAAGAAACACTGGACTTGTGACTTCAGCTACACCCTCAATCACCTACTTCCAGTATCATCTTCCCTTTTGTAACTATTTCTCTTGCGCTGAACAGCACTACACCAGCGTCCCGTCTTCTTCCCAACTTGTTATCCATTAACCTTCACTCTTTTAATCACATCTCTGTATACAACTCCAATCTCTTTTCTTCTTCACAACGTCCCTGTCACCCTGAGAGACTTCCCCTTCCTTGCTTTCATTCTGTCCAGCCCTGCTGCTGAATATTTCCTCACTCACACATGTTCAAGAGTTTATAACCTGGGCTCAAACCCACTCGGCCAGCTGTAAGGTCATTTGTTTGACTTGAACTTCACAATTTCTTTCTTTTTTTTTTTTTTCCTCCCTTCCTGTTTCCATCCCTGTGACCTCCTCTGTCAACACCATCCACCCCACTGCGGGCCTTTATTTTGGCTCTTCTAATGCATTCGGTGCATTCCTCAAAGATCCTCTTAATTTTACTCCAAATCTCAGCGGGCTTCTGGCCTCGCTCCTTGTCCTCTGTGCTTTGCAGCACATCTCTGAGTACTGTTCCTAGGCTTGATACTTCAAATGCCTGTCTGACATGTCAGAAGTGCCCAGCCACCAGCTCGGTATGGCTACAAAGCACCCTTTATTCCACCCCATCACTTTCCAGCTTGCTGCACCACTACAGATCCCTCTGTCTAAGCAAGACTAATCGTGGCTTAAGGACACACAGATAGATAAGCAGCTGCTGAGGTGACTGGTTATCAACTCTGCCTTCCAAAAGAGTGGATTTTTTTTATCTCCTACATGGGAGAGTAACGAACAAGAAAGATTCTGTGACCTACTAAATGAGCATGTGGGAAAAACATGAGTACAGCTAAGACCTGAATTTCGGGTTTCTTGGCTTAATTAACTCTTGCCACTCAGCAGAAAGAAGTGAAACCTGGTAGGGAGGAAATCAATGTGTTGATTTCTGCTGCCATCAAGCTCTACTGCATTCAAAGCACATCATAACAATGCAGTGCAAAATTTTCACTAAAAGCCATTACAAATCTCAGAGTCCAGCCAAGCTTTTCTCAGACCACGCAGAAGTTATTGAGAATTGGCAATCTGAGGACAAGCTAGCTCCCTCTTCCCTATTTCAGCACAGCATCAGAAATCATGATTATGAAATCCCTGTTGTATTTGAGCCAGAAAATAACATGTTTACTGCGTGAAAACAGAAGGCAACGGAACTATAACAGAACATGTAGACAAAGTGGTAAATAAAAAGATGATATCAATGATGCGCTTTTCTCATTAAGAATGTGACTCCTGCGCACTGCTCCTCTGCAGCAACAGCCAGACCCACAGAAACCACTACAAACTGGTGGCCAGCAGAGACAAAATAGCCAGGAGCAAATAAAAAGAAAAAATTGTGCCTGTATCTAAATCTCTGTATACAGAATTTGTCTTTTCTTCCTATAAATCATGAGTAGCCTTGAAGACACCAAACCCTTAATTTCGACCAAGGCCTTTTCACAATACCATTATTAAACATTTACCTCAGCAAAAAATAAATGTGTCTCTGAAACGAGAACAGTCCAGTAATCTTTCTGCAAACCTCTCTCAGGTTCAAGGTGGAATTTAAAAGTGCATCTTATATAGAGCTTAAAAGCTTGTGCCTATATCAAGCATTTGACATAAGCAATGTAAGAGGCTCAGTCACAATCTCCTGATTCATACTGTACTCGCATCCTTGCTTTGAAATGACCCTTAACCAGGGGCACTGAGAACACAGCAAGTCTGCTCAAGTTAGGCTCAATTTGTAGGATCAAACACAGGTGTTTTTATCAAAGCAGTTTCTACAAGCAGCATATAAAGCATGTAACTAAGTTCTGGAAGTTTTTCATCTCATACCTGCTGTCACCGCTGCTAAGAACTTCGCCAAACACAGGCTGCACTAACAAAGAATATGTGGCAAAGGTGCTTTGGAAACAAGCTGACCCCTCATGTCAGGCCACTGATGAAGGGAATATTTTTGGCTTACATCTATATGAAGTGAAGGGCTCATATTGCTAAAGAGGAGAGGCAAGACCTAGAAATGGCCTGGCAAGCTGTTCAAAAGGTGGCCTTCCTCAGTTCCCAGACACCACTCTCCTGGTCTGTGCAACTTTAACAGGCAGGATCCAGAAGGGCTTAGACAAGTATCTGATGCCAATGTTAACACTCTTACCTAAAGTACAAAACCTGGCATCTTCCTTAAGCTCTTATTAGAAGGCGAGAGAATTCTGAGGCTACTTAATAATACACGAGGTCCACAAAGTCATCTTCGTTTACTCTATCACACCCTACCGCTAAGTAAGATGGACATCAACTGACATAATCACATGTAACAGAAGTTTAAAGAGACCATCACCCACATTGAGTGTGAGTAGTATCTTTAATAATTCCTAAAATAATGCCTGTGCTTTGTTTACATGATGTACACGACCACACACCATGCTCTGAGCTGCAGGATGATCTCCTGCACTGCAAGAGGGGACCTTCACAAAGAAAATTAACTTATTTGGTCCCTGAGCTTCGTCAATCTCCTATTTACTTACAGGGCATGGATAAGACATGCTGAGTGAGTGCTAATTGAAGCCTGCACTGTCACATACTCGCTTTGTACCACGAGAAAATGAAGAATCTACTTAAATCTACTTTTTCCAGGAGTAATACACTGCATTTCCTACTCCCTGCAATGATTACCTGACTCCTTCCAACATGATTTACCTCTCTAACACCTCAGTGTCAAAACCCTCACGATAAATTAGCACAATGCCACTAATTCCTAATGCACATTTTTCTAAATTCCAGGTGCAGAAATCAGAATATAGAGATCTACATTTCAAAGTGCATATTTCAGGTTTTAGACCTTAAAGACATCATTGTTCCCAATGCAGAGTTTTCCACAGGGAACTCTAACATCCACATATTCCAGCCTGTCAGGGTAATAAATGGCTTGCAGTGCCCTCCTGTAAAGCATGATTTTCACTTCACATAAGCCTTCAGCTTATGCCGTGGTCTGAACATTTCAGAATTGCTCTGTTTGGGGAAGTTACTTTTGGGTAATGCAATTGTTGGATAATTGTGAAGCTATTAAAGGTCTTTACTAAATTAAATATCAAGATTACACATCATTCGACCTAATTCTGCTTAATAACCTTTACGGACCATATAGCCACTAGTATCATTTCTCAGAACTAACAGCAAAGATAATTTTTTATTTCTTAAATCTATTTGCCTTTAAAGTGCCCTGCCTGCCACATGTCAGTCATAGCTACCTACACACATCAAGGTCTACAAAGTCACATTGTTCTAAAGGGCTGAGATAAAGGAGCTAACAGAGGGAAAACCAAGGTTCTTTTACCTTTGCCAGCATGGTACAGTTCCCACAATCAATCTCATATGAAAAAAGGGTGACATTCAGATAACGTACAGCCCGCGTGATGCCTGTTGTAAACCCTAGCGTTTATAAGTAACTTATTGATTTAGAAGATTGTTTTAATCTCCTAACTGTACAGGGGCATATGTTATCGTCATATTTTCCCCTGTTAAATGCCTCACCTGAAATGAGGATTTTCAACCTGCTCAACTGGATACGTGACTGAAACGGCTATGACGAAAATTAAAATCGGGTTAGCCTGTACTGCTCAAAGGCATGTGGGGATCGCTTCCCTCACGTTCAGAAATAGCTTTCTTATCATAAAAAGTTTGAGAGTGAACAGCACAAAGCCATCTTAAAGGAAAGGTTATTTTTCTCTTTGCAGCACAATTAAAAGAGCCCAGGCAGCACCGTGCATCCCAATGTGAATGTGATTCAGCATAAATTCAGACACTTTAAAACAGAAACCATCCTAGGTAATAACCCGGGTAATTTAGAAAAACTTTGCTTTCGAGTTCATTGGAAAAGTTAACCAGTACTGCAGAATTCAGTGCTTCTTTTTTAGCTTTAAACACTGAAATATTAGCAATGGGTGTCAAGCTCTGTTGCAGCAACTTCCTTGTTTTTGTGTTTAACGGGGCTGCATCACCCCGGCTCTAGAAACACGATGAGTTCATGCTCATGCCCCTCATCGCTGGTTCTGCAACAGCCGCAAAACAAACCTCACACTCCTTCGCCTTCTTGTTTTACAGTTTATGGTGTTGGCTCCCTTCACCCCCCCCAGATCTTTTCTAGAGTGATTTTCTAACTAGCAAAGGCAATAAGAAAAATGTAAACACAGAATCTGCCTGTTTTGCCAGCGCTAGATCAGACGGACAATAATGGGAAAGATAGAGCTGAAGCAACAGCAATGAAAACATCCCCACAAGCCAAGTTCAAATCAAACCTGAAGCCCAGCACAAAAGGCAGTGGCTGTTTACCAGAGAGCTGCATGTTCCCTGAGGAGGATATGGACAAAGGTAGATAGGCTTGACCAACATGCTTCATCAATCACTTGTGAAACGCTGATGACTCCTCATTTCATACTCACGTTCATAACCCAAATTACATTTTCCAAAATTATTTTAATCCTTTTTAGACTCAAGTTTGCAATTGGTTCCTTAGGCAGATTTGAAAAATGTATCACAAAGGCACTGAATAAGCAGGCTGAATCTAGGCAGGGTGCTTCACGGTTGCAACTAAACAAACCTTAAGGTACAGATTAATATCCACGTACAGAACTACTAAAAATACACTTTCCTGTGGTAGCCTCCTAAAAGTATTTGCTGTATCCTGCTACATACTACAATCACCAAAAAGGATGAAATTATTTCTGCTGAAACAGATTTGGGGACCAATTCATACAATTATCTTTCAATATCAGAGTATTGTCAAATAAATATCACAGTTATTCCACTGCATTAGAGGTGATCCTCAGCTTCAAAATGCTAAGGGTGCACTAGTGGAAGCACCATATAAGATAAAGCTGATAGAGGCTGATTAGAAGACATGTGCGAGAACTCTAGTTCTGTCATTTGTAAAACTTGTGATTCCTTTGCGTGTTCCTCTCAGCTCACACAATAAAGGCAGACCAGTTAATTTTCAGTTTAGTTTTACATTTTTACTTCATTTGTGAAAACAAAGATTTTTTTTGTCCATTGTTGCACGCACCTATTTGAGGTTTACTCTCTTGCCAGTAACTAATAACTTGCTTGGCAAAAATTATCAAAACGAGAAGATTCCTTACAGTATATTTTCTCACTAACCATACAGCTGGCTCTATTGTTTCCTCCTCATTGAGCAATACTTAAATAGAGGAATTTGGGGTGGGCAAAGTCAGTTTTCTTTTAGCAAGCTGGTATGACTCCTATCAATTTAAATATTTCCGTTGATACGCTCAGAGGCTTTTTCCATCATTCCTTTTAATCAACTTCCAAAATATATTCAATAGAGAACATCAGATTGGATCCAACTCCTGCTAGATCTCATGGAACAAAAGACTCGAGCAGGCATACATCTTTCCAAAACACTTCTGTTCCATAGCTCTGCCTCCATTTTGGACGACAGACAAAGGGAGTAAATGCTAATATAACGCCTTCTTAAATAGATGAAAAGCAAAATCGAAGTCTGAGCAGAAGGCGCAGATAAACCCAGGAAGTGCTACTACCAGCTGCAACCACAGGGACAAAGGAAACGGCGACAGCTCCCTCTTTCTGGAAGCTGTTATAAAAATAAAATTTGGAGAAGGGGGAAAAAAAGAAAAAGCAAAATTGGCCGGTTTTTACACCGTGGGGGCACAAACGTTCCCATTGCCCTTTAAGGATTCCTCCCGGGCTCCTCAGCACTGGGTGTTTCCACGGGCTTCCAGCGGGATGCTGAGCATTCCCTGGTCCCACCGCCCCTCGCAGCCCCGGTGCGATGACAGCAGAGACCCCAAACCCAATAATCGCTGGAAAGTGGCTGCAGGGATCCCAGACCTCACTGGCAGCACAAGGGGGCAGAGAAGTGGGGGGACACGGGAGGGACAAGAGGACTTGGTGGAGGGACACGGGAGGGACACAAAATGGGTGGCACAGAAAGGACATGAAGAGGGGGCACGGAAGGGACATTAAGATCTGGGAGGGGGGCAAGGAAAGGACGGGGGGGGGCAAGGAAGGGACACGAAGACTGAGGGGGATGGGAGTGGCACAGATTGGGGGACACCAAAGGGATACGAAGATCGAGGGGAGACACATAAGGGACACAAAGACCTGGGGGGGCACACTGAAAGGACATGAAGACTTGAGGGGACACACACTGAAGGGACATGAAGACTTGAGGGGGGACACACTGAAGGGACATGAAGAATGGGGGGGACATCAAAGGGACACGAAGACTTGAGGGGGGGACACCAAAGGGACACGAAGACTGGGGGGGAACCACTCAAGGGACATGAAGATGGGAAGCAGGGAAAGCCCGGGGGGAGGGGGACACACCAAAGGAACACGAAGATGGGGAGCAGGGAAAGGAGGGGGGGACACACACCAAAGGAACACGAAGACGAGGGGGGCAGGAAAAAGACACGAAGGGGAGGGGACAGGAGGGCCAGGAAGATTAGCGGGGGCAGGTGGTGCCCGGTGCGGGCTGCCCCGGTACCTGTAGGCCAGGGACATGCACTCGAAGAGCTTGGTGAGGGAGGCGTCGATGCTGAGGCGGCCCCCGGCGCCGCCGCCGCCCCGAGCCGCCCCGAAGCGGTAGGTCTGGCAGGTCTGCTCGTTCACCGTGTCGAAGTCGTAGCCTTTCTTGGGCGGGTGCTCGCTGTGGGGCGACGACACCATGAAGTGCCCCGAGTGGATGATCTGCGGGTCCGGGGGCTGCCCCCGCCGAGCCCCGCCGCGCCGCCCCCCGCCCGGGGAACCGGCGCCGCCGTCGTCCGTGTCCGACGAGTCCTCGTCGGGCTCCGCGCGGGGCGGCAGCGGCCCCGCCGCACCCAGCAGCGGCGCCGGCCGCATGAACACGTCGGCGGCCATAGGCTCGGCGCTAGAGCGGCGGCGGCTGCCGGCACGGCCCGCCCCGGGGCCGCCCGCCGAGGGATAGAACCGCCTCGCTACGATAGACCCGCCCCGCAAGGGGATAGACCCACACCGGCATAGATACGCCCCCGTTAGGACAGCCCCGCCCCGCCCCGCGGGCTGCGGGCCGTTCGTGGAGCCCCCGTGCCTGCGGGATGCCCTCAGGGGCAGGCCCCGGCCGCCATCTCCCACCCTGGAACCCCCACCAGAGCGATTTCCTTCCGTGGAGCTCCCAACCTTGAGGTTCTGCCCTCAGGGACAGCCCCCCGGCCGCCATCTCCCACCCTGGAACCCTCACCAGAGCGATTTCCTTCCGTGGAGCTCCCAACCTTGAGGTTCTGCCCTCAGGGACAGCCCCCCGGCCGCCATCTCCCACCCTGGAACCCCCACCAGAGCGATTTCCTTCCGTGGAGCTCCCAACCTTGAGGTTCTGCCCTCAGGGACAGCCCCCCGGCCGCCATCTCCCACCCTGCAGGCGGCTGGAGAACAGCCCTGGGAGCCGCGGCCCTCAGGGAAGGCAGCACCAGCCCATGGCCCTGCAGGCTGCTCTCCATCCAGCCCGGAGGTGAGGTCCCTCAGGGAGAGCCCCAGGCTGCCATCAGCCACCCAGAAGGGTGGAAAATACCCCTGAGAGCCATTTCCCTCAGAGAAAGAAGCAGCCCGCCATCACCCTGCGGGCTGCTTGCCCTCAAGGCAGCCCCTGAGGCAGCCTTCCCTCAGCCTGCTGGCCTCTATTGAGGGGAGAGGGAAGATGGGGCAGAACCGTTCTGCCTGCTTCCCAAACACGCGCAACCAGGAGGTTCTTGGCCGTGGGTGACACCTGTTGTGTTTTGCCTGGGCGTTCACGCCTTGCATCACCACCAGCCTCCCAAAAGAGAGGAAAGCACTGAGGCCCTGGTGTCACACTGCTGCTCTTCTGTCCCCAACTCGTCCTGTGGTACCTTAAACAACCAAGAGCACTTCAACTAAACAAAAATTAAAATTCACAGCCACCTCTCAATAACAGCACTGTGTGCGTACTCCGTGGCAACAGCCTACGCGTTTACCTCACAAATGCAGAAGAAAGTAAGAGTTGCTCCCTCCGTGTGCAAAATGGAGTAACTTGTTCAACTAAAGCTACTGGGTAGTGATGCAATTTTGTTATAAGAATTAGCAGTACAGAAAACCCTCATTTAAAATTGGAGCAGTGTCTTGAGCTACGACTGTTTACAAAGGCCCGTAGCGATAGGACCAGGGGCAATGGGTATAAACTGGAAAGGGGCAGATTTAGACTAGACATAAGGAGGAAATTCTTCATTATGAGGTTGGTGAAGCACTGGAACAAGTTGCCCAGGGAAGCAGTGGCTGCCCCATCCTTGGAGGTGTTCAAGGCCGGGTTGGATGGGCCTTGGGCAGCCTGATCAGCAACAGGTGAATCCTCCTATCCTCTCCCTCTCTTCCACAGGAAAGAATTCCAGGAGGCACAAGGGAACGCTAAGGGGCCACAGCAGCATCTTTTGGGTATCTTTTTTTTCTTACTGTTTCTTTTTGTCAGTCGGCAGTGCAAGGTGGAACGCAGGCCACCATCTTCTAATGATGCTCCTCCAACAGCGCAGCCTTTTACCAGCCAAGAATTCAATTATAATATTCATAGAGCAGAGAGACATTCAAGCTGTTTACAAATACACCCTCAGTGTACTTCACAACACTTAGTGGTAAGAGATTATCCTCCTAAATCTACAGACAGGAAGATAAGCATGCCAATTTTTACGAGGCGCAAGAGCTCAAGGAATCTTACTCACAGCCCCAGACTGTGGGGCTGACTGCAGGTGCTGCGAGTCCAGCCACCCATTACCGCTCCGCTGGCTCCTCTGCCCATCCTGCTCCCAGGCAAACCACAGGGATAACATCCAGCTCCGTAGGCTGCTGCTCAGCTCGGCTTTGCTCACTCCTTCATTGGCACAATCCTTACCTGCACAGAGACCTTTAATTCTGGGACTCATCTTGAATTATATCCTCATTTCTACCTGTTCTTCTCTCTCTATATATATGTATATATATTTCCACCCCATTTATAATTCCCTTATACAAGTCTGTGGATTTAATTCACTAATCCAAAGAATAAATAAAATTTTACTGAAACGGGTGGTTTCCTTCCCAGGTTAGAAAATTTAAGTGTTTGGTGATGCCATGAGAACCCCAGTAAAGGCAAGCGAGGCAACAAAACCAAGCTGGGAGCAGAGCAGCTGTCTGTGACTCGCCCTTCTGGTAGAAGAACTAGCAGATGGGTTCATCTGTCTGTGAAACTGAGGCTACTTTGGGACATAGAACACTAAAAATAAGCCGGACACTTTATATCCATCTCGAATGTAAAGAATCTTTCCAAAACTCTTAATAATTGCTACGTTAGACTGGAACGCATTTCCAAACTGAAGCGGGTTCCCATGCTATGCCCTCCCCTCTCCCATTCCAGTTAGCACACAAAACACTTGCCAAGAACTCACAGTAAGAACTTTAAATTACCGAGTTACACTGCAGGTTGATGTAATTACATTGCCCACACCTATTTGTTGTTGTTACAACAAACTGCCACCACCCAGCTCAGCATCCAACACCAAGGCAACTTTAGTCCACTCAAAGGCAAATCATTTTGTTACCAAAAGAGAAAACACCATAGAACACACATTTAAAAACACCATTTATAAAACCAGAAATTTATTGTAAATTTAAAAAAAGCAAACTGAGATTAAGTTTCTTGATAAAAATTATTCACACGGCATTCATGTTGTGATTTTTTATTTTATTTTTTTGAAATGAAACCATTGTACATTGTACAAACCATAACTACCGATGGAATAAATAAGTGAAAAATTATACTGCTGTACAACACACACACACAAATCATAAGATGGAAAACGATTAGGTATT
Source organism: Clamator glandarius (assembly GCA_033459285.1). Classification (NCBI taxonomy): domain Eukaryota; kingdom Metazoa; phylum Chordata; class Aves; order Cuculiformes; family Cuculidae; genus Clamator; species Clamator glandarius. The sequence goes on from JAUNZM010000233.1 coordinate 1,339,419, forward strand.
GAAGAAAACAAAATTCTTTACACCTTCTAACAGGCCCTTAGATATAAAGAACATTCCAAAACATGACAATGTTTATGTATGAAGCCACCCAAACCCAATATTTTATACTTCCTTGTTGATTATTTTCTGTTGTTTTGTAAGTGCCAGCACTTTTTGGAATGTTTAACAACTACTTTCCCAAGCATAAAAATTCCAAGGAATAGTTCTGCTATAAAATGTTTGGCTGAGTAAATCGCTTATTCGGAAGGCCTTCCCACATGTTCCACACACTCAGCTATTTTACTTGCTTGCTTCTAGTTTGTTTTTTTTTTTTTTTTCCCCTTTTCTTTTTTCTTTCTTTTTTTTTTTTTCTTTTTGTATTTATTTGTAACTGAAGCTCCAACATTCAGCCTTGTAGCAAGGAAGCACTTCTTGATATCTGCACTATTTCTAAAACATTAGCTGTATGAGAACTTTCAGTCATCTTGAAGAAAATTACATCTCTCCTTCTGCTCTGCATCTCAATGCTTTCAATAAACCCTTTTACAGTGAGTTCATAAAACAAGTTTCTGGTAGAGATAGGTCCCAAGCCAAAAAAAAGCTGGATTTACATCCAGTTTCAAACCTCAGGCTGGTTTGAATTCAATGTTCTGGTTTGGTCCCATCTGTACTTTCTGGCATTAAAATGTGTTTAATCACATCCGTTGGCCCATAAATGTTATCAGGCACTTCAAAAAAAGACTAATAACAGTCTTATACACTATTTTGGATTTCTTCACACCAGATAATGTCAAAGCCTCTTCCCTTAGAGACTGACAATAACAGGTCTAAGGAACCCAAATCTATCTGCTTGTTCAGTTGTCTGTTGTCACTAGAATCTCTGGTTAAAAAAAAAAAGTTCTGAATGTATTCTAGATTAGCTGTAAATAAAGCTTTACTACTTTAGAAATAAAGCCTGTAGGAATATGGTTATGATGCTTTGTCTCGTAAGCCACAGAACAATGAACAGTTCTGAGCAGAAGCCACAGGAGAGAAAAGGAAGTTTATAATTAAACCTATCGATGTCAATAATGCCAATAAATGCTTCTATCTAATGAAAAAATTGAGGTATTTTTAGTGCTATTTATATATTTTATTTCTTCCTAGAGTACAGGAATTAGTTTCTAAATGAAAAGTCTATTTACTCCCTTGGAAACGTCTACAAAATTAAAATTAAAAACTTGTTGTGATGCACCTGAAGATACAGATTAGTAAACACGACTACTTGTCCAAGGTGGCATCAGATTTGTTTTGTTTTAGCATTAAAAACAACAAAGAGTTAGTAAATCAAAAATATTTTAAAGTTTGAATCTTTCTAGATTTGCCCATTTAATATATCAATAGAACTTCTCACAAAATATCACTTAAATCTGAATGTAATATACATACGAATCAATCGTCATTGACCAGTTATCCACATTTTAGGCATACACACAATTCAAGAGAGAATTCTACTGTTTCATTGCATATATTGTGCAAATATGATTTTTTTGGCTCCTCGTTTCCTTATTTTCAAAATGTTAATGGACTTCATGATCAGACCAGAAATCCCAAAAACTTATTAGGGAGCACACTGTTTGCATGAATGATTTGCAACCAAATTTTATTCAGTTAAAATCCAAAACGTTTTATTTCAACATAAATGAAAAGTTCCGAAACTGAGCGTCATACGTTACTTGGAGTTCAATCCTACAAGCATCCTACGGAAGGTCAGTACTGGCTCCCCTCGCCTCCCTCCCTCCCTCCCCCAGCTCCCCCCTTGTCTTCCATAATAAAGTGGTAATTGCAAACGCAACGCAGTAGTCTATGTGCGAGCCATTTTCACTATTGGAGAATTCAGAAATAAATAAGCTTAATGAAGAGCTAATTATGAAAATGTATCAACTGGAAGCAACTTTTTTCTTTTTTTTTTTTTAATTTAAAAAAGTATTTACAGTTCTTAGCTTACAAACTATATGCAATCATTTTCCTATCTGTGAGATCATATTTTAAATTACAAGTTCCATCTCCCACGCACAGTGAAGATGGACTAAGGGCCTGATCCAGTGATGCGTACGTGTGTACTAAGGTGAGAAACAAGCAGTTCCCACTGTCACCAGGTACTGAAAACTGGGAGCTCACCCTGGAAGTACAAAGCCCACGGTGGGATCAGGGCCTCGAGACCTGATCCGGATGGTTCTGCACTTCCATGTGCCGTAAATTTGAAGGGAGCTGCACCTACTTTGTGCCTTTCCATCATGTTTAGCATAAGCACACCTCGACATAATTGAACAAGAAGGAACAGTCCTAACAATGATGTAGGGACTATGGAGACAACAAGGCTTATTTACAAGACTTGCTGAAATCAAAAAAGAAACGCCAAATGTTAAACCCCAAGTTATTAACCTGGAACACAGAAGTAAACATCTCACGAAGAAACAGTACAACGAAATCCAGTTCAGTGAAAACATGATATCAAAAAGACCAATTGAAAATAAATTCACTGTGCATCAATCCCTTTGATCCTATTTATGTACATAGTGGAACTGTTCTGTAAAGCAAGTTGTACCCAGTACAGAGATCTGGACCTAATACCGAAGTATTTAACTGCTGTGTTATATTATATACTCAGATCTGGACTATAAATGGTAAACAGATCATGTTAACTTCTGATGAAGTTAAGTATTTAGAAGACCAAATTTACAGTTGCGAATGCCATGCATTCAATAAAAGATCTTCACTATAGCTGCTAAAATAAAATATCAAGCTCCTTTTTCTCCTTGGACTCCAAGAGTGAAAATGGCTTCCTGATCTGTATTTGTTAAAAATTTAAGCACCAGGGATTAAAAATTAAAAACAAAACAAAAACCCCAAACAAAGAAAAGAAAAAGAAAAGAAAAAGCCTTTCTACATGGCATTATACAAACATAGGCCACTTTGCAAAGGAGACAGTTGCAAAACAACTTTTAAAAGTTAGCACTGTTTTCAGAACACAAGGCACAAAACAAAAGCAGACATCACGCCAGAACAATGAACTTCACATGAAAGCTAATACCTGACCTGTACCATCCTTAAATATCTTACAATGTTAAATAGAGAAATGAAAAAAAAAATACAGCAGCAACATAATTGTAATTTTGACTTTAGAAACAGTGCGTAGACCCCTCCTGAGTTGTTTACTCCAACCATTTCAGAGACCGTAACTTAAAAGTTCTCAATGTTTGTTTCACAGGAAAAAGTTTTCAGTGTCTGAGAAGTTAAACCTTTGTTAGGCTTTCTTGGATTTTTGCTTGGTAACTTGAAAAGTTAGGAGTTCTGTCCTCATCCAAGAGAAGATGCTTAAGTAAGGTTGTTCTATAATTAAGCCCATTGATGTACCTTACATAAAAACTGCCCAGAAAAATCTATAGTCTAAATCTCTTCAACATTTTGTTGGGAAGCCTCTACTTTCATCTTTTTAGAAGGTGGCACTCCTTCAGAGTCCTTAATGAGGGGGGAAAAGAAAAACAACCACGTTACCGTTGCACCAAAATTTCAGGCACCATAAACACCAAACAAAAAGCATGAACATTCCCTGGTATTTCATTTGTAAAATCCAAAGTGCCCCAGGATGCAAGAACAACACGACAAGCCCATTTGCTTCCTGAAATCACTCCTCTACTTGTATCTTACCTCTACATCTTTACACTTGTTGTTGTCTATAGACAAAAAGCAAAATTCTAGATCCACGCTAAAAACCACAGTGAATATTCCACACAACAGCCTTGATGCACGGCTATCCCCAGACCTCCCTCAGCTCAGGCACAGCCCACACTAAGCGCACGACTGCTCTCCTGTGGTAGCCAAAGCAAACCTCTACAGGACAAAACGTGCAAGGTCTGGAAAACGCAAGGCGTGTGCTGAAACAAACCCACCACCCACAAGGAGAACCAGCAGACTGAGCAGTGCTTTGCCTGAGGATCTCGGCACGAGGGAGAAATTATCCCCGCAGATGGCCACCTCCCACCCACCCAGAATTTTTTGCTGCACCAGTGAGAAAACACCCAGACATCTCACGCGCTGAATCTACAAAAAATAAACTTTCCTAACTGCTATATTGCATTCACTTTTGTACAAGATGCTTTGCTTCTGAGTGGTCCTCAGTGGCCTGTTCAGTGGTTTATATCCAAGCAATTTATTAGCATGAAATTTTAGTATTCCCTTACAAAACTAACACAGATTGGCTCAGGAAACTGAAGAAGTAAATCAAATCAATTTACTCTCACTGTTCAAATTAAGTGAAATGTAAGAAGCCCATCAAATTAACCACAAAACCAGATGCAGCCATGTTTAGCAAGCTACAGCTGCTTTACTGTCACCAGGTTTGGAGATTAGTCTAAATACACAAACAGCCTCCTTACATTTCATTTTTGCTAAAAATACTCTTTTCCAAATTCTGAGTAATCTGGCTTTTGTGCTTAAAGTTACCTGAGAGTTTTTAGATGCCTCTGTAATTATATCATTTTCTCCAGAGGACTGAATGTCTGCTTTCTCTGAACTATTCATGGAATTCTCCATTGAAGACTGTGAATTCTGCTCATCAGAGGTATCTGAAATGTCAAGGAATAATTTTGAGCAAACAAACAAAAGCAATCAGCAGGAGCTTTTAGAATGTCGTCTTATTAGCAACATCCCAAACAGATAAATCTCACCCACGTGTAACCATCAGTGGAAAGATACATTTCAGGATGAATACATGATATAATATGTGAACCAAGCTCAAACTGCTTCCAGCTGCTGGACTCGGTCCCTAGAGGGAGCCAAGCTCCTGCACACCCCGCACCGCCCAGCCACATCCTCGCTCTTACCAAACCGGTTTCAACATCAACTTAGCAAAGGGGCTGAGGCAAGGGAACTGGCTTCAAACCAGAAGCAAAGGGCACCAACAGAATGGGCAGAGTAGTGATAACTACTGGGTCTAAACTGTGTAGTTAAGGGGAGAGAATACAGTTGTAAGAGCTGAAGTTCAGCCATATGTACATAAAATGCACTTTTTGGCTTGACTGCTTGTTTTTAAACCCTTCTCTCTCTCTCTCTCTCCCCCTCAAAGCAAGACTTAGAAAGGATTTGGGTTGAAGCACCCATTCACTCTAGGAGGGGACAGGGCACTTCAAACACCTTTACAGCACCATATGTGCAGAGGCAAAGACTCAACAACAAAAAAAAACAAATGCCCCCAAGCCGACCCCCCTTTGATTGTAAAAGGTCAGTTATATTTCTTTCATTATCCACATCAAGAACAGTGTAAGGACTGGAACCCGTTCTTTCCTTCACCTCATTTTAAACCCCTTTTTGACTTGAACAGAAGTATGCGCGGAGTCAAGTTTCATGAAGTGACCCCCTCACAAGTCCCTGACCCAATAAACACAAATTCATCCTCTATGAAGGCAAATGCAAGACCAAAAACATTTTTGGACAAATTTGGTTAATGAAGATGACCTAACCACTGAGTAATAAATATTTTTGTGCTGTACTGAACAAAAAGCATCATGAGCATTTCTGAAAGTTTCTCTGGCCGAATCCGACGTCAAGTGACGCTTACGATTTGCAGTCTCAAAGATCACATTCAGCAAACTCAGACAGAATCATCTTCTTTTCCATGTCTCACCAGAAAGGCATGTTTGTACTGATAAAGAAACAGGTCCCAAGAGTCAGAAGGAATTCCAATTTCAATTTCCGCCGTGGATGTCTCAGCATACACTGTAACTTGAATTAAGGAGCACTCTGTGATGCGCCCATCTCCCCAGGATAAAAACACACCTAGAGGAGCTTCCACAAGGGACGGCTCAGAGCTGCCATGCTTTGTTCCAGCTGCTACTGACAGCTACCACTCACCCTGCTGCTGGCCTTGGGCAAGGGGATCCAGATTTTAAATAGCCAAGCCCCCACCCATTCCAATCCCTGCAATGACTGGTGGGCACAGCAAAATGTTTTGAACGTGCATTGTTTGTTTTTTTTTTGAGAAGTCCATGTGAGGATTTTCTGACCACCCAAACTGTCCTCTAGCTTTAAGGAACATCCCTGATTTCAGTGCAGTAACACGAGGCAGATGTACAAAGTCAGTAACACCATCCAGTGCAATATTATCACAATTCCAGCAATTCGGTCAATCATAAACACTTCGGTAGATAAATAGTTAGGCAATAAATTTTTTAAACACTGCATATAACTGATGGGGAAAAAAACACATTAATAATGGATATTTTTTGTCATTACTTCTCCCTTTCATTTTACAGGAACTGCCTCTGGAACTGGTCCAGAGAACCTGGCATGATTTTCCATGAACCTAAATTTAGCCAGAGGAGCACATATGCTATGTAACAACTTCACCCAAGCAGGTTCAGACAATATTAGAAGGGAATAAATCCTTACCATTTACTATGACCAAATACGTTATTGAGATTTTCTCCAGAGGATGTGGCGTTCTGATTTTTTTTCAATTTAGTGAAGATTCAGTTGTCAGATTTCAACCCCAATTAACAATGCCAACATTTAACACGCTGAGCCATCTTGGTACTAACAAGATAAAAGCTCCAAATTTAAACTGGTGAGTGGATCGACTGAGCTAAGAACTAAATCAGGAGAGTGTAATTTAATTGCTTTGCTACGGGAAGAATTCTGCAACCAAATCATTAGAATAGTGTTAGGGACATCTTTTATCTGTCGTAATAGGATGAAGAAAGCTAACTTCCCAAGAACACAAATAGAGAGCATATTTCAATTACCCACGATACCATTTAAAGGGTGAGATTTAGAACAATCTCTTAACCCACATGTATTTTTAATCTGTGCACAACTGCAGTTCAATATTGTAACACTGAGAAAACTGGGACAGAATTCAGGGCTAACTTTTAAATAAATAACTAGCAGGATTAAGGAAAAAGAAGAAAGCTTACATTATAGTTTGCACAATTAAAAAAATAACTTTAAAAAGTAACTCACCTCTATTTTACCTTCACATTAAATAGCAAACATTCCCTAATCTACAACAGTAACACTTTCCAGGGTTTGTATGATTACATGGTCGCAGCCATTTTAAAGTATATTTTTAAATTATTTCTTCTTTCAAGACTGAGATTATGACAATAACAAACCAAGTACTTTGTTTCCTCTCTGAAAAGACCGTGAATGTCAATCTGACCTTTCCAGCAGCATGGAAGGCAGGAGAGACTACAGCCCATTTTCACATAAATACTGACAATTCAGAAACCATTTATTTCTAATTGTTATTATTCGGTTCTCAGAATGGACAAGCAATAAAAGATACATTGAAGAGTAACAATTTGTATTTGGCTTTGAAGATGGTCTTTTCAACTTACCTTCTGAACCAGGCTGCTCCTTTGCTTCTGTCTGAGTTTCATCAGACTTGACTTCAGTGCCGTCTGCTTGTGTTGCCAAGTTCTGTTCTGGTGCTGGACTTGAATTACTACTGTTTTCTTGTTTTATTGGAGAAGCATCAGCTATTGAACTCTGGTTGCTATTGTCATCTGTTAACAAAAGTTAAAAATGAGCAAGTTTAACTTGACAAGATAAAAAGCACTCCTTAGCTCTTCCATATTTTTCTTGTATTATTCCCTTAAAAACACATGATATAATCTGGCTTGTTGGGGATCAAGCCCAAGCATTTAGACTAACACTACATCTAACTTCTTTCCAAACCTCCACAATTTTTGCTCTTGCAGTCTATGCTGTAATACAAGAGTTTTCTAGCAATTACTAAAAATCAGAAAACTTTAATAAAGGCACTCTTAACTAATCCTATACAATAAAACCAAGAGTGTTTCATTCAGATCTCTTCTAAAAGAAGCCCGAATGTTGTAATATGAGTAAACCAGATCAACTGAAGCGACAGTCTCATTTTACAGTTCATATAACACAGGGCTAATTAAGTGTTCGTGCCGCAGATTTACAAATACTCATCCCCAGAGCGGTCAGATGAGCAGTGTTTTTGAAGCCTGCCATGAAGGTCAAAACTCTCTCCCAGGAGTCCCCAACAGAAACCCATCAGGGTAAAATGTAACATCCAGTTCCAATATTAGTAGCTTCTAAGTGGTAATTGTCCAGAATATTCTCTAACCTCCAAAAACTTGGATCACAGTGACTTTCTGCAGTGCAGATCATGTTTCTGTAGTTCACAGGAAACACTCTGCTTGTACCCTCTTCCTGTGCACCCCAGCGACAGCGGCTTGAGCGTCGCAGCTAATGCTTTAGAGATAGCAGTGAGGTGCAGCTTCCTGTAATCTTTAAACCGGTCTAACAACCATGGATAACCAAGAGGGAAACTCCTGCTCCCTGAAGAAAACTAACCCATTATTAGTTAAATTGGTACGATGCAAGTCGATCCACCTCCCTCTGCATCTGTACATCCAAAGGATTTCAGAAACACAGAGCTGGGGATGGGACCATTTCTTTTCAGAGCATCTTGAAGTCAGATCAGATTAGGATTATCATAAAATTGCACAGTATGCTTAGAAACACAAGTGATACATGATGACACTTCACAAAGGGGAGAAACAAGACTTCAGAAAATTACATGACCTGATGAAGGGCAAAAGCTAAAAAGTTTGAAACAGATGAAAAATTAATCCAGATTTGTGAGAATCCTACTCAGTCCTTTAGCTGCAAGACCATACTCACTGTGAACACTGCAAAAACCAACCAGGAGACAATGCAAATAAAATTGAAATGAAAAATTTACAACCCACTAAAAAGTGATTCTCTCTTCTCAGCTAAAATAGTGCTGCATTCTCAGCCATAATTGTTATTCAAACACCCAGAAGGTAAAAAACTGAAACAGAGCAGAACTGTGCAAGCTCCTCTGTGATAAATACCAGCTTAACACTTGACAGTTCACCTAACAGTGACTGACTGGAAAGCTAAAAAATGTTTTCTTAACCAGTTAATTTAATCAAGCTGAAGCAAACAAAAGGAGAGGCACTGCAGAACCACAGCTTGTTTTCTTGGCTCTTACAGAATTCTTTCGACCTGACTCACCTAGGGAGTTCAAAAGTACAAAACCTGCACAAATTTTAGCAGGGGCCACTGAGGTTTTGGAGGTCTTTTGGTTCTTTAAGCAGCAAACTTGACAGAATTACTACTTCACCAGAGTGTAGTATTTAGAATGGTAGGTATTTCTATTACATTTTCATATTTGGCTCCACTAACAAGTCCTTTCCCCACACGCAGACCAAATAAAAATGGCATTTAAACAATTGTGGATACATCTACAGCAGAGTAGTCAAAGGTACCAAATGAGAATCTGATGCTGTTTTCACTTTGACTCAATCATGCTGTCCATATGTCAGAGCCCTGGAGAGTGTGACACTGTGGGCTTACACTTCTAAAGCAGCGTAAGAGGGTAACTGGGGTGACCTTCTCCCACTCACCGTGCATGTCCATCATCCCTGGAGAGGAGCTGTTCTCTGGAGTGGTCACTTCAGAGCCACATTTTTCATCTTTGCCTTTTTTCTTATTCTTATTTTTCTGAAAAACAAAAGGTACCACATCCAAATGAGATGATTACCATGAAGAGAAATCCATGTTGCAATACAAACCCCTTCCCACTCGTTACTTTTGTAAGCAGCTGTCTTAATTTCAAGTGAGAAATAAAGCCAACTGACATTCTCAATAATGCGTTAGTCCAAATAACTTCAGGGCTGTTTTTCTAATTCTGCTCTTCATGTCACAGAACACTAGGATATATAGGCTTTTATCCAGAAATTCCAGTAACGGTTAGCATTTCAACATGGCTTTCATCCTCAAACTGCCTAATTTTTGTAGAAAGCACAGAAGTTCTCAATGACACCCCTCATTCCACAGACAGGGACAGTCTGAGGCACAAGGATTAAATGGTTTGCAGAAAATGAGTCAGAGAACTTGGGAGGTGCTGGCTGCTAACTTTGTACTCAGTTCAAAGAGCTACAAAGCAAGGTCAAAAGAGTCTCTGCTACACCAGGAGAAGAGAAGAACATCACTGATCAAAGGCAGGGCAAGAGTCGTGAAATCACCCTATTTCTGAGCTCGTAACTGTGCTCACTGTATGGTTTATGCCCATCACCACACAAAAACTCAGTACATTCTCTCTTTCAGGACAGAAAGCTTGCAGAATACACCTGGACAATATGCATGCAGGCACAACAGGAATGATAACGGATCTAGAACGTTAACACTGAAGAGACAGCTTTTTACCTCTTTCTCAATGACCAACACTGCAGAGACCTCCTCCTTCTCTACAACTAATGCTGTTTCTTCATTAAAACTAAAAGACGGATTAAGAAAAAAATCAGATTGGCCTAAAACAAAGACCATGAGCAAGACAGTCCTACATGAACAATAGGTCACAACACGCTCAGGCCAAACAACAGTACGGACTGCAAGCACTAAAACAAAGGAAGAGACAGCAGCATCCATCACGTGGAAAATCTGCGCCTGCTAAGGGATGCAGCATTTTCAATTAAGAGGTGACGTAATCGGTCTCAGAGGAGAAAGAGCCAGCTGCACTGCTTTTGGAGGATCCTGCGTGCCTGCTGAGAAGACAATTAAAAGCCTGACTCTAGGAAGAATGCTTGACAACCCATCCATTCAGATAAGACAATGTCCTCCAGTGAGGGAAGGAACTAAAATCACAATCAAATGCTCTCTATGACTGCAGAAGAAATTCAACAAGTGATATGTGGAAGGGCTTTTCCCTCTATTTTAAATAGATTATTTGTCTTACTTTCAAATTGTATTTTTACTTTGGAGAAGCCAGATTTTATTCCCCAACATGTGAAATAGAGGTGAAAACACATAGACCACTTTACCTTTTCAAAATGAAAATTCAGAGGGGGCATCTCTCTCAGGTTTAGTTTTGGGTGTGTTTTTTTTCTTAAAGGCAAAAAGGACACTTTTGCCACAAAAGAAAAACCGAAAAATGACTGCAATCTAAACTGATTAAAAAAAAAAAATTAACGACCAAAGCAATGAGGTTCTACAACAGCCTTCCAAAACCAGTAGGAGGAAAGAGCCTATCTAATTCTAGTTCAAAGAAATGTCAAAGTGAGAGGTGGAAGTAATCTAATCTGTGTCCACTAAAATGAAAGATGACTTCCATTTGAAACATGAAGCAGAAAAAAAGATCCTATCCTAGTAAAAAACAAGTAAACGGTTTGCCCCCTAACAGACTGAGAAGGATGTCCACAATAAAATTAAATAGCCAAGATAACCCCTACCTGCTGTTTATATTTTAAATACATGCACTTCTGTGAGAAGCATGCAACTGTGAAAAGTTCCAGAGCAAAAGAAATCTTATGACATCAACTGCAGCTACACAACAGCCTCTGTGAACAGAACACAACTGTAGAAGACTGAAGCATCTCAATTTCAGCAAATCGAGAACCTAAACCTGAGATGACAGCTCAAAAAATACAATTAAGCTCTGCACATAGGAAGTGTCATATAAACCCATTATTCTCAACAGAGAATCTGACTTCAGGTACCAGACACCTTGAAAATTCATCCAGAAATTCACTAGAAATTCTGTTTCCAAGTTGCCTGGTACCCACAATGGAAGGACAGCTTATCTGCAGGAAAATAATTTTCAGAAGCAGTGAGCCTAAATATCTCTCTCGCATAGACAGGACAGCTTTTTCCCCTCTAGGTACTATAAATAAAATCAAGATCAAACATTTTAAAACTAAAAAAAGAAGTTTCTGTAAAGAAACCAGGAAAGGTTTCCCATTGCACGTGGGGTTGTGGCACAGAGATGCTGCTCAAGCACTGGAAGAAGACAAGAGGCTTACCACGGAAATCTGTGGTACAAAAGTAGTTACAGAAAGAAACAAACTCAGCCAAAAAAACACTAATCAAAAATAGGTCTTGGATTTGGACTTTGAGTAAGACAAGATCATGACACTGTCTTGTCTGACAAAACATCACCTAACACATTTATTAACATAGTCACTTTCTTCCAGATAGGTTTTAACTCATATTTCAAATAAGTAAAAACACATGACAGCCCAAGAAAAAAGCACCAAACTTGGGATATATATTCTACTGCATCATTAATTTACTGTGGTAGCATGGATTAGTTTTCTCTCCATAATAGCATCTCAAATTATAAAACAAGAGCAATGTTCATTCTGAAAAATTGTCAGTCCCATCAACTTTCTTTTACACTTAATATAACGCCACATGATTTTATCATGGCAAATGAACAGTGCACATTAAGAACACAAAGATGACGCATACACAGAACATTTATCAAGAGAAAACACACCATAGAAGCATCCCTGTTGTACTGCTTGGGCTGGACATCTCAATACAAGTCATCTCAGTTCCTTGGGATTTTCTTACCCTTACTTCAGTGGCTTACACATATTTTTGAGCAAAATACAGTGAGCACAAATAGAATACTTTACCTGCACAGTTCCAAACAAGCTACTTCCCTTAAAGCGTCAGGTAAAAAGAAGAGAAATGTACTCATATCTTAGTTCCTCCTCCCACATCCAATTATTCCGTTGGAGAAAGTTTTCAAAATAATTTTCAAGCTGAACACTTAACAGTTATCCAAGAACTGATCCGGGAAGGCTGTCACCCACTGAAGGACCAAGATCACCTTCTGTTGGGATCAACATTTTCCCTAGAGCTCTTCTATTCCAACTCTTGCAAGACCCACACAAGTCTTGGCTTAAAGGCTCAAAGAATAGAGAGCAAACCTCTTTTGACTTTTCCCAACCTCGAGGGTCTACATCTCAAGAAAAGCAAGACATCTGCAGGATACTTACATCATCGACTTTAGGCTCTGTTACTGGTACCCATTTGTAAATCCTTAGGGATGTGTCGCCAACTGTCACCCACTTCTTCTCCCTATAAAATTACAATGCAGGAGAAGTTAAACTTCGCATCCAAAAAGAAAGTGATCTATTACTGTAAGTTGTCAAGGATTTAAATAGGCTATTAAGTAGGATGATCTCTATTACATCGTCTTTGGTATTGCATTGTGCAAACTGTTCTTTGCCTTTCAAAAACTTGTTAGAGCACTGCTACCCTCCAGATTTCTCAGGGCTGTTACTTGGCTATGTGAGTAATTGCAGTAGCAGTAATAAAGTCCGGATTAAAGATACAGTTAAGAAGAGCAGCTACTGAAAAGGCAGATCTAATGCCTATAATTTTCACTGAAGTTTCTAGAGAGCAGAAGAGGTTGTAGACAGACCAGCCTGTTTTGATTGTCATGAAGCTGTTTAATGGTACTAGAAATCTAAATACGTTTTGACCATCTGAGGTTTATTTTTGGGTAGAAATTTGCTGCTAGCAATTTAACATTCTCTCAACACTCCTGTCAGACAGCTCTGAAATTCCAGCCTTAGAACCAACAGCATTATTGGTAGCAATATGTGCTGTGATGCAGAATTCAGGCTCTGAAGAACCAGCCTAGCTCTCTTGGAAAAGAAAGGCTGAGGCTATCAGAGAGGGAAAAAGCAACCTCCGGCACTGTGTGCAGACCCCAGCCAGCCAGCCATGAAGTCGTGACACTGATAAATTGTGAAGAAAATCTGGCTGGAGGGCGTCACTGCATTAGGGGTTCAGACTGTCAGAGAGCGAGGAGATGGAAAGGATGTCGATTGCTTAGTTAAGGGACAAAATCCTTGAGCTCTTTGTATCAGGATATTAAAGGAAGGTCCACAATGCCAGAGAAATTTCATCACGTTTCTGTGATCAGTTTTCAGGTCACAGATCACCACTGCTGGTTCCTGGGTTCATAATACAGCTCTGCAAATGGATCGATTAAAAGTTTACAACAAAGACCCATTACGTTAAATATTCAGGAACATCTGAAATTAATTTGGCATGAGATCTCAAGCACTTTTCTTCTTTCAAAACACGTTTCAATAATCGATTTGGGATCCAGGTATAGATTAAAAAAAAACCAAAATGTTCTTTGCAGGATGGGAGAAGCTGGATGTGACTCCAAACGTGTATGTGATAGCTCTGTTTTTAGAAAGGGCTTCCAGAATCAAAAGCAGCCACATTGTACAAATACCACAAACATCCTCCTGACTATTTGTTTTAGCTACTAAAGCAAATCTTATTTGTTTTCCCTTTAGAGAAGACACTTTCCTGTTTTAAGAGAAAGAAAAAAGCTATGTAGGGCAATTTCGTAAGTTTTGGATCTGTCCACAAGGATATTTTAATTAAGAAGTATAAAGCTATTTCAGATTCATTTCTTTCCCTCTGCTCTTCCTGGAGCAGAGTTTTTCCTCAGTGTGTTTAGATACATCCATTTGGGTATGCTGGATAGCTAAAGTATGTCAAAACCCAATTTTACGCTAATTTGGAGCTCTACTGCTAGATGTGATAAAAATGAACAGTGGAGATGAAGGCATGTCAATAATGAGAGCATACTTAATTGTGAAGAGATGATCATGATATAATTTATTTTTTTTAAGGATACCAGACAAACTAAACTTATTTCTACTTGGGAAAACCTTTGAACTTACGGAAATAAAAACAGCTGGGGTTTTGATTTGGGTGTGGGGAGAGGTGAATAAATGCTTTTTAAAAAAATCAAGATTTTAGTCTTTTCCTACAGCAAAATATTACTTAGAGATGCTGCACTGGAAAACCAAAAGTTCAAGATACCTGTTAGCATCTCAAAGCATCCTCACACAGCATCTTCACTGGACAGACTGTAGAACACAGGAGGAAACCTATATTAGTAACTTTTCCCTTCTAGTATTAAAGTTAGCCCTGACATTTTAATTCTTTTGAGCTTCTTAAGTACCACTTTAAGATTTGATAACCCTCAGCTACAGGGATTTTTTTTTTTAATGAATTCAATACACAGTAATTCAGACAACAATGGGAATAAGGATATTTTGTGATGGAAGTACACCAACATCCCAGTCCTGCGAACACTTATGGCTAAAGAGAAAACCCAGCATCACACTGTTATTATTCAAATATTTTACATGTGCAAGCATTTACAGTATTGAAGGTTTAAGACCACAGATATATTAATAAGGAAAAAAGAAGACAACGTCCCCTAAAACGTAATATAATCATCGGCAGCACAAACACAAATTTGTTAACAAAGAAACGTAATGACTTTCAGGCATTTATGATCAACAGGGTAACATAACTTCACGATTTATGCTGTTTATTGCAAATAAAGCTTTGAGTGGTATCTGTAATAGTTACTGTCTTTCTACTTTGAACCAAAACCCAACCCAACCCAAACAAAAAACCCCAGCCCCCTAAAACCCACTTTTACTCTGAACACTCACTTTTTATGTTTTGTGCAAAGACACCATCCTAACCTGCTGATCAGGGACTTTCCTTTTCATTTAATTAGAACTGCCAGTTTACTGCCGCTGCCCCCAACAATAAGTTCGCTAAATGCTGCACAAACTACAAAATAGCCTCACTGACCAAATGCCCAAGTAGGAACCAGGAATTAAGGAACGCTTGTGCCCGTTCCGTTGGGCAACCTTAAGCAGTTTCTCCACCTGTTTTCCTGTGTCTAAAATAGATCTTCTGTTGAACCCACTCATCCCTGACCAGAACTCCACCCCCGTAACTCTACTCCACCTTTGTTAAGTGATCACTAGGCAGTACTTTTTTTATTCCACCATCCCCCATTATACTATACGGGTTGATCTCTGTATCGACTGGTGGATGGCAAAAGGTGGTTGATGGAACATCATCAACCTTAGAGTTAATTAGGCTAGAACTGTGGCACTATCAACTATACTTGTCCATGTCTAGCTACTAGATGTCACAGCTTTACAAATAAACACCTTTTCTGGTTTCAAATCACTCCTGTTCCTCTATCAATGACTTGGGACTAACAACAATGGAAAACAGGAAAACTTAGAATATATACAGTATTTTTTAAGATACTTTTCAGTGTGAAAGATTAAGTATTTTAGTTACAGTAAATTCAGAAACTACTCTATCCAACAGAAACAAACCCTTACATTCATCTGAAATTGTGTTGAAGTATTTTTAATTCTGAACTTTCTCTGCACAGCATTTAAAGAACAGTCAAGGATACGTAGGGTAAGCTTTAGTATGAACACTTCTTCAGTGCTTATGCCTGAGCACACTAATATCCTAGAACTTACATCATTATACACTCGCTTCCCCATTCTAAGTAGCTCAAGACTCTTAAATATATTTATATTTTGTATATGAACACTAAAGCTCCAAAGATGAATATCAAATTCCATGTATAACAGTAATATACCAGTGAGCAAACACAACAGTGTATATTACATTTATACATAAAGTGTCAAGGCAGCTTCCACAGCAGCAACGAGCGCTGGAAACATTTGATGGCACAGACACAGAAAGCCTTTACTGACAATATATTATCGTTCCAGAAGAGGCTTTCACACTTGTTTGCCTTTTCACCGTGACTACCATTTATCATAGTCACCTGCATTCACACAAGGATTTGCTCCCACATACCCCATCTTCTGCTGATGATCACGAAGTGACGTCATAATGCTGAATTTATCACATCACACTCACTTGCATTGCAACAGAGTTTGGTGAAAATCACAGAATTATGACCTCCCTGTGGGATCAAGCAAAGGAGAAAGGGAATGGGAAAGAAAATGCCATTATTATACACAAAAAGTGCTGTAAGGTGCACAAAAAAAGGGTTTTTTTGAAACGCAGGCTTGCTTCCCAGAGCACGCCTATTGCCTTGTAGCTGTTTGTCTCGTGACTAATGTGAAGCAGCCCCAAATATACAAGGTATTCATCGGCCACGCTGCAAATACAATAACATACCACGTAGCATGAATGGACAAAGATTAATGATTCAGGGTATCTATTCTCTGAGTTTATCTAAATACGGTGCGTTACGTGAATCCCCAGTCACTGACACAGGCCGGCGTGGTTTTAAGCAAGTTCTGCTACGTTCCACATAGTAACAAACACATTTTCTTACAGTAAAAACGGCTTCTGCGTGACAAAACTCTACCTTTAAAATACACTCAACTTCCACTGAAGACAGAGAGCATATCCTGGCATGAAAAGAAACAACCGAGAGCCAGAAAAAAACTTATCGTAATTCAAGCACGGCAACAGCATGTTTGGGCCGCTCCAGAGCTTCGGCGCAGTTCTTGCACACCCATGGGGGGTTTAACTTCAGCCGCCGCTACCTGAACTACAGCCTCAGCAGGATCCAAACACGGCCCGTGCTGCTGGACTAAACGAGGGTGGCCATCCAGGAGGTACCAAGCGGTCTTTTTCCAAAGACATCGTGCCCAGTTCTATGCCCTGACTACATTTCAAAGTGAAAGCCTCCTTTAAGAAGGAAGCGTGAGCAGCAAAACCTGCAGAAGCTCAGTCTCGGAGCATTACATACCCCACAGAAATATTTTAGCAAGTCTGAATGGAGACAGCGAACAGAAGAGCTACAGCAGCATTGCTAGAAATTCCACCCTAACCAGCCACAGCCAGCGATCCCAACCAACGGCACCAGGTAATGTGATCTCACTGCCGTGGTGACTTTGCTTTGGAACTTGAATACAACACGCTTTGTTTTAAGCTATATCCCAAGCTGTGTTGGGCTCTACAGCCAATTCTCCACCATAGTAAATATTTAGCGCTTTCTGTAAATCATCAGCTGTCCGAGTTCACCTCTTCTTCCTAAGGTGCTGCCGCTGTCCCTAGATCATGGCTCTGATGGGTTAGGAAAAGGTCAAATCACTTCGGGGAAGACACTACAGTTCAAGGATAAGGCAACACTCCGCGGCGTTCTCTAGACCAGGGTACCTATCTCCGTCAGCCCCACCACACCTCCATCCTTAAACGTTCACATATTGAGCAAGAGCTCATCCATGCCACAAACCCATGCAAGTTATTTCACTGCCTCTCAAGATGTCCTACCACTTACGCTTGCCTCCTGCCCATTACTTGTCTTTTAGTGAATGCCTGCATTTTCTTTCATTTAATAAATCGAGCTTTTACGAAACGAGCATTTCCATTGTTCTTCTAATGCTGGTTGAGAGCACAAGAGGTTTTTGCCCCACTCTCCTTAAGAACCCATTTAAAATCTGTGCATACCCATCAAGCTTTAAAGACAAAGAACATCCCTGTAGTTTTCACAATTTGTTGAGATAAATTTATCTCAGGTGATTTCATAAAATAGACTGGAAGAAAAATTATAAGGACTGTTATTAAAAAAAAAAAAAAAGCACAACTACCCTCACAGGCGTGGAAACTCAACATTTCTGCCACACAAATACAACACGACCACGTTATCTGTAAGACACGTGCTATGTGTTTTCTGAAATAGATACTCATTCAGGAGAGTGTTATAAACAAAGGAGATACGGTTACATTAATCTCAAGATAAAAAAAATATAACAACTGCACTGTTTACTACTAAGTTCCAGTATTACCAGAAGCGCCGGGCGCTCTACAAACACGCATGGAGATAGAGTACCTGCATCAAAGGGCTCACTGTCTGAGAAAGAACGCGTGTTTTCTGAGGAACAAAGTCTGCGCTGACGGAAAGTGCTTTCCAATAGGCATGTTCACAGACATGGCAGTGCAGGCACTCGGTAATTATTGCTCAGCAAGGCTGCTGCACACCTCACAGATCAGAAGAGCTCTGGGTAGCACACATCGGAGCCACTGTCTGCTCCAAAGAGTTTACAGCTCAGTCTGCCTCTCTACCCAATCTCCGGCACGCAGCGTGCCAAGCACACAAGTCTCAGAAAACTCTCTTCTGTGAAACACTGGCTACGAGGTATTTTAATCTTCAGTGACTGCATTTCCACAGAAGAGCTGTGGATGGCAACAAATTGCTCCTATTATGCAAATAAAACTGCACACTTGGAAATTGCCTATGTGGCTCTTTGGAAGATGCTAGTGTGTAAAGTTCAATTTAACAAGCCAACTCTTCCCAAAACATTTAAACCACAAGACACAGAGGCTGTCTTGCTAATTTCCCACTGTACTTGACTGCAGGTAGGGGGGAATCGTGAGATTCACCTTCAAATTACGATTCCTTTAAAAATAAGAAAAATGGCTTATGTCAATACTCATGAGATGCACACACAAAAAGCCAAAAGAATACATCTGACAAGAATCAAAAGAAACATTACGTGATTCTGTACAAGAACCCCTTAAAGCAAGCTGTTTCTCAGGAGAGTTAAACCATACAAAATCTATTTATACCATAAGATTTCTGTTCTATAGAAAAACCATAGCAATTGACATGATGGCAGAGAGCCCTTGCCAAGGAAAAAATAAATATATTATACATTCTGTTGAATGGCCAAGCTTCTGCCTCTACTCCTCTCTGTAATCCGCCAACTAGGATTCAAAGGAAGTACGCTGCACTCATGAATGAAATACCTACAGACATAACAGCCCCAGACATCCAACGACGCTCCTGTTTGAACTAAAGTCCTGTCACAACGCTATACATTGTTCTGACCTTCAAAGCCAGCCCACCAAGTCAGCAAACACCACTTAAAAACACTGCCAGAGCTGAAGAGAGTTCCTGAAACCAACAGAACTGTAGTGCTCGGGCCACTCCGGCTCCCTACACAATGGCCGGATTCTTTGAAATCCCCATCTCGTGCCCTGCGTTATTGGACACATGTCCCGGTTCTTTGTCCGGCTCGAGCTAACGAGCCCATTCATCTGCTCAAGGCCATTTAAACCCCAACAAACCATTTCACTTGAACAACACACGTTTAATTCTGTATTTCGCTTGTAATGAAAGCGAAGCGTTAGCTGCAGACTGCAATAGAAGTGCCCTCTTTATTTTATCAGGTTAAAAAAAGTTGCGCAGATTAATACAAACCCAGGGGGTTTCCTTGTGGATTTCAACTGTTTAAAGAAAGTATTTTAAGGTACACGCACAGAGACTACTGAACAGTCAACCTGGGGAAGAAAGAGGTTCCCTCTTGAGTCTCACTGCTCTTTATCTCATCCCGCTTGAGTTTCATTGCTCTTTACTCCATCCAAACAAGTCTCAATGCTCTCTTTCCCACTCTTCTTGAGTCTCACCACTCTCTATCCCATCGCACTTGGGTCTCACTGCTCTTCATCCCCTCCTACTCGAGTCCCACTGCTCTTTATCCCATCCCAACAGTCCCACATCTCTTTATTCCACTCAAACCCCCCCAAGCCCCCCGGACTGCCTGTGCCAAACATCCCAGAGGCTGTTTCACTGTATTGTTTCAACACCTCACGTTGCCTTTGCGAACAAAAGCAGAAGGAAAAAGAAATAAATAAAAAAGTCAAAAGCGGGGAAAATCGCAACAGGCGTTTAAGCCCTCGCAAAAAGGAATTATTCTATGGAGGGGGGGGGACACAACCTTTAATTATATAATTTAACCCGAATTCCAGCTGCAGTTACGCGCTCCTTCCCAGGGAGCGTTTTGCGGGAGACAAACGGCGCCTGGGGAGGCGGAAGGGTGGCAAGAAATACACGTGTAACCACACAAAATAAACTCTCGGGCTGGTTTTGATGCTGTTTGGGGGGGTTCTGAAGGAAAAATGAAATCTTGGGGCTGCGGCTGCCCAGCCCGGCGGCTCGGGGCCCTCGGTGGCGGGGGACGCGGGGGGGGGGGGGTGTTCAGGGGGACACCGGGGGGTCCCCGGGGTAGCGAAGGGGGTGCCGGGGGGGGGGGGGGTGTCTCGGGGGCCGCGGGGAGGGGGCTCGGCCGCACAATGGAGCCGCCTCTCGCCCTCGCCCGCCGCCTTCATGTGACTCGCGGCAGCGAAATGGCTTCTGGGTGCCGGCGGCTCCCCGCCCCGCCGGGCCGCCCGTGGGCCCCGCCGCCGGGAGAGGCCCCGGCCCCCCCGGGACACGCGCGGGGCCCCGGCGCGGCGCGTCCCGCTCACCATTTGCGCACTTTCTCGATGGCGGCCATCACCCGCTTGATGTCATCCTTGGCCCGGCTGCGGGTCTCGGCCCTCACCGACCGGCCCGACATGGCGCTGGGAGGGAGGGGAGGGGAAGGGGGACGGCGGGGAGCGCGGCGCTGCCTCGCGGTGTCCGTGTGTCCGGCCGCCCGCCCGCACAATGCTCGCTCCGCTCCCGGCGCTCGGCTCCGCCCGCCCGGCCGGGCCCGCTCTGCGCATGCGCGGGAGGGGGGGCAGAAAGGGGGGGGGAGAGAGGGAAGGGGGGGCAGAAAGGGAGGAGGGAGCCGGAGAGAGAGAGGGAAGGGGGGGCAGAAAAGGAGGAGGGGGTATAGAGAGAGTAAAGGGGCAGAAAGAGGGGGCAGTGACAGACGAGGGGGGGCAGAGAGAGAGTAGGGGGGCAGAAAGAGGGGGGCAGTGACAGAGGAGGGGGCAGAAAGGGAGGAGGAGGGGGGGCAGAGAGAGAGTAGGGGGGCAGAAAGAGGGGGTAGTGATAGAGGAGGGGGCAGAAAGGGAGGAGGAGGGGGGGCAGAGAGAGAGTAGGGGGGCAGAAAGGGAAGAAGAGGGGGCAGAAAGGGAGGAGGAGGGGGCAGAGAGATAGTAGGGGGCAGAAAGGGAGGGCAGAAAGGGAGGAGGAGGGGGCAGAGAGGGAGTAAGAGGGCAGAAAGGGGGGGCAGAAAGGGAGGAGGAAGGGGCAGAGAGAGAGTAGGGGGACAGAAAGGGAAGAAGAGGGGGCAGAAAGGGAGGAGGAGGGGGCAGAGAGAGAGTAAGGAGGCAGAAAGAGGGGGTAGTGATAGAGGAGGGGGCAGAGATAGAGTAGGGGGACAGAAAGGGAAGAAGAGGGGGCAGAAAGGGAGGAGGAGGGGGCAGAGAGAGAGTAAGGAGGCAGAAAGAGGGGGTAGTGATAGAGGAGGGGGCAGAAAGGGGGAGAGAGGGGCCAGAAAGGGATGGGGGGCAGAGAGGGAAGGGGGGCAGGGAGGGTGGGACGGGGAGGAGAGGGGGTAGAAAGGGATGAGGAGGAGGGGCAGAAAGGGACAAGGGGGGCAGAGAGAGAGGAAGGGGGGCAGAAGGGGACGAAGGGGGAGCAGAAAGGGAGGAGAGAGGTCAGAAAGGGACAAGGGAGGCAGAGAGAGAGGAGGGGGGACAGAAAGGAAGGGCAGTGAGAGAGAAGGGGGGCAGAGAGGGAGGAGGGGGACAAAGGGGGTGCAGAGAGGGGGGAGTCAGAGAGAGAGGAGGCAGAAAGGGGGGCCAGAAAGGAGAATGGGATGGGGGCAAGGGAGGAGGAGGAGGGGGAGCGAAGGGGGACAAGGGAGCAGGGGGGTCAGAGAGGGAGAACGGGGAAGGGTAGTGAGGGGCAAGGGAGGAGGATGGGAGCTGCGAGGGGATGAGGAAGGAATGGGGGGAAGGGGATGGGGAGGGAGCAAGGGAGGGGGGACGAAATGGGGGACAAAAGGGGTAGCGGAGAGGGGACTTTATCAGCTGCCTGAGATAATGCCAGTAATAGCCATGGTTTGAAGTCGTGGAGGATCTGCTCAGGCATGGATTCACGGTACACAAAAACCTCCTAAAGAGGCAAGAGTTACACACAAGCAGTTCTCCGCGCAAAGTTTCTGCTGCCGCACACCCGCTGTGCTCAGGTTGTGATGCAGCTGGACTCAAATCTTTGCAAGTACACGATCCTATGAGTAAATAGGCAGAGGTACATCGATGCGATGCTCTCCGGAGAGTTTCAGCTGCCACACACCTGCTGCACTGTGGTCCCAGTGCCATCAGCCTCCTTCATCAACTCACATCTGGTGCACACCTCGCTCTTTGTACTAATTGTACAACCACAGGTACTTTCGGCGTCCCTAACAGCCATCTCTATTTACCAAACGTTGCTGCTGAAAGGAACGCTTCGCGAGGGCCCACGTTATTATTCAAATTGATGCCGAGGACGATGTAAAGAAGGAAGCGCGTTCAACGGCACTTCACTCATCTCTGTGCAGTAACTCCTATCAGCCTCATTATGCTGTTTATACAAACAACGTCCCGTTGGTATCACGCTACTAATTGGAACTGCTGCTTTCAGAAAGGAAAAGCAAGTTTTAAAGGCCCAAATGGAAGCCTGGGTTTAATGTATAACACCGCGTTCCTTTCTTTCCCAAGGTCCGTTGGATTTATAATTACAAATCTGTTCTAATCCATCCACGTGTTTTGTACACGACATTTATCAATGCATTTAATCAATACAATACTTTTACATCACTCTTTTGCTGCCAGGTTACACAAATAAATACTACCTTAACATAATGAAAATAGACCGAATCTGGCATAAATTCACCTGAAATGAATTCTAGGAAGGTTCCAGCCAAAGATGGGGTGGTCAGTGCAAGAAGACAACTACTGCCTCACTCTTTACAGCCACTCCAGTGTTTCCCTACATAGGTTCGTGGCATATGCTAAACCAGGGGCTTATACTGGAGTTTCATTAATATCAAATTATGCGTTCTTTACTTTTTAGTAAACACGAAATACAAATTTTGAAGATATTTGAGGAAAGAATGGAAAGGGGGAACGAGTAGAAAGCTCTGTGGCAGTTATGCTTCTGTGTCTTTGTAGACCAAAGATTCATCTCTTTATTTATTTTTTTCAGTTCTTCTTTTCTGGTTCAGCAATAGGCAAGCCAAGAATGTCAGCAGCGAATACCTCTGCTGTGATTTCCTCTGGAATTTCTTCTTCAGACAAAGCTGCTGCACCTGGAGAGCAAAAACAACAACACACAAAACATACATGTTAGCAATGTGAAAATGGCTTTCCAGATCAGTAAAATCTATAAGCAACAGTAAGTGGATGGAATTCTTTTAAAGATATATATATAGTAATCATCATGAAAAAATATTGGCTTCCTAGCTCAAGACTTGATGCATTCCTCTCAGGGATCAAATCTCTAGAACTGGTGAGGCTCGCAGTAGGTCCCTGCCTCAGAAGGCTCAAAGGGCCAACTTCTACACCCCAGTGATTTCACATGATTTTAGAAGCCCAAGGAACCCAGGGGTTTCGAAGTTGCTTCCCAGTGCTAGGCAGTTCCCTTCAGGAGCTGCAGCTCTGCCGTGTGCAGCCCATTGCCAATGACCTTAACCAGATGCCATTCTGGACTGGTGTGAACTGGGACAGGAATTGTTCAAAAATATGGTGCTTACCAGCACTTCCAACTACAATGGACAATGCCACTTGGCTAAAATCAACACTGCAATTTGCTGTTCTAGACTGGTGTGGACTGGGACATAAATTGAAGGCGAATGCAGTAGTGATCAACAGCTTCATTACAATGGGCATTGCAGCCTGGATGAAATCAACACTGTAATTTGCATATTGTAGGATTCCTTTTTTGCCTGTGGACTTTGGCATATAAACCTTCCCCTGCGTGTTTCTAATTTCAGTTCCAAGCCAGCAGATAAATAACAACGTAATTTTGTCAGGTCCCTTTTATATTTCATTGTTCATTTATTTTTAGATACACCCATGCGATTGCTGCTTGGATGAAGGATTGTCTATAGCTCTATGACTATTTTTGCAAGCCCCTCTGAGCCTTTTTTGACAGATCTTGGCATAACAGGGTAATGGGTTTGCTCTTTAAATTATTCTGCTTGGGAATCGAAGCGATCCTGCTTCTGTGCTGTGTGGAATGCTAATCTGGTACCTGAGGGATCGTAGGTGTCCAGTTCTGATCCTCCTCCCCCAGGATGCTTGCCCATCAGGGTGGTCAGACACCGCGCTAGCTCATCTTCTGTCATACGCTCTCCTGTAGGCAACAAAACAACATCTTGGGTTACAGGATCATTAGCACAAAAACTAGAAGGCAACTGGAGCAAGAACAGCATACAAACGAAACATGACAGTCTGAAAGAAGATTTGGTTTCTCTGAGATAGACACATCGCCAGTTGAAAAGCATGATCCTAACGTACCTTGATCCTAAGGAAAATTGCTCTTGCATATTGCATTTTGGGTAAAAATACTAATCAGAGAGAGAAATTCTGATGCAGATGCTTCTTTAGGGTACACTGCATTTGCAGGGGCTTGAGCTTCCCACTGAAAAACTCCTGGCACGGGGCAGACCACAGTCCATGTCACCCCGTGCCCATGGCTGTAGCCACTTCCACACAGAGGAGAAAGAGGAGGGTGCAGGGAAGGCCTGATCTAGAATCCTGGAATAACCTGGACATAGCACTTGTTCGCAGTTATTGGCTGGCTCATGCCCTGAAGCACAAAGTTATAGATCGGTTATGAAACTATTCTGTCTACTGTATCTATTTATGGATGTTCACACCATGCATATAAATAACTAACCTTTCTCACACTGGATGAATCCTTGATTTCCAAAGATTTTTGTGGCAAGGAGTTTTCCAGGCAACGTACCTGTTTTAACGCTTAGCTGCACTAAACGCTCCCTGCTTTTGCAACAGGAGCAAGGCAACAAAAGTTTGTTATTTCCCTCTCTACAGCATCGGCCATACACATA
This sequence comes from Clamator glandarius, assembly GCA_033459285.1. Classification (NCBI taxonomy): domain Eukaryota; kingdom Metazoa; phylum Chordata; class Aves; order Cuculiformes; family Cuculidae; genus Clamator; species Clamator glandarius. The sequence goes on from JAUNZM010000233.1 coordinate 1,364,831, forward strand.
TTTATATGTGCATTTACGAGTTCCCTCTGATTCAGCTGAACTAAACCATCCTATCTTTTCAGTCTTTCACACATAGATTCAGTCCAGGAATGACCAATTTAATCCCTTATTTCTTGTCCCCTCCTTCTCACTTCTATACTACCTTTCTGATGAGTGTGTGACTGGGAGAGAGAGCACAGTGATGCAGAGCGAGGTATTCTGGAGGAAGGATACAATTTGTGAAGATCCATGCTTGTAATTTGATAGACAAGATACCTCAGGCCAGCGGAGGTTTCCAGAGCAGTAAAATAAGTGCAGTGGAGACAATAGATGTGATTATTCAATTTAAAATGTTAAAACACGTGGCTCCACATGCCTGCCCTGCTTACCAAGCTATAGATCCAGATTAATTTTTTGCTGCAGTGAATACGTTCTGAAATTGAAGGCAGAACTAGCAAGCATAAAACTAATACTAGAAAAGAAATAACTCACCTCGGCACTGAAGCAGCAACAGTAAGTCTCCTCTGTCAATAACTTTGTCTCCATTCTCATTATCATAACCAAGAACCTGAAACGCTTGTTGTATTTTTTTTATCGACAAGCTGAATGCAGGTCGATGGTTTATGTAAAGTTTCAGAAAATCCCCAAAACTGATTTGTGTCACTTGTTCTCTGGTATCCGCATACTTGCTGAATTTTACTTCATTTATCATGTCTTCAATCTATAGATCAAGGCAAGACAGATTGTCACACGTGTCATTTTTGAAGGGCATCAATCCAGTTTCTGATCTTGTGAGTGCCAACGGTAGTGCATGTACCGGTGCCTCAGATGCCATGACCATCTCCCAGTAGTGAGCTCGCACTCAGCAGCTGAGGGTGGACGCGGCCAACAGTTGCGTGTTGTGGCTGCTCCATCCCTGGAGGTGTTCAAGGCCAGGTTGGATGGACCTTGGTCAGCCTGATCTAGTGAGACATATCCCTGCCCATCACAGGGGGTTTGGAACTGGTTGATCTTTAAGGTCCCTTCCAACCCAAACTATGCTATGATTCTATGACAATATTAGGGAAAGGCAGGTTAGAAGACCAGTTGTCGTTTTGGATTTCCTCTGTTTTCTCATGACGGTGCAGCTGTTACTGGTACCTTTGCCGCAGCTGCCTCTCTGCTCTGGGGACAGTGGGCAGGCGAACCACAAACCAGTAAATACACTGCAAAAGTACACGCATGGAAGCCCTGACATAACCAGCCTGCAGCCCATATAAACACACCTTGCTCAGCACGAGCAAGCTTTCCCTTCCCCGATCCTGCGTCTGGTGTATCACAGAATCACCAGGTTGGAAGAGACCCACCGGATCATCAAGTCCAACCATTCCCATCAAACACTAACCCATGCCCCTCAGCACCTCATCCATCCTTCCCTTAAACACCTCCGGGGAAGGTGACTCAACCCCCTCCCTGGGCAGCCTCTGCCACTGCCCAATGACCCTTTCTGTAAAAATTTTTTTTCCTAACGTTCAGCCTAAATCTCTCCTGGTGAAGCTTGAGGCCATTCCCTCTCGTCCTGTCCCCTGTCACTTGGGAGAAGAGCCCAGCTCCCTCCTCTCCACAACCTCCTTTCAGGTAGTTGGAGAGAGCGATGTAGTTCTGCCGCTGCACCAGCTGAATCCGAGACGTGCCCGTGGGGCTGACCTCCTGCACAGCCGGATCGCTCGCTCTCCTCTCGCAAGCGCTGGATGTGCTGGAGACGAGTGGTTCTCCTCAGGTCTGGTGCTGCGAGTCAGCCCAGTCGGCAGGTGCGTGTCCGAAAGGCAGGATCCACTCCCCACCTTCGCTGAGCTCGCGCTCCAAGAGGCAGCTCCTCTGGACATACGCAGGCCAGCAAAGAAACGCAGGGAGAAATCCCCATGCCAAAGCCAACCAAGCCTGTTGCTCTCCAGAAAGGGAAGCTGATGCAAGATCTCCCCGGGGAGGACTTTGCATTCAGCCTTAGGCCTTTGTCCTTGTGTCACAAGTTTTTCCACTGAATGAAGCCTGGGGAAGGGGGAAACCTCAGCCGCCTTATATTTTTCCCATAGCAAATGTCAGGCCAGGCAAGAACAGTCATTTTCATTCAGCTCTGGTCGATCTGGAATCAGGTTTTCTATCAGCCCCACCGAACTACACAAGAAAAACACCAATTCCCCAAAGCTTTGCTAGTCTGCCCAAGCTGCTTTTTCTCCCTCCTGCTTTTCCTTTATTAAAGCATTCTGGAGAGACATGAACTTTCTCTTTGGATTTTAATGCTGTCCTGCCTGCTTCGAGAAGCAGATTGTAGGCTGCCTGGTTTTACAGCAGCTTAGCACCTCCGTTTCCATGCCTGAAATGCTATTTTCATTTTGATTTGGGGCAGAGGAGGTTTAACAGTTATTCTTCCAGAGGCATTTTCCAGGGGAACGTGTCCCCAAGAGGCAAAACCATAATGAGCCAAGGAAAAGATCTAGCAAACAGGAGGGGATAACCCCGCAGCTTGGCTCAAGGGCAAAGTAGTCTTAGCTTAGACAAACATTTTCTGGTTGCAGCAGCTACGAAGCGAGTCTGCTAGGTGCTGGCAAAGGTCCTGCCTCCCATCGGCTGGCTCTCCTGGCAGAGAGTTTCCCCGGGCAGATGGGGTGGCACTGAGTCACAGCAGTGTCTCAGCAGCCCGTGGGGTTCCTGTACAAGTAGCAGAGACAAACGCAGCCTCCCCCGCAGAAAGATGAAGGGAGCACAGCGATGTTCTGCTTCCCCTGGGAGAACCCCTCCTGCGCTAAAGGGCTGTAGCTGGTGCAAAGAAGCTGTTATTTAAATCTCCTTGCAGTAAATTTTTTTTGGTAGGTGTGATAGTTACCCTTTTGCCAAGTTACAGCCTTACATATGAGGTTTATATCCACTGCAAGCTGCCTGGTAGGAACAGCCACAAAAGAGGAAGAAGCAGCACCCTTATTAAATCAGTTGTCTTTGTCTGCTGTAAAATTTGAAGCTAAAAAGCTCTTGAGAAATGTTTGATAGGAAGTTCCGCTACTGCGACCTGAAAGGCAAGCTCAGAGAGAGCTTCTTGCAGAGTTTATGAGTTATGAAAGAGCTTTAAGTTCCGTGCGAATAAAAGCTGCTGCCTCCCTCTAAAATCATTCTTCCATCAGTCCCAGGCAGAACAAGAGGATGAGGCTCAGTCACCGTCCCCAGGAGTGACCGCAGGGAGCTGGACATTCCCACTGGCACTGGCAACACGTAGGATACCCTGGCTGAGTCTCCATCTGACCTGGGGGGACTCAGTCCACGGCCACCAACCCCGTGCAGCACATGAAGCAGCTCAGACGTTAGCAGCAGTCACAGAGAGAGCAGGCACAACGCTGCACGAGCACAGGGACTGCAGAAAGCTGGAAGCTGCTGCCCCTGGGAGCCAAAGGAAAAGCTATTCCTCAGCTTTCCCAGGAGCTCTCCAGACAAAACCCACCTCTCTGCAGAACACTCAACCTCCAGAAGACCCTGAGGTCATCTTTTCTCGAATACTTCTGAACTATCAGGGTCCAGGTTTGCTCAGCCTGTGCTTGTCCAGCTCCCTGATCATTACTTTGAGGAATTTGCTGCCAGCTTCTGACCACTCTGCATTGACGCAAATCAGGTTAAATACATTGAGGGCAGGCAAAAACACTCTGGAGTCATCAAGAGTAACAACGATCAGAATCTGGCCCTCAGGACACTTGGTAAATGCACTCATTCCCACTCTTCTTATAATAACAACAATAAAAAACAACTGACCGACCTTTTTCTCTGATGGATAAAATCCCATTGCTCTCATTACAGAAGGAATTTCCTCCAAGGGAATGTGCGTTGACACCTGCCTGGTCTCCAGCGTATCAATCCCCTGGCTGTGCAGCTGCGCATAGTAAAAATAGTCTTCCAGGGCCTGCGAGGGATTCAAACAAGATACTATAAAGTTCAGCTACCAACAGGCATGGAAGATAAGGCTCCTTTCGAGATTTACTAACGGGCATATCAAGGAGATTGCTGTCAAAGGCGAGAGGGACAAAAAATAAAGAAATGTCAGGCCTGAATAAATTAATCTTAAACCCCAACCAGATGTTGCAAAAGAGTTCACGGTGAGCATGATTACCTTGAAGAATTCGCCTTCTCTGCCACCATCCAGTAGGTTGTAGAATGGGATCAAGTCCTCCCCACCCAGGGAAGCAGCAGCATCCAAGGCACTGGCAGAAGCAGAGAAAAGAAGGTACAGGAAGGGTTCATGTGAGGAGAAAGTTCACGTTTCCTATTCTAGTCATTGCTTTCAATAAATAAATAAAATCCCTGGGTCTCAGAATTCAGGAAAGAAAAGCATTGCCTTGAGCTGTGTACAATTCTATCATCAGCCAGCACTTCTACAGCATATTTCATACCCAGGTTTTACATACAATAGCACAGTGTGGGAATTAATTATTACTGAATGGTCCTCTTGTTTAGTGGAATGAGCACAGGGCTGGGAGCCAGGAGCTTTTCCATGGACTTGAGCTTGGTGTCTGGCATTTAGCTTTTCTGCTTCCTTATAGAGACATTGAAGGAGATGAATTAGCTAGATCAGCATTTTGAACGTTCAGAGAGGGCTGGAGCTTGGTGTTTGCAAGAAACCACACAAACCGAAGCTCCTCGTCCCTTGATCTAACACATTCTTCCCCTATAACTCAGTGCAATTCCTTACTCTGCTCTGGCGGGTGCCTGTGTGGCAGGTGCAGTCTACGTTAAATCGAAAGCATCCGAGTGCCACCTCTTTGTTTTGATTTCATAGCCAGTTGGAGCCAAAAGAACCCGTTCGCCTCGTGCAGATGAATAAGGAAACCAAGCCTGGTGGTGCAATCACGATGTAGCATTGCCACATAATAGCCCGTGCCTGGCAGCAAGGCTGCAGCTTTCGCGCACACCTCTCCAGTGCTGCTGCCACCGGGATTTTTTGCAAGCTTCATGCTTTTTTTCATAATTAAGTTATCTGGGTATTAAACACAGCGGAGATGCACAAGATGCCAGAAGCAGCAATAAAATGATAATTAGCTCATCAAGAGCTTCGCTCTGAAAACAAATTACATAGAAATTCAATGTTGCCTGGACCCTGGCCAACCATTACAAAGAAGGATCATTTATATTCTATTGCCTTCCTTAAAACGTTGCTTATTCTGACCCCCGACTGCTTAAGCCACACAAAGTGGAAAAGAAAATAAATAAGCCCATTGCTTTCCCACCCAGGTTTCCTTTCTTTTGGCACATGAAGGTGAGCTGGCTCAGCACCCTTCGGGCTTTCCCCTGAGCGGGCAGTACCTGCAAGAAATGTTTTACGTGGGATCAGTGCATGTCTTAACCACAAAGTCTTTGCCCTGGGAAGGTGAGGAGTGAGGGCGCTTCACAGGTACATTCCAAAAGCACAGAAATAGGAGCAAGAGCTAAAAGCGAACCCTCGTGGGGCTGATCTTCCAGAAACCGGGAGACGTGCTCTGTGCTTGGGCCACGCGCAGGATAAAAAAACCTCAACCACAGACTGACAGCCCATGCCGTGCTATCTAACCTTTCTCGCTTCAACACGGGCTAAGCTCCCTTCCCAGCTCTTGAAGGGTGAAGGTGAAGTCGCTTTGTTTTCAGCTCATTTGTAGCTCCCTCTTCCCTTTTGATGCACACACGTATCTACCAGGCGTTCGCAGCCACACTGCTGAGGGGAGAGCCCCCTGCCCCGCACACGCACCGCAACGTGCAGCTTTAGTCCTTGACGTGCAAAGAAACCAAGATATATCTCCTGCCTCAGCTGCATCGCCTGCCTGCCGTGTGGGAGCACGCTGCTGGCACCGCTGCCCGAGGGAGCTGGCAGGGGAACATCGCACGCTCGCAGAAGAATCCTGGCAGGGTTTGTAGCTGATGCTCTGAGCCAGAGCCTGGAAATCCTCATTTGCAAAGGCAGCCTCCGCTCCTCCAGCCACCCCATTTAGTGCAGTCCATTTACTCATGTAAGCAAAGCTTTATAGGATTAAGGTGGCTTGTCCTAAATCCAGTCTTCAAACGCAGGGAGGATTTCCTAGCAAATGCTCGCTTACCCCGTTTGGAGAGCAGAGACTTTTGGATGAGCAGCCGCCCGTCCGCTCCTCCTGCAGCCAGTGCCGCTGCTCTGATCCCCTGCCTAACTCTGACAACCCCCCATCACACCGGCCAGGCGCTTGCAGGGACCAGAAAATCCTCTGCTCGGCCTCCTACCATTTGGGTACCATTCCTCACGCTGTGAGGTCTGCTGGTTTAACCGCCCACTATTAACTATGTGACTTCATCACACGGAGGGGGGGTAAAGCACCCTCAAAAGAGTGTCCCCTCCTGTTTCAGCCACCACCTGGGCCCTGGCAGGTAGCTGCAATCCAGGATGACCCCCCTGCCACGTCCCCATCCCCAGTGTGGCACGTGCCCACCGTGCCGAGGCAGTAGGTGCCACGCTAGGGCTTTCGGAGAGCCCGTGTGAGCACAGGGCATGAGCCCCCACTATTAATAAACTCCACTGCAGGCCAGGTTTCCAGGACCTGGCAGCCCCCAAAGCTGAGCAGGGATGCTGCCGGCCTCAACTCATGTTCCTTTCAGTCCACGATGAGTCCCCTGCTTGCACAAGCACTGGGATCTGTCCTCCACCTCATGATCCCCCCTTGCCAGATGCAGTTTTCTGTCCTGGTCTCAGACGAGGTGCTGTGAAAGGACAACAAAGCTGTAGGGCTTGATTATCAGCCCCAAAAGGACCCATGCTCCATTGAGCCCTAAAAAGAAACAGCAGTACCACTCTACACACCAGGATAAGTGCAGAAATAACTGGGAGACCTGGCTTTGACTCCTCTGAATGCAAACATAGACCTTTCAGGACAAAAGGTTCCATTCTCAGTATAAACGCTGGGGAACATTTGCCTCAGCTGTGCTGACCAAGCAGCTGTGGGAAGCCTTAACAAGACTCCTTTCAATCCTGCAGTACTCACTTCAGGTTGACCTCCCATTTCATCACGGTGCAGTCACCCCCACCTGCTGTAAAAACGTAGCGTCCGTCGTAGGAGCTCGCAAGGTCAGAGACACCATCCGGGTGGCAAATGAAAGCTGAGGACTTGTGGGGGTTGCCATCAATAGGCAAAATCTGCAAGCCCACCTGTAAGGAAAGAGGGGGCCTGGGAAGGCTGGTGGTCCTGCAGGAGGGGTGCACGCTGGAGCAGCCCTGCATCCCCCTCCCCAGAGCTCATTCAGCTCTCAGACAGGACCAGCTTGGTTTGTCTGTAGTGAAATTGGCTCAGGGACCACCACTTCTACAAGCTGGGGCTCCTGTACAGCTGGGGTGGACGGGGCTCCGTACCTTTTCCTTTGTAATGTATGCCAGATAGCGTATCCGGGGGTCTGCAGCGTTTGTTGCTGGGAGGATTTGTATCTTCTCCAATGGAGAGCCATAGGTCGGTCCCAAAAGGGTCTTTCTAAAGGCAAACAATATTTTCATCCATTCTAGGGCACAGAAAACATTTTCCCCTCTCTGAATGGCTGCTGTGCATGAGGATGGGCAGATACCGCGAGGTGTCGTGGGTGTGAAGGCTTCATACTAGTGGCTGAGAGGACAGGATAGGACAGGGTCCCCCTCTAGAAGGGACCGCACTGGGGCTAAGAGAGCAACTGAGCACTCAAGGATCATTCAGTCCTTGTGCTTTGCTCTTGTGGAGTCCCGTCTCTCTATTCGATGTCCAACTGCTGCATCTCAAGTTCAAAATGCTGGGCAGACCAAGACCCACCTGCAGCCTCAGTCTTACCAGGTGACGTGTTAGTGAACAGCAAAGTGAACACAAGGATGGAGCAATTTGGGGCCCTAGAGTCATCCCGAGATCTGTGTCATGGATGGACAAACACGTGATGGAGGATGGGAGTAGGGCAGGCATGAGGCAGAGGAGAACGGTTAGGATGGGGATCCCAGGCATCGATAGGCTTGAACCTACCTGCAAATTTTGGTTGTTGCGTTGTAGAGCTTCATTTTGTAGCAGTTATTGGCAGTGAGGATAAAGGACTCGGTGCTGAGCTGTGGGTACCAGGCCAAGCACAGGGGCACGGCAAACTGCTCTACCCGGATCCTGTGCAAGATCACCAAGAGGCCCTTGCTGCTTCTGTTCAGGTCATATTCAACCTGGAGAGAAGACAAGAAAACAGCAACTCCCTTGTGGCCTGCCAGCAGCCAGGACCTTACAGATTAACTGGATCTTTCATCTCTCGCAGCTGCCGGGGTGATCAGCCCACAGTAGCAGAGCCTCAGCCCTGGGCAGAGACCAGCCTGAGAAACAACCCCCTGTGACTGAGCACATGGAGGTAGGAGCTGTAGAACCAACCCAGTGCCCTTGTCCAGCCCCCCAGTTAACTGCAAAGCTCTTCAGACTTTCGCGTTGACCTACCAGTTGCCGATCCTCCCCGAGACTCAGCAGCCTGGGCTTGTTGCTGTCTAAGTGGACCCCAAAGAGGATGCTCCGGATGGGTTTGTAATGGGACTGCAGCCCTGCTAGGTGTTGCCAGCATCTGCTCCCCTCTTGCAGGACTCTCTTGTAAACAGTAACCATGTATTTCTCATCCTGGAAGGACAGTGCAAAGGTCAGAGGTTCACGATCCCTGGATGGTGGTAGGCAGCTTTTGCCCCCCCAAGCTTAGCTTAGTTTTGGGAGTCCCAGCAGAGGGGTTGGAGCCACAGCCAGGATAAACCACAGGCTCAGACAGATACGTGTGGCTGGTCCCGAGGGGCTAGAGCATCCCGGCTGGCTGGAGGGCATTCCCTGCTGCACTGTCACAGCAGAGGAGCAATAAATTGAGCTCAGCAACTCCCCAGAAATTACAGGGGAGATGCTTCCCTCTGCTGTGCCCTGACACGGTTGGGCTTTATGGTCTCAAAGATCTTTTCCAACTTAGCGATTCTATGATTCTATGACATCCGAGCATGAAGCAGGGAATGTTTTTCTTTGTACAGACCACCAGCAGCTGCTACAACCTCTGTGCCAAACTGCTCCAACGCTGCCTCAACACATCTGCTCCGAGATGTGGCACCAAGGGAGCACCAGCGCTTTATGGTGCACCAGCCAGGAGGAAACCCCTGCTCCAGCTTTTTCTACAGACGGACGCAGAGCTAAGACTTGCCACTAAAAGCGAGCGATGGGATGCTGCCAGCAGCAGGTCTGTGGAGCAGCTGGGACTGGTGACGTTTTTACAGAGTGACTCTTCAAGCCAGGAAAAGCATTTCAGAGTCACGAAGCCCCTGGGAGGGACAGCCCTCCGCTCAGCCGTGCTTCACAGGATGTCCAGCAATTCCCAGTCCCACCGAAAGCTGCACCACGAGCAGCTCATGTGAATTACCGAGAGGAAAAAACAAGCTTACAGCGGTTGCGAGGTATTCTGAATCATGAGAGAAGCTCATATGAGTCACAGGGCCTCGGGAGAACTTGAACTCTTTGCAGCTGGACAGAAGGGAAATGGCATCTAGAATGTAAACGCTTCCATCGGTCAAACCAGCAGCTAGAAAATAACCTGAAAAGCACACCAAAAACCATGTTTGCTCCTCCTGGGAACCCCAGTGCTTGGCACATGAGGAGGTCATGAGCCCGGGATACCTTCAGGGTCATAGGACAAGCACTGGATGCCTGGCCCCACGAATATCCTGCTGACAAGGTACTGGTTCTGCTGGTAGTCCCACACCTTCAGCAGCCCGCAGGGACTCCCCACAGCAAGGAGTGTCTGCCAGGGGTGGCATGCGATGGCATTCACAGCTTCCTTCGCCTCTTCCAGGAGTTTTTCAAAGCTTGTCTTCTCTGTTGCAACGTGGAACACGGTTGCGTCAGTGGTTGAAAGGATAAAGTTCCTGTTTAGTGTGAGAAAAACAGAATTCGATGAATCAGACTGGCTGGCTCATGTCCCTCCAAGCTATGTGACACATTAGTCTCTTTTTGGCAACTTAGTTGGGCGATCACTTATATTCTGTGATACGCAATATGCAACCACTTCTTGACCTGGGGGGCAGGTGGCACTTTGTATTCATGACCTGGTAAATCTCCGAGGGAAGACACCGAAGCCGGTTCCGTTTTTCTACTTGGGCAGGCAAGCCAGAAGATGAATGACATCTGGGTAGCTTTTGCCGTTTGCAAGTCACTGGTGTGTGAGACAGACAAACGAGCGATTGAGGATGCTCTGAATAGTTCTTTCACGTGTCTCCATGCCACCATTGTCAGTGGCTCCATGTCAACCACGCTGCCGCGGACGAGGTCAGAGGACAGTTTGAGACTCGCGCCGGAGACAGAGCAGCTGCCTGTCTGTTCGCTCAGCCGCGCCGACCGCAGCGCAGCACAGAGTTTAATAATTATGAATAATTATGCACGTTAGAGAACAAATATGTGCGGTCGTCAGTCTGCCTGAGGACCGAGAGTCTGGATGGAGAGTAGAGGGTCAAGAGAGGACCGCACAGAGACCTAAGAGCTGCCCAGATGCAGCACGAGGGCAGCACCAGCTGGGAAACTCCAGCCCCTTCTGGGAGCTGGTCTGTGCAGCCTTTGGGTTCGGCACGTCTGGCCCAGATACTGAAGGATGCTGCACCTCAGCTGGGCTCTTCAGCTGTACCTCACCCCACCAGCCTACTGGGACACGCAGGCTCAAGGTTTCCTCCATTTTTCTCCCTTTTGTGCTGCCCAGAGCAACTGCGGGTGGCAGGAGCTGCAGCAGCAACCCAGGGAGAGGGATGAGACAACAGAGACCCCCGCGGAAAATCAAACCGTTCCCCAGGGCACTGCTCCAGGCCCGAGAGGAATCCGTCCCATGGGGCTCTTCGGAAAACACATGCGCCTAAGGACAGACGTTGCCAGGAGAGCCTTAACAGGAGCAGTGGACATATGGTTTGCAGGCTGGATCAAGCCACAGAACAGCTTCATCTGGCCTGCAGACTTCCTATAAAGCACAGCTACATCACATGGAGGGGCAGAGAGGGCCCAGCAGCCAGGCTGGAGGTGTCCCGAGCTCCCGGGTCCACGCGGCGCGACCCAGCTCCATCACCATCGCCGCCCCGAAGAGCTTGCCCAGCCGTGAGGAAATCGAACTGGAAATAGCCATCCCTGGGAGGGGGCTAAACGGGGGGATTAAGGGGCTCAGCGGGAGTTGGAGGCTCAGCACTAGCACTGCCTGGCGTGCCGGGGATGTGACAGAGGAGCCGCGCATCCCGGAACACGCTGATCATCTCCGTGCCTCCCTCAACGCTTCTCTCACCTGCGCCGCGGAGTCGCATCAAGTTCAAAATTTAAGATGTGCTGGAGCCCAGCTGGGTTTTGGCAGCCATGGGAAGATTTGTGGGTGCTGCCTGGGCAGAGAAGGGCTGCCCAGGAGACATCCCTTTGCTTCTTTGGGTAGGTGGGACAAAAACCCAAAATTAAAATCTGCAGAGAAGGGGAAGAAAGAGGCTCCAAGTGCCTCTCCTGTCCAGAAGCCTGAGTACAGGGTTGAAACCTGCTCCAGCCAAAGCAGAAAACCCATGGGGCAGCTTTCAGCTGACCATCTCCCCAGCTTTAAGGCAGCAGGGTAATTGCAGAAGACCTGGGTTTATATACAGGGGGGATAGGATGAGAGGGAATGGCCTCAAGCTCCACCAGGGGAGGTTCAGGCTGAACATTAGGAAAAAATTTTTCATGGAAAGGGTCTTTGGGCAGCGGCAGAGGCTGCCCAGGGAGGGGGTTGAGTCACATTCCCTGGAGGGGTTTAAGGGTCAGGTGGACAAGGTGCTGAGGGACGTGGTTTAGTGATTGGTGGGGGTGGTTGGACTCGATGGCTCGATGGGTCTTTTCCAACCTGGTGATTCTATGAGTCTGTAAAGGGGCACTCACCTTGGAACAAAGGGCTGGCTGCTGTCAGTGAGGGAGGCAGAGCAGGCTGGGGAGGCACCAGGAGGAGCTTGAGAGAAGGAGATGGACCGAATGGGACCCACTTTGCTGTGTCTGTAGCTGCTGAGGAGCTTCAGCTCTCCATTGTAGAACTTAACCTGTCCTTTCACGTCGCCTGTCACTATGCAGCTGCAAGGGAGGGAAACCTTTTAATCAACATGCTGATTGAGAACTCCTAAATATTTATTGGATAGCATCCTCAGGAAGAAGTGGATCTCTCCCTCTTCTCTGCAGAAGTGCACGAGAAGAGCCCTGTAGGGATGAGCAGGGCGAAATTCCAGGGCTGTGCAGAAACCAGGAGGCTCTGCTGTGAGCTCTGCAGTGTCCCCTGCCCTGTCCCCAAGGCTGTCAAGGCATTTGGTGGCTGTCTGCTCCCTCTGCCGGCGAAGGCCAGGAGGCTGAGCAAGACTCATCCCTGATCCTCAGTGACCATGGCCAGCAGAGCTGGAATCACATTGCCAGGAGTTTTCAACCTTTCCCACCACTTAGTCAAATTAAAAAAGCTGGAGCAACTTCTCATACATCAACAACACTTTCCTGCATGAATTCGCCTGGTTCTTACACGCTGCCAAGCGACTTAAAACGGCAGCACGTGGCCGTAGCTTGTGATCGTTCCAAGGACTGTACCTACAGCTGCTGAAAACTGCCGTCCGTTACCTCTCCAACGCCACGAGCACCGTGATGCTCTCCTCCTGCAAAGGCACCACTTTGATGGCCTTCACACTGTGCAGCTTCACCCATGGTTTCTCGGATGGGTTGTGGAGCCCGACCGCGTCCCACACCACCAGCTTCCCAGCTGAGGTGCCCGTCAGAGCTTGCAAGTCGTTAAAATGAAAAACTGACTGGCTGAAGTGTCCCACCACACTCTTGAAGGTCTGTAGAGAGAGTAGTGAGGCCGCGCATGTGTCCTGGGTGCTGGCTCTTAGAATCACAAAATCACTAGGTTGGAAAGGACCCACTGGGTCATCGAGTCCAACTGTTCCTATCAGTCACTAAACCATAGAATCATAGAATAACCAGGTTGGAAGAGACCCACTGGATCATCGAGTCCAACCATTCCTATCATGTCCCTCAGCATCTTGTCCATCCATCCCTTAAACCCCTCCAGGGAAGGTGACTCAACCCCATCCCTGGGCAGCATCTGCCAGTGTCCAGTGACCCTTTCCGTGAAATATTTTTTCCTGATGTCAAGCCTGAACAGAGCTTGAGGCCATTCCCTCTTTTCTTGTCCCAAAGCAGAGATCCTCCTGCTCAGTCCCTCCATGCGATGTCCCCTCCCTGTCCCATGGCAGGACCATTGCAGCAAAAGCTCTCCGAGAAGATGCAGTTGGGCATCTCTGGGAGAGAGAACCTCTCTTGACCTCAGCTCAGACAGTCCTGGTTTGTCCCTTCAGGAGACCAAGGGGACAGGATGGGGACGTGGCCACTCTTTTCTTTGCTTAAGGCGATGAGAAGAGACAGTGCTGCTGGCAGGAGGAAGGCTGGGAGGGTGACGTGCTGTGGTCCCCCCATGCTCACCTGCCTGCTCAGGGGCGGCGCGCTGTACTGCAAACCGGCATCGCCCTGAGGAAAGATGAGAAAACATCCAAGTATTTCATAACCGCAGTGCCAGCGTGTCCATTCCCCATCATCTGGGCACTGACCCTGTGCCGTGGGGACCAAAAGCAGGGTTCCTGGGGCAGAAAGGCTCCAAGACCTCCCAGAGAGCACAAAATACCCTCTTTATCTACCCGCTCCTCTGCCCAGAGCTGCTGGCTGGCACGAGGAACTAAAAGAACCCATGGGAAAGCACAAGTGTGGAGAGATGGAGAGCATGACTGCCACGGCTGTGACCGACCCAGCACGAGAGCAGAAGCAAAGATGCTCTGCTCACACCACCTGCGTGTCTAGCGAGGGCAGCGCGTGGGGAACAGTGGGTAGACCTGCAAAGCAAACTGTGACCCCAGTCGTGGGCAGATGCCTGGCCCCACAGCCCACGATACCCCACAAGGTTGCAACCCCCATGCTGCCTTCGGACCCGCCTGGCACCAGAAATACAACTTCCCACATCCCTACTTACCCATGTGTAAAATATCACCTGGGTTTTGCTGTTGCTGACGAACTCGTAGGGATTTTTAGGGTTAAATATTACATAATCCTGAAAATCAAAGGTGAGAGTGCATAAGCACCCAGCCAAGCAACACTTTCTGCTTATTCTTTAACGCAATGTCTGCCTTTATCCACCACTTGACCACCTGCACTGAACTGAAAAGAGAAGCCAAATTCCCTGTGAAATCCTAGAGCTACGCTCTCTCCTCTGCAACTGGGAACAAACCAGCAGGGCCATGGGCTTTTCCTGCCGTGAGCCTTGGTCACTGCCAGGGCTGTGGTGGAGAACATCCCACCAGCATCCCCTCTTCATCCCCCAGCTGGATGGCAGAGGAGCATCAATAACGGCCCGGAGATGCTCTGCTCGTCCTGCCTTCCACCTCCAGCCAGCAACCCCTCCTGGAGCGGGTGTCGGGGGGAGCAGGTAGAGATGGGGTGCCCAGCCCAGCCTGGTCACGCTGCTCTGCGCCCCTCAGACGCGGTCGCTAACCTGGTAGCCGAACTCAGGCTTCAGATCTGTGCTGCACAGGGGTTTCTCTGTGGGCAAAGTCCACCTCCAAACACAGACTCTCTGGCAAAGAAGGGAAAACCAAAGGACATTTGTGGCTTTCTGGGAGCTTGAGGAAGCCAGGTGAACCCCATCCCCTCCAGTGGCAGGGAACAGCGGGACATAAAACACTGGAGGAGGATAAACCCAGCACGGCCAGATGGCAGAGAGCTTCATTTGAGGAAATAACACAAGAAATGAAAGTGCATCAGACTCAAAAGCTTTTCTCCCGACTTAAGATCCCTTTCTCTCAGCTCCAAAGCACTTCAGTGAGATCCAGGTCTGTCTTCCAATGGCAAAACCAAGCCATTGCCCTGCAGAACCACTCCACCTTTCTTCTGCTCTCCCAATTGGAAAGCGCCCCCCTCCCTTTTGCTTCTATGGAAGGGGAGAGGTTTTCTTTACCTGCACTGCACCAGCACTGATGGTTGCCAGATACTTTGCATCCCTGGAAATAGCAATAGCACCGACCCCATCCTCTGGATGACTCTCAAAGATCGTGCGCACCGGTATCCTACAGAACAAAGTCCTCGTGGGTGC
This sequence comes from Clamator glandarius, assembly GCA_033459285.1. Lineage (NCBI taxonomy): Eukaryota > Metazoa > Chordata > Aves > Cuculiformes > Cuculidae > Clamator > Clamator glandarius. The sequence continues at coordinate 1,379,924 of JAUNZM010000233.1, forward strand.
TCACAGCAGCACAGAGGGGTTGTGGCAATTGCTTGGCACAATCTGTGGAACAATCCACCCTGGGTGTGCATGGAGAGCCAGGAGTTTGCAGACACCAGAGGTGCTGCAGGAGCAGTCGGCCCCAACCACTGATGATCCATGTCCTTTCCATCCTTTCCTCCCCAGTAAATGGCTCTGGGAAGCTACTCACAAGTGATCCGGTGGGTCTCTTCCAACCTGGTTATTCTACGATTCTATGATTCTATGTTTTAAGAAAGTACTACAGCTTGGAAACGTGATGTACTTTGTTTAGGGAAGCTCAGCCCCATCTCAGTGTCCCACGTGTGTGGGTGATACAAGGACAGTGAAGCCCTCAGTTCAGTTTTGGCTCCTTTGCTGCTTTATCCCATCCTCATGTTTCTCCTGTTTCACTCTCAGCTGAGGCTGGAGTCAGTCCCGAGCGATTTACCAGCTGTAGGATGTTTCCAAGGGGGAGGTTCCTGGGAGCTTACCCTGAGTAGGAGTCCCACACGATGATCAGAGCATCTGGCCCTCGGTCCCCGGTTGCAACCCAGCGCCTGTCTTCACTCACACACAGGCAAGAAATGACATTCGTGTGGCCCTGGGGAAAGAGAGACAACAAAGTACTGCGGAGGCTCCAGACCCAGCGATTATTTAAAGCATTCAAAATGCTTTGCTCGTGAGCTCCCCTGTCTCCTCTCTCAAGGATCCTCCACTCTCACCCTTCCAGCCCAGCTGCTGTATCCCATTCTTCACACTTTTCTGAGCTGTGCACCAGCTGCCCAGCTCGAGGAACGGCATAGAGGAGGGGATCATGCTGCACGTGCTGCTCACCAGCACCGCAACCCAACCCAAAGCATCTTCCATCAATGATTCTTGGGAACGGCAACAGGCGTGCAAGTAAAGCAGTGCCCTCCTTGCACGAGCTGCTCCTCAATTCACTTATAGGTGACCCCTAAGCACCCTCGCACCACAAACACATGGTGGGACTGCCCCAGCGGCTGCGGCAAACACCACAAACCGCTCCAGCTGTGAGCACGCTGCGGGCACCGGGAAGAATCGTAGAATCACCAGGTTGGAAAAGACCCATTGGCATGAGGTTTAACAAGGCCAAATGCTGGGTCCTGCACTTGGGGCACAACAACCCTAAGCAGAGGTACAAACTAGGAGAAACCTGGCTGGAAAGCTGCCAGGAGGAGAAGGACCTGGGGGTGCTGGTTGACAACCAACTGAACATGAGCCAGCAGTGTGCCCAGGTGGCCAAGAAGGCCAATGGCATCTTGGCTTGGATCAGGAATGGCGTGACCAGCAGGGCCAGGGAGGTTATTCTCCCCCGGTACTCGGCACTGGTGAGACCGCACCTCGAGTCCTGTGTTCAGTTCTGGGCCCCTCACCACAAGAGGGATGTTGTGGCTCTGGAGCGAGTGCAGAGAAGAGCAACAAAGCTGGTGAAGGGGCTGGAGAACAGGCCTGATGAGGAGTGGCTGAGAGAGCTGGGGGTGTTCAGCCTGGAGAAGAGGAGGCTGAGGGGAGACCTCATTGCTCTCTATAACTACCTGAAAGGAGGTTGTGGAGAGGAGGGAGCTGGGCTCTTCTCCCAAGTGACAGGGGACAGGACGAGAGGGAATGGCCTCAAGCTCCGCCAGGGGAGGTTTAGGCTTGAGATTAGGAAAAAGTTCTTCACGGAGAGGGTGGTTAGGCATTGGAACAGTCTGCCAAGGCAGGTGGTTGAGTCACCGTCCCTGGAGGTGTTTAAGGTGAGGGTAGATGAGGTACTTAGGGGCATGATTTAGGGATTGGTGGGAATGGTTGGACTCGACGATCCAGTGGGTCTCTTCCAACCTGGTTATTCTGTGATTCTGTGATTGAGTCCAACCATAAGAGAGACGGAGCGGCAGAGTTCAGGAGAAGGAGAGGAGGAGGGGATGTGAGGGCTGCGTGCCAGACCTGCAGGGGGTACTGCCTGTTCCCCAGGATGTCGTGGATGACCACAGTGTGGGATGAGACGTACAGGAGCACCCGGTCCTCCCCGTCCATCAGGCTGTGCACGGCCAGGCTGCTGTTGTAGCCAAACACGCAGGACAGGCTCTGCGGGGAAGTGGCACAGAGGCAGAGCTTTTGTCCCTGCGTCTTGGTGCCAGGACAAAACGGCCTCTGGGGCGGTGGGAGAGCGCTGGGCACAAGCACTGGGTGCTGTGCCGGCTGGTACTCACAAGGGGATGAAGGCTGGTCTGTCTGTCCTTCTGGAAGAGCATCCCTGGCGTGGCTGCCCACACCGAGCTGGCAGAGCCGGCACGCTGCTGCTCTTCCCTGCTCCTCTGCTGGGTGTCCTGCTCTCCGTGGCCAGAGCCCGAGCGAGGGCTGGAAACGGCCCCCTTGGGCTCAGGCAGTGCTGGGGATGGCTCCTCTGGTATAACTGCACCTGGCTCATCCATCCTTACCTTCACGCTCCTTCTAGGGAGCTGGAATGCTCTCAAATACTCCCCTGCTATGGTCTGGCTGAACAACCACCTGGAATTCGCAACAGCAGGATGAAAGGGCACCCATGAAGCTGTGAAATCAGTCCCAGAGCCCCTTTTCAGCTCCAATAACACTTCCACCAAGCACAAGCAAGCCCAGCCCAGCCCCGGTTCCGCCAGCTGAGATCAGACTCCCTCCCCATGTGCCTGCACGCAGCACCAAGCACGACAGTCTCCCCTCAGGTGAGGATTTGTCACCGTGCCCGTAAACAGCAGCGCTGCTCTGGGGTGGCAGCGGGTTCACCTCTGGCTTCACGGTTCTGGATTTGAGACAAGACTGAAAATTTGTGCGCAGAAAACTGACACCAGCAGGACAGCGGACTCGGGGGAAAAAAACCCTTCTTCTGACCCTGGCAGGCAGGACGGCTGCTCGAGGACAGCCCTGGCCCCACGGGACTCACCCAGGGTCACCACAGACCCATTCCTGAGGTCCCTCCAGACCTTGGGGCCTCCCCAAAGGATGCCAGCCTCCCACTTGCCCAGAGAGATTCCCCTTGGGATCCTCCTGCTCACCGTCACACCGGGTCCCTGCTTCTGTTTGCATCCAACTGCTGTTCCCAGGCAACGGCTGCACCAACGGCTGCACCCGTGACAGCCCAGAAAGCCCCACGGGAGAGAAAGAAAACCCTCCTCATCCCCACCAGCTGCCATGGAGAGGCGGCACTGAGCCCTTGCCCAAAACAGGTGGCTCCGGGGACACATTCAGCCCTTCCCCACTGCTCAAGCCTAAATCCTGCTCGTGGCTGTGACAAAATCCCCCTTGGCATCACCAGACCCCGGTGGGACTGAACCCTGGCCCTGCCCGGGGAATGGAACGGGAGATCTTTACCTGATGCCCCTCGAAGGGGCCGCAGGCAGCTCCTGCTCCCTTGGAGTCAAAGGGAGAAAACTCAGCCTCCGACCACAGCCGGACCTCCCGATCCCTCCACCAGGATGGCGCTTGCCCAGGGCACCCTGTTCCTAGGGATCACCCCAAGCCTTCACCACCACAGATAATCGGCTCTAAACGCTCCCAACTGTTGACTTCAGCCTTGCTGTTAAACTCAAATAACAATTTCTATATCTAATTCATTTTTCTTTCTGCCCAGCAAGAGCCTCTATCCTGCTGGGAGAGGAAAGGAGTTTTGTTATCCACTCAAATTATCTCCTCAATGTGAGGAGGCTGCTGCGCAGAGGCAAGTCCTGAAATGCAGCTGCTTCCAACTCCTCATCCATGGCAGAGTCTCCCGTTTCTGGTTCAAATGGAGGAGTGTTTTCTAGCTTCAGGAGCCGGGGGTTGGTCCTTAAGCCCCATCTCAGCGAGGTGCAGGAAGGCAGTCTTGTTCAGTGCTTCAGCATCAAGCTTCTCCAGACACGGCGCTTTCCTTCCAACCAGGCAGCATCCAGCCACGATTCATGACAACTCAGTATTCAGGGAGTGATCTCTGCTCCCCAGCATGAAAATTCTGTTTATTGTGACTGAGAGCACCTCCTCTTCTGCTCTGGTCCTATGGCAGAGGTTTGAGCGTGGTCTAAGGAAGAAGCTCAAACCTTACCCCTTACCTGTCCACAGCAGGTTCTGGCACCTCACCTGAGCTTCAGTTTTGGAGGGTCACGATTCTGTGTCTGTGCAGATCTGCCTTTAACCCACTCAACCTAACCCACGATTATTGCCCAAAGCAACAACTTGTACAGCAACGGAGAAAATATAACCGAGTTTTATTGTTTCAATGGAGTATTTTCCAGTTCAACTGGAAACAATCTTACAACAAATCACCCCTGAAATCCCTTCCAGGAGCTCATACACCCTAAAACCAACTACTGCAAATAAATATATTTTTTTTAATAAAAGATAAAATCAGGACTCCTTTTGTCATGACTATAGCAACTATGAAAAGTAAACCAAAGTAGAATTATAGACCCTACTCCTCGTTTCATTAGCTTAAAATAATTAGGCATTCCAAAAATTCTTTCATAATATTTAGTGACTTCAAAAGTTGTGGTAACATGGGGAAGATAAAGTACCAAACCTGCATAATTTTTGATTGAGATGTAATGTCAAAAGACACCAAAAGGCGCTTCGGGACTCCTAACCACATGTTACAAGATGTTCAGTGAAGAATTTTACAGGGGAAGGGGTCAAAAAAAAAAAAAAAAGTGCTCTGTTATCACCAAGTACAAGCACTTCATGCTCTTTAGAGCCTGTATCAAGTAAAGTTTGGGTCCCTCAGTGGTCTCATTCCAAACTGACAGAAGGTATAAGAGATGAAAGGCCACATCTTGCAACCTGCAAGCTGCTCCCGATGAACAAGCACAATTCTGAACTGCAGCAGGCCCTGCTCTGTCAGAACTCCTTGAGCCTCTGTGACTCTGGCACCTTGAGGCCACAGCCTCCAGAATATTTGTTTCAGAAAAAAAACATGTAGGGAAGTTTTCAAACCAGATCAAAGTCCAGAAAGCAGGCACAAGCTTCAGCTTTATTGTTTTCCAAGCAATGGTCATCTTTGCAAGGGAATGATATTGCAGCTGAAAAAGAACAGGATAAAAAGAAACATTAAAGTCCCAGTTCTCAAATAGGCACAGGAGATCTGATGTGGCATAAATGAAAACCACCACAACCCTCCTACTCTGGTTTCCTCTACTGGACAAAGTAGCCACTGCAACCTTCCTCCCTGTGCCCACGTCTGACACAACTCGCCTCCCCATTTCACTGCACAAAACCGCCTGTCACCAGCTCAGCTGGAACCCGCCAACGAAGTCTGGAGGGCGGGCAGAGCAGAACACGAGAGCTGGCTTGGCTGCAGCAAACGTGCTCTGAGCTGGGTGAAAGCCTCATTCATTCCAGGGAGGGAAGTAGGAGCTTACCCCAAGAGGCCTTTGCCGGCCCAGCGCTTCGGAGTGAGCCCCACGTGCACTTTTTTGCCACTGCGGATCACAGTCATGCTTAAGGGTCTCTGAAAGGGAGAAAAAAATAAAATAAGTATAAAAGATAACAACTTTCCATTGCCATTTCATGCAGGAACGTTTCCAGGAGATCTTTCACTTACACTAGAAAGCACTTAATGGCTGTGGCAGTTTCTCTGGCCAGTCCACAAGGGTGGCACAGAAATGCAGCCGGCTGCTGCCTCGAGTCCCCAGGAAAAACAGACAATACAATACTCACAGCAAAGAGCACACGCCTCTTAGCTCTCCTCTGTTCAGCAGGAATTAGCTCAATGCTGTGAGAGAACACGGCTACAACAGCCCAGACTAAATCTGACACTGTTTAGACATGGAAATGATGATCCCAGACACCTAAATTCCATAGAAAATTCTCTGGCTAAGAGAGAGAGGCAAGAGAACACAGCTGAGGCAAAAACGAACTCACCCCTTCGCTATGCTGCACCACTGTGGCGATGTTCTGCAGGCTCTGGAAGTTGCTTGCATTGACAGAACCAAACTCCACAATCTCATCATCGACCTGAAGTCCCTGGACAGAGACAGAAGGGATGAGCATCTGCCGTCTCCAAAGACAGATAACAGCATCGCCCTTCAGCCGGCCACACAGACAGAGCTGTGCTATCGCACTGTTTTCACCATGCAGGCAGCTGAAGTACTTAACAGCCTCTCCATGTCCTTGGGAAGAAGAAATATTAATTCCTCGGTCCTTTATGGGAACGGAGACTATGGTCAGTGAGACCTTGCAGGAGCTGTGGTGCATGGATACTCAGTGACTTGTCTGTTCACAGGACACCCCAGTGTGACAAAAACAACAGGGGGGGAAGGGAGGAACCCTAATCAAACCCCAATTTATTCCCACTTAATAATAAGAGGCAGAGAAAGCTACATGTTTTGTTTTCTCTCTGGATTCAGAAGAAGCCACCCCAGGGCTCTCAGACTGCCCTCCATACCGAGAGACTGGCAGGAGATCCTGGGGTCACTGCGTTCACTTTGGCAAAAGCCTGCGGCAGGCCCTGCGTCTGGCTCAGCGCCTCGGCCAGCGCCTCCGCCTCATCCCGGGCGTGCTTCTCCTTCTCCCGGGCATGCAGCTGGTGAAGAGCTTCCTCCACCTGCTTCATGAGGGCCTTGTGATCGTTCTGCAAACCTGAGGGCAAGACCATTAGAAAATACAGAGCAGGAGCAAGATACATCTGAGGGCTCTTTCTCACTTCTAACTCTAAGGAAAATTATATTCTGGGTGCCTTGGATTTCAGCTTCTGCTGGTTCCGGCCCTGCTCACACTGCCTGGCAGATGTTTATCAGCAGAATTCATGCACACAGAAACCACCCCTCAAGTGTCAGGAAACATACAAGGAAGAGAGGTTCAGGAGCCCAAAATCACCCAGAGATCACCAAGCAGCCAACATCTTCCTTCCATCAAGTAACATGCAATCACATATGTAGAGCAAAAGCTAGCCCCAAAGACAGGGTCAGCCTGGGAAGGAATAAATGCTAAGCTATCTTCTACCTGAAGTTTAGAGTACTACAAAAACACTTCGCTGTATTTCACAAACCCTAAGTGGCCCCACAGCAGAATTTCAGCACTGCTGCAACAGTGCGTGGGTAAAAGCATTTCACTGACTAAGCTGATCCCCATCAGCTACGAGCACAGCACAAAGTAATTGAAAATCAAACTCAAAGCAACCCAACTTTTCTTTTTTTTTTGAGGAAATGCAACAAACACGCAGAACATCGCAGTGTCACAGAACTATGGAATGATTCAGGTTGGAAAGGACATTAAAGCCATCTAGTTCCAACCCTGTGCCACAGGCAGGGACACACACCTGGCCATCAGGATGCTCCAAGCCCCATCCAACCTGGCCTTCAACACCTCCAGGGATGGGGCAACCACAATTTCACAGTGAAGAAATTCTTCCTTATGTTTAGTCTAAATCTGTCCCTCAACAGTTTATACCCATTGCTCCTTGTCCTGTTGCTACAAGCCTTTGTGAACAGTCCCTCCCCAGATTTCTTGGGAGCCCCTTCAGGTACTGGAAGGTTGCTCTAAGGTCTCCTTGGTGCTTTCTCTCCTCCAGGCTGAACAAGCCCAACTCTCTCAGCCTGTCCTCGTACAGGAGGTGCTCCAGCCCTCGGATCATCCTTGCAGCCTCCTCTGGACCCGTTCCAACAGCTCCATCTCCTTCTTATGTTGAGGATTTCAGAACTGGACACAACACCCCAGACGAGGTCTCACAAGAATCACAGAATAATTTGGGATGGAAAGGATCGTAAAGATCACGCAGCCCCACCCCGTGCCAGGGGCAGGGACACCTCCCACTGCACCAGGCCACCCAGGGCCCTTCCAACTCGGCCCTGACCCCCCACCCAGGGCCAGCCTGGTTTTCGGGGCTCCCCCTCCCGCAGGTGCCGGTTCCCCCGCTGCCCCTCCCCGCTCACAGATGATGTTGTGCCGGGCGGTTCGCACTTTGTAGAGGTCGATGTCGTCGCGGGGAAAACCATCGGCGTCCACCAGCGGCTCGTCCATCCCCACGCCCTTTTGCTGCCGGGGAACAGGTGCCCGTGAGGCGAAGGGTGGAGGCCGCGGCCCGGCTCCCCCCCACCTCCTCGGTTCCCCCCTCCTCCCTCCTCGGTTCCCCCTTCTCCCCGCCGCACCGACCCCCTCCAGCAGCTCATAGTTCGCCTTGATCTGCGCCTCGATCTCGTCCTTCCTCTTCACCAGCTCCTGCACGTCGCTGACGGTGACGGGGCGCCCGCCGGGCTCCGCCATGGCCGCCCCGCGGGGAAATGGCGGCGGGGGCGGGGCCTGCGGGGGCGTGGGTCGGAGGGGGGCGTGGTCATGGCCGAGAGTGCCGTGCGCGATGAGGGGGCGTGGTCATGGGGAGGGGCGTGGCCTGCGTCGAGAAGGGCGGTGGTTGCTATGGGGCGAGATCATTGCTGTGAATGGGGCGGTGCACCTAGGGGGCGTGGTTAGCTGTGGGGGCGTGGCCTTTGCTCCGATTGGGGTGCGTGGGGGCGTGGCCAGCGCGGGGCGAGCTCGGGGGTCAGAGCTGGGGGAGCGGGCATAGGATGGGTTGGGTTGGCAAGGACCCCACAGATCATCCAGCTTCACCCCCCCTGCCATGGGCAGGGACACCTCCCACTGGATCAGGGGCTCCAAGCCCCATCCAGCCTGGCCTTGAACCCCTCCAGGGATGGGGCAGCCACAGCTTCTCTGGGCGACCTGTGCCAGCGTCTCACCACCCTCGTAGTGAAGAAATCCCTTATGTCTTGTCTAAATCTGCCCCTCTCCAGTTTATACCCGTTACCCCTCGTCCTATCACTACAAGCCTTTGTGAACAGTCCCTCCCCAGCTTTCTTGGAGCCCCTTCAGGTACTGGAATTTTGCTATAGGGTCTCCTTGGAGCATTCTCCAGGCTGAACAAGCCCAACTCTCTCAGCCTGTCCTCATACAGAAGGTGCTTCAGCCCTCAGATCATCCTTGTAGCCTCCCCTGGACCCTTTCCGACAGCTCCATCTCCTTCTCATTCCAGAACCGGACATAACACCCCAGAAAAGGTCTCACCAGAGAGGAACAGTGGGGCAGGGCCCTCTCCCTCACCCTGCCGGCCTCGCTCCCTTGGATGCCACCCCTGTCCCTGCAGAGAGGTGAACGTCCCCGGGGGCAGGCGGGCAGGCCGGGCGATGTGCTGCCCTGCTTGCAGCACCCCCCATGGCCCCTCATGATTGGGGTTTGCCTGGGGGGTCCACAGGCTCCTGCACCGCAGAGCCTCACACGCTGCCACGCTCACCGCTCGCCACGTTCAGCCTGGCGGTGCCACCACCGGGAGCATAAAGGCTCTGAAAGCCACCCATGGGGTGATGCTGGCAGTTCCCAAACCAAACCAAACACGTCTATGGGTTGCGAGCACTTTGATTTGGGGGTGGGAGAAGGTGGAGCTGAGGAGGAGCTTCCCCCCGTCCTACATTAAATGCCCTCGTGGACTCTCTCTCTCTTTGCCGCTGTCACACATCAAGGTCACAAAAATGGTGAGGGGCAGCGGATGGGAATTAAACTAAACAGCTGGGGCTCAACGGGGCAAGACATCTCAGGAGTGTGGATGGGTTTAATCTGCTCGAATTTGGACTTTTCAAGCGATTGGGCTGGAAGAGCTGTTCCTCACTCACTGACCTTTGGATCCAAGCTCGCTGAGCGCTGAGGTACCTTCCCGACGTGCTAACATCTCTCTTTTTTGTTTCTTTCTTTCAGACGTCTTACACAGACAAGGGAGAAAAGGTAAGAGCTGTTCCATGTCCCCAGTCCTGCCTGGCGTGTAACATCAACCGCGTTAACGCAAAGAGTCTCCATTCCTCGCTCCCAGATTGCCTGGTAAAACCAGAAGTAAAACTTCACTCTGCTGGGCCACGCGGGACATGGATCCTCCTTGTTAATCAGCGTTAATAATTATTTTTGTTTCCCTCTGGTTAAGAATTATTTTTGTTTTTTTAAGAATTATTTTTGTTAAGAATTATTTTTGTTTCCCTCTGGTTTTCGTTTGGGGAGGAGAGTGAGAAACGATGGGTATTTCCCAGCCAAAATGGGGCCTAAAAGCAGAATCGTCACTAGTTGTGATGTTTATTTCTAAACGCTGCACCTATTTACCACCTTCTTCCTCTATAAAGTGCTCTCCAAAGCCCTGGTGCCCTGGGCCGAACAGCAGCGAGGAGCAGAGCAAAGGGATGTTTGTCCCAGCACGGGCAGTTGGGTGAGAGCATTTCGGGGCAGGTTGATCTTTAATGCCGCAGGGTTCAAGGGTGAGGAGGCCACTTGTGGGGAGCACCACGACTGACCCAGCTGGGGCTTTGCACCCTCCACCTGGGCGAGCAGGATCCCGTGGCACCTGACTGTAAAGTACTTTGGAAAAAAAAAAAAAAAAAAAATCTCTGTTTTGGGGCAGCAGCTGGGGTTTAGCCCTGTTCATCCAGATGTATTCGCAGGAGATGCATTTTTAGGGTCACGGCCACCGCTCCTCTGTGCTCCAGCAATGAGCAGCACGGCAGTAACGGTGGTGGCGGTGGCTCTCAGCCCTCTTTTGCCTTCCTCTTTAGCACCAGCGAGGCCGCTTCATCCATTTCCACTCCATCACCTTCTGGGTCGGCAATGCCAAGCAGGTGAGAGGCTGCGGCTGGTTGGCACGTGTCCCGGTGGGCGCCGGCCGTGCCGGTCATTGGCTGCCCGGGGAGGGGCGGTTCCCCCGCAGCCCAGCGGATCGGGGGCCGTGCCGGCACCCCAAAGCCTGGCCCTGGTGCGGCGCCAGTGCTCACCACCACAACCTCGGCCAACGGCCTTGGGAGCCCTTGCGCAAGGCAAGCAAGGGGCGGCTGCCTGGGGGTGTGTGCGGGAGGGGCCCGGCAAACGCAAACCGGCAGTGCCGCGGGGCTCCAGCCGTGGTCAAGGGGCTCCAGCCGTGGTCATGGGGCTCCAGTTGTGGTCAAGGGGCTCCAGCCATGGTCAAGGGGCTCGAGTCGTGGTCGTGGGGCTCCAGGCATGGCCGAGGTGCTCCAGCCATGATTGATGGGCTCCAGCCATGGTCAAGGGGCTCCATCCATAGTCAAGGGGCTCCAGCCGTGGTCATGGGGCTCCAGCTGTTGTCAAGGGGCTCCATCCATAGTCAAGGGGCTCCAGCCATGGTCATGGGGCTCCATCCATAGTCAAGGGGCTCCAGCCATGGTCATGGGGCTCCATCCATGGTCAAGGGGCTCCAGCTGTGGTCAAGGGGCTCCAGCTGTGGTCATGGGGCTCCAGCCGTGGTCATGGGGCTCCAGCTGTTGTCAAGGGGCTCCAGCCATGGTCAAGGGGCTCAAGCCAAGTTGAGGGGCTCCAGCCATGGTCATGGGGCTTAAGCCATGGTCCCAGTCCCCAGCCAGCAGCAAGAAGGCACCAGGGTGGCTGCTCTCCATCGCTCGCTGCCAAAAGGCTGCTGGCTAGTTAAAAATCCCTCCGACTACAAAGATGATCTGAAAGCTGGAGCACCTCTGCTATGAGGCCAGGCTGAGAGAGATGGGGATGTTCAGCCTGGAGAATAGAAGGCTCCTGGGAGAGCTTAAAGCAGCTTCCAGGACTGAAGGGGGCTCCAGGAAAGCTGAAGAGGGAATTTTTACAAGGGCCTGGAGTGACAGGACCTTAGAGCGACCTTCCAGCACCTGAAGGGGCTGCAAGAAAGCTGGGGAGGGACTGTTTACAAAGGCTTGTGGTGATAGAATGAGGGGCAATGGGGATAAACTGGAGAGGGGCAGAGTTAGACTAGACAGAAGGAGGAATTTCTTCACTGTGAGGGTGGGGAGGCCCTGGAACTGGTTGCCCAGAGCAGGGGTGGCTGCTTCCCACGGGACACTGACCTGCACAGGGCGAGCCCTGGGGAACCAGGTCTGGCACCACAGCTTCACCCAGGCGGCTCTCGTGCCCGCAGGCTGCATCCTACTACTGCAACAAGCTGGGGTTCGAGGAGCTGGCGTACCGGGGACTGGAGACTGGCAGCAGGGAGGTGGTCTCACACGTCATCAAGCAGGACAAGGTAAGGGGCTGCTGCACCTTGCAGAGGTGGAAGACGAGCCGGTGTCAGGCATGTGGGCACTGCCGGAACCCGTTTGTACCAATAAACCCGACACTCACGGTGCCTCTGCCCCTACTGGTCCTGCAGCCGCACCACCAAGTCTCCATCCCTCATTCCTTATGAGGAGCGGCTGAGGGAGCTGGGGGTGTTTAGCCTGGAGAAGAGGAGGCTGAGAAGAGACCTCATTGCTCTCTACAACTACCTGAAAGGAGGTTGTGGAGAGGAGGGAGCTGGGCTCTTCTCCCAAGTGACAGGGGACAGGGCGAGAGGGAATGGCCTCAAGCTCTGCCAGGGGAGGTTCAGACTGGCCATTAGGAAAAAAAAATTCACGGAAAGGGTCATTGGGCACTGGCAGAGGCTGCCCAGGGAGGGGGTTGAGTCACTTTCCCTGGAGGGGTTTAAGGGACGGGTGGATGAGGTGCTGAGGGACATGGGTTAGTGTTTGATGGGAATGGTTGGACTTGATCCAGTGGGTCCTTTCCAACGTGGTGATTCTATGATCTCTCCTCTTCTTCCTCACCAGATCGTGTTTGTTCTCTCGTCCGCCCTCAACCCAGGGAATGAAGGTAGGTGCTGGGGGGATGGAGCAGGCAACAGCCACGGTGGAGAAAAGCAGCTCTGCTCACGTGCGGCTGCTCTTGCTTGGGACAGAGATGGGGGAGCACCTGGTGAAGCACGGCGACGGGGTGAAGGACATTGCCTTTGAAGTGGAGGACTGCGACTTCATCGTGCAGGTAGGCAGCCCCTCTGGTCCCTCCTGCCTGACACCCTGGAATGGCAGGTGGGGAAGGTCCCTGGGGGTTTCTCTTCTTCTGCCCAGAAAGCCAAGGAGCGTGGAGCCGTGGTGGTGAAGGAACCTTGGGTGGAAGAGGACAAATTTGGGAAGGTGAAGTTTGCGGTGATCCAGACGGTAAGCGGCAAGGCGGCTGTGGAGGCTGAGCTCCTGCACCAGAGCAGGGAACATGGAGCAGACTGGACCCAGGAGGTCCTGGAAAAAACAGGGTAGCCGTGCAGCCACTTTTTCCCCTCTCATAGTATGGTGACACCACCCACACCTTGATAGAAAAGCTCAACTACAAGGGCCTCTTCCTACCCGGGTACCACCCGCCCCTCTTCAAGGACCCCCTGCTGCCAAAGTTGTGAGTACTTTCTGGAGGCTTCTGCGTGGCTCGTTGCCGCCGTGTGCTGGTGGGATGTCCTGTTGAGGAGCTGGGCGGGTCCCCAGTCTCTAGCCCTGGAGCTCCCCATGCTGTTGGGTGCCCCCAACCCCAGCTGAGAGCCACCCCTCACCTTCTCTCCACAGACCAAGTGGTAAACTCAGCTTCATTGACCACGTCGTGGGGAACCAGCCCGATCTCCAGATGGTCCCAGTAGCAGACTGGTGAGAGCGGGAAGGGCGGGTGGGATGGAGCAGCAGCATCGCTTTGCTGGTCCCACAGCTACCAATGGTGGCGGCTGAAGCTAATGAAGGCAGAGCAGAGCTTCATTAGTGCAGGGATGGAGCAAGGGACTTGATTGCACCCTTTGTGGCCTTGGCAGGTACCAGAAGAACCTGCTCTTCCACCGCTTCTGGTCAGTGGATGACAAGCAGCTGCACACCGAGTTCAGTGCCCTGCGCTCCATCGTGGTCACCAACTACGAAGAGACCATTAAGATGCCCATCAACGAGCCAGCGGCTGGCAAGAAGAAATCCCAGATTCAGGTGAGCAGACACCAGCGTTTGATCCCTCGCTGCCATTGCTTCAAACTTGTCTTTGGCGAATGAAAAGGACCACGGGTCAGTGATTTGGAGCTGGTGCAGACTGTGCAAAGGCAGCTCTCTGCAAAGCAGCCCTGGCTCTGTTTGTGTCCACCAAGGGCTGTCAAACCCTGGGCGAGCCGCCAGGAGGAAGTTGGTTTGTCCCGATATCACCTATATTGTCTTCTTTCGTATTGTGGTTCCTCTGAGCAGAGTTTTGCTCTCATGGTTTTAACCCACGTCCAGCCCTTAGTGCTCTGCAGCTCTGCTGTCACTAACGCAGGGATGTTTTTTCCCCGCAGGAATATATCGACTACTATGGAGGGGCTGGAGTCCAGCACATCGCCCTGAACACCTCCGACATCATCTCTGCGGTGAGTGCAGGCGGCAGCAGCTCCTGCCCTGGCCCCTCCTGCTCCAGCACGGCCCTGCCCCTGCCCAGACCCACCAGAACAGCGCTTGTCCCAGGGCTGGGGGGGGACTGCGACCCCGCAGGGTACGAGGACACGGGCAGGCTGGAAGGCCTTTGGCCCGCGGTCGTCTTACCAGCAGGATGAGCTGCCAAGCGAGGGAAGGGATGTGCCTGACCTGTGGGTGCTGGCAGACGCCCATCCCTCCAGCTTCGAGCAGTTGGGGGCTGCGGGGTGTTCCATCCTGGTGGCATGTTCCATCCTTGAGGGGGGCTGGTGGGCAGCCTGGCTGAGCCACCATCGCACATCTCCCACCTTTGCCGGGGGCAGATGCTGATCTGGACAGAGCCCAGCTGCTCTCGAGCACTTGCTTTGGGGCCTGTCTCCAGACTAAACGGCCTCCGGAGGGTTGGGGTGGGGTGAAGCATCCTTGCACAGTGACCAACTCTCTGCATGGCCTGGAAAGGGCATCTTGGGCCCCCCTGTTCCTAGTGCCCAGAGCAAGAAAGTGGGCCAGGCTCCTGTGCATGAGGTTGGCCAACATCACTGGCATCGCCGCCTCCCGACACCCTCCGTTCTGGGCCATCCTCTTGGCACAAACGTTTGGACTCGATGATCCTGTGGGTCTTTTCCAACCTAGTGATTCTGTGACCCACAAACCTGACCCACGCTGGGCTCTCCCCTGCATTGCAGATCACCAACCTGAAGCAGCGGGGCACGCAGTTCATGGACGTGCCATCCAGCTACTACCAGATGCTGCGGGAGAGGCTGAAAACAGCTAAAATCAAAGTGAAGGAGAACATCGACAAGCTGGCGGTGAGTCAGACTGACCCGAAAGGAAAAAGGTTTGCTCAGGGCTGGACCTGCTCTCCAAAGTCTTTTGCAGGGATGAGGGTTATACAGAGGGTGTCCCCTGCTCCTCTGTGGATCTTTGAGCTGTTCCTTCCCTCCAGGAACTGAAAATCCTGGTGGATTTTGATGAGAAAGGCTACTTGCTTCAGATCTTCACCAAACCTGTTCAAGACAGACCTACGGTCTTTCTGGAGGTCATCCAGCGGCACAACCATCAGGTTGGTTTGAGGATTTCAGTGTCATCTTCCTCGAAACCTCAGGGCCACCAAGTCATCACCCAGGTGGCCCTCAGTGCTGCTTTTTCTCAGCCGCTTCTGAGCCGATGAAGCCTCTGCCACCCCCGTGGTCTGTAACGTTGTCATCTCCACAGGGCTTCGGTGCTGGGAACTTCAAGTCTCTGTTTGAAGCAATAGAAATGGATCAAGACGCAAGAGGAAACCTGACTGTGCTGGAGCCCAACGGGGAGACCAAGCGCATCTAGAGGGCGGCAGAAAACACCACCCTCGCCCCTAACGAGCTGATTCACAAATGAACCAGGAAACGGCTGATGTTTTGGTAAATAACCCAGACCCAAGTGTCATAAACCTCAGGAAGCTGCTGCCAAGTTGGAGATGTAAAAGGATTCAACACCTACCCTGACCCAGCCCCAGCGCTGCCCTCCGGTTACTTCTTGGGAGAGGGAACATGGAAATAGCAAACATGCTCTTAAAAAGCAGTTTAACCTTATCCAAACCACTGATTTCTTAACAAAAGGCAGATTAAAGGCCCGCGCCAAAGACACAGCTACGGAGGAAGACGGAACAACTGGGAGTGCTTAAATTTAGACCACTCGAAGTCTTCTGTTAATTTTAGCTACATGGGAAGCTGGGAAAGGAAAGCATGGAGGCGTCTGCCTCTCTGTGCGTCCCATTTTGTAAGATTCTCCTTTAATTGCTTTTAAACTCAATCTTGAATTTGAATTTGCTGAGATTAAACACACTGTTTTAGGATATTTACAACATTCTGGAATGAGACTTAATCGAATTTACATATTTCAGCCTTCCCAAGGCAGCGCAGTCTTGCTCAAATACCTGTAAATTCATGAATTGATGAAGGGTTAAGTGTTTTCCCTGGCATTAGCAGCAATTCCTTGGCTCAGATCCCAGCTGCACGTGCCATGTCCCCTCTGGGCTTTGCTCTGGTGTCATCACTGTCCTTTGCAAGGGGACTCTCCCTACTGACACAATAAAACCCTGTTCTGTCACAGCTGGAGTGCCTGGTAAGTTAATTTGTTGGGGCTGGAGCTCCTCTAACACGTTGGCTGTGGCTGGGGGTCTCGCAGACCTCAGTATGCGGCTGCTGAAGAACATCTTGGGGTCTCCAGCACTTGTGTGTCTCGCTGCCGCTGCACATCTGCCCTCCAAAGCCTCAGTGCACCCACTGCTGCTCCCCAAGATTCCCAGCATCAAAGCCACTCGAACCCTGAGCAGCCGAAGCCCCTTCAAGCTCTTGGCTCAGGACAGGTTCCTCGGATGAGTCCCTCCACCAGCCTGAGCCCCTGCCCTATCCAGCCACCCTCCAGGCTGAGCCCTGGTGCTGTCTGCCCCGCAAGGTCTGGCTGTCCCCGCGTCCCCATCCCTCCAGCTCGGAAAGGGACAGTTCTGCACGTCAGACAACTGCACAGGGAGGGGTAGGGTTAGTGTTACGGTTCACATTTGGCTTTGAGTTGTCCTACACCCCCTTCCTCCACACCGGGCAGCTGCAGAAGCCAAGAACTGAGCTGGGAAGACACCTACAGCCCTGGCTCTCTCCTAGCTCTTCCATTTCCTCCTCCACCAGCCACTCCATTTATCTCTGCTCCGGGTAGGTCTTTTTCTAAAGCTCAAAGAAGCCAATTTTACCACTGACAATCCCAGCGGCAGCAGCCCCAGCGAGGGAGGGCGAGGGCACCGGGCTGGCTCCAGGCGGGGCTTTCACCCCTGTCAAACCTCAGCCGCTGCCCCAGCTCCCTCCTCCCATCAACCACAGGTAACAGAACTCATTTCACATTTCAATAAACTGATTTAAAAGAAAGAAATCAAAGGGCCTCGTGCCCCACCAGCCATACAGCATCATCCGAATCAGCAACACTCATACCTCGCTTCGTAGGTTAAGGGTTTTCATCTCTATGAAGTTAAAAAAACAGCTGTGAACTCAGAAAACTCCAGGGCGCAGCCGGAGGAGCAGGGACGGAGCCTGGATGGGATCAGGACCCCCGCGGCACCTGCTGCTGCTTCAGCTCTGAAAGGCTGCAAGGATTTTTACTACTAAGAGAATTTCCTTTCAGTTTATAAACTTAAATCACTTCCCATATTTCTTTCATGCAATATAATGTTGCTTAAAGTGATTGGTTTTTGCTACCCGTATCAATATTTTCAGTAAACTTGGCTGAGAATCAGTTCTTCAGACTGTTCCTTTTCTAGATCTGGTTCCGTGAGCTCTCGCTGTTCCCAGCGCGGGTCTGAGAGCAGAAAGCTGCCCTGGCTATACATTGAGCACAACATAATTTTTCTGTAAGAAAAGTCAGTATATTTATGGTTTGCTTTATAAAAGTTACTATAATACAATGGTACATAGTATTCAATTCACAAAAATATGAACAAATATGTACAGCATGACACATCCACAACAAAAACACTTTCTTCAAAACAAGGTACATACTGGTGACAGATTCTATATGCACAAAACATCCCTAAATTTATAAATTTGCTTAAAGAAAGAAAAAGCAGAAATCCTATATCTTCAAAGCAGAGCTGTTTGGTTTTTTTTTTATAAGGAACTTTAAAAAAAAGGATTTTTTTCATTTATTGCAAACCATTTTACCTGCCCCCTTTTAAAGGAGGCCCTTTATTTTCACACTGTGGATTAAACCAACCTGTTTATAGAGAAAACTGCACGGATTGGGAGCTGGATGTTGTTCCATTTTGCTTTTAAAACTGCCCGTTGGGTTTAGAGTGTCCGTTACGATGTGTTTCTTTTCACCTGGACAAATACTACAATGGCAATTAAGGAGGAAACTCATAAAAACAAAACAAATATTAAATTGAAAACAAAAAATCCAGTTGCAAACTCGCTTAAATACATTTTAGGTTGTCTATTAGACTGTACACATTTCCTCGCTTGAAATAAATAGATTTTGCACATTAGGTTTCAGACTGAGGGGAAAAAAAAAAAAGAAGCAGCCTTGACTTGGCAATTTTTTGTCTTCAGTTTCTTAATGCTTCTAATTCCATCTATTTATTTGACCAAAAAAACCCCATATTTATACAGAATTTACATTATACAAAGCTTGACACAAGCTGTAAATGCCACCAGCTCCTTTGCTATACTTAAGTCTTTCTTCCTCCCCATCTCCTCACCATGATTTAGAGCTGGGATCTGTTTAAAAAGAACTCCAAATTACAATAGTCACCTTTAATAAATTATTTACATGCTCTTGAAGTACAAAGAAATCAGCAAAAAAATTTCAACATGTTTCTACAAGAAACAGTGTTTGAAGAGAAGATTCTTGACTTTTGCCTATGTACAGAGGATGCATTTTTTTATACTTCAAAATCCTTTTTTCCTTATTTTTTTTTTATTTTATACAGAAATGCACTGAAATGATCCCTGAAAAAGGTCACAAAAACCAGAACCGAAACTACTTTGTTGGAGTTTAAAAATGGTGGGTTTTTTGTTTGTTTTCTCTTGTAGAAATAAGCTGCTCTGCACAATATAAATTATCTGCATGATAAGCCCCTTCCCCTACAGCCCCGACAGTCACAGACCCCTCCCCGGGACCGACCTGGGATCGCACACAGCGCAGTGACCCCAGCGGATAAACGAACGCGGGGTGGGACCTGCGAGCACAGAGAAACACCAGCTGCAAAGGCATCTGACCCCAAACTCAAACCAGCTTCGTGGGAAAACTAAAGGTTTCAGTTCTACTTCCACAACTTTTTCTCTTGGGTCGTTTCACCTACCAAGATACAACATTGCAGGGAGCGCAGCCAACATCCCTCTTATGTCTTAGGTTTCAACTGAAGTGAAAATAAATTGGGCACGTGCTTTTCAGCCAACAGAACTTTAGTAAATCTCTCTGTAAAGGTGAGGAGGTTTCTTTTAATTTCTTTTAATTCCTCACCAGTATTTCCATGGGGTGCTGGGGCGCCCGTGCTGATCACAGGAGGCGAACGCTGGGTCCAATCCAGGTTGGAGTGTGAATCACACACCTTCTGCCTTTCTCCTCCTGTCTCACCCCTTCCTCAGT
Organism: Clamator glandarius; assembly: GCA_033459285.1. Lineage (NCBI taxonomy): Eukaryota > Metazoa > Chordata > Aves > Cuculiformes > Cuculidae > Clamator > Clamator glandarius. The sequence continues at coordinate 1,399,219 of JAUNZM010000233.1, forward strand.
ACAAGCCAAAGCACCTGGGAAGGATTTGGAAAGCATCCCCTGCCCTGCTGAGACCCGGCTGGGTCGCAGGGAGCAGCGCGGCCACAGGCAACCACGGCAGCTCATGGAAATCACTAACGTAGACTTACAATCCTCACCATAAAAAGATGTGGTTTGGGGATAGGGCAGCTTTGCAGCCCGAGACAAAAGCTGCACAGGTAGAAAACAGCAAGCCACAATTCACGGGGAATATCAGGGAAGCCTCAGGTTTGGCTTTGGGACCAGACTAACGTGTTTTTTTGGAAGTGCTGCGGGCCCAACAGCTCCGTTTCCTCCTGGGGTGCTACTGGAAAGTCAGCTCTTCCAAAAATTCACATTACCTGGGATCCTAAAAAGGGATGGGATATGCGTTTCAGAAGTACCCAAGTGATTTAAGTGCTCATGGTCTCTCAGCACCCAAATCCCTTTAGTGCTCCCAAAAATGCCGTGGAGGACCCCGGCCTGCAGGTTTGGTTTCAGAAGGCCACGAGCTGCCTCCCCACCTCTCCTCAACAACGATTAAGGCAAACTGCAGGGGCTAATCCTGTCCAGAGCACAGATATGCTGTGAAAATACAAAACTGTCAGCACGTATTTGAGGGCTGGGCCATTTGGGGTGTTTTCACCCCCATAAAACCAGTGTTAATGCACTGATTTGATAAACCAGAGAGGAAGAAGGCCAAGGACGTGAGAATTGCCGCACGCAGGGACAGGAAAGTTCTGCGCATTTCCAAAGCTTTGAAAGGAAAAGGCCAAGCCGCAGAGATGCCAAGCAGAGCATCAACACAAGAACACAAGATGATTCAAATTAAAAAGAAAGACAATCAATCCAGCAGCTGGTTTAACTCCCAAATGCTGCTGCCGTCGCTGCGGCTACAACATTCAATGACAGAAAGTATTTGTGCTTCTCATCGTTTTAGGTTCTAGGTCACCATTACCCAATTGCTGGGGAGATTTATAAAGAGAAGAGGAATCAATGAAACCAAACCAAACCAAAGCCAGACTGTCCAATCTCTGCAAGAGTTTCCTCGCCCTCAGATAGAAACACGGGCAGCGTTAAGGCAGCAGTATGTGTTCCTGTCCTTTCAGGCCTTTTATCTGGAGGAGAAATTTCAGATGCAGAGATTTAACCTACTTTACAAGCTTCACTCTGCAGCCTGGCCCCGGCGATTCCCCCCCGACGGCTGAAAACACTTCCAGGAAACTCTTTTGCAAGGCTGTGATCTCTGATTGTGGAGCTGTGGTCATTCAGCAATTATCACTGATTTTAAAAGGCTACAAGAATACAGCTGTGCAATTTGTTCTGTGGGGAGAAGGTTGTCTACTTACGCAGATAATCTTCCCATTTGATAATGACATTGCAACTTCCCATTATAAGCCAATTAACAAGGTTTTAGTACAACTAATCTCTACTTCTAAAGCAGGAGAAATTCAATGAAAGTTGAAAAACTGATCCTGTCTCTACCTGAACAGCTGTGTAACAATTCCAGATCACATCCAAAGAAGTATTTCTTTGGTGTTTTGCCCCATTTTCAAATGGAACCTCTCAAAGAACTGCAACCTTCACCTCAGCACATCTACAAGGACAAAATATACCAAAAAATTACTTCAAAATACGCCTTCCATATTTAAAATTCATTTTCATGCTGTAGATGGGGGAGGACAAGATTGCTCTCAATCTGCTGCTGGGGACACACTTGCAACGTTTTTACTAGAGGGATGGGATCACCCCAGGGAAACTTACTGAGTTAAGAGAGGGAGGAGACCTGCACGGCACAGCTTGCTCCTATCAGGAGGCATCTCCCACATTCAAGGACAGAGCAAATACTCCACATAAAATGCCAGAAGGGCAGGGAAATGCAGACAAACATCAGCCTGTTTCCCCATCTACAGGAAGAAAATCTGTTTTAAACGTGGGCCTTGGTGCACGCTTACAAGGAGAGTAAGATTTCTACAGCAGAAACTCGGGCTGAATTGTCCACTCAGTTTCAGTCTCTGTCTTTTTTGCATGCAAGACAAACCTATCTCCAAGAAACGAACATCCCTCAAGGCCACACGCTTTGCCACGATGCTGCAGCTACACAACTGACTCACTTTCTTACTAATGATCACGGTATCCAAATATTTTTCACATACGGGTGCAGAGGCTTTGATCCCCCAATATACCAGCAGGGCATATGAAAATCAGAGATGAGCCCAAGGTGCTGAGTTGTGATCTCTGGCTGACCCAGCTCTTTCCCAGGGTGTCTGGCTTGAGGAACTTGTTCAGGCTCATCCCTAATGAAAAGGCAGGACTGTTCACCTACAGTCTCATTGCGGACACGTCTCCACACACACACACGCATCTGAGCACACACGCACACGTCCATTCACACACCCTCAAGCCTCTGGCTTGCTCTGTAACATCAACCTTACATTTATTTACAGCTTACTCTGAGAAATCTGTGCAATTTCGGCCAATCAAGCTCCCAGCAAACCCTAAATGGCATTTTCAGTCTCTGCTTCACATTTAAACGTTGAATGTCTTTTTCAACCAACGAAACTGATGAGAAAAAGGTAGCAGCATTTATGAAAAGATGAAGGTTTATAACAACAATGAAAAAAAAAATGTACCATTATCCCATTGCGGAGCATTAATGTGGGGACTGAACAGAGAAGCTAGTGTTTGGACAGACCATGCCACAAAACGGTAGTCACCTTTTTGTGCGCGTGTTGGATCTGGAAAGGAAAGAGCACCTGAAACATGAACAGTCCTTGTAAGCATGTGCGCTTTTTGTGTTCATTTGTAATCCTGGCAGAAGTGCGAAACTTGCTTGGTGTTTTTTCTTCTCTTTTTTTTTTTCCTATCTTTTTTTTTTTTCCTTTTAAATTTTTTTTCTTCCTTTTTTATTATGTTTTTTTTTTTCCTCTTCTTTTGGCAAAGTGCAACCACACCTGGTTACCACAGTTTTGACATGGCCGAAGGTGCAAGTGTGACGAGAAACCTCGAGTTCAGTTCAGGGTTCCCCTGCAGTTCTCAGAGCCACATAGACAAGGGATTTTTACATCCTCAATTGGAAACTTGTAGTCATAGGTAATCTCCTCATTCACATTGATGTGCTGTTTAGAGTAGATGACAATCTTCTTTTGAGACTCCACCGTGATTACTTTAGCGTAACAATTTGGCTGTAAGGGTGACAGAACAGGTTATCATTCAGGCTCCTGATGGCCACGGCTTCCCAGCCTCCACACAGTTATTCCAAGATAAATTAAAGCCGGGCAGTCTTCCCCATAAACAGCCTCAACCTGAACCCAGGGAATTCAGGGGGAAGTCAAGAGAAGGCATGAAGCCAGAAAACAGAGCGGTTCTCTTTGTAACCACCCAAAATATTCACATTCTAAGACACAGAAGAGCCTGAATGATGCTCCACCATGTGTCACAGGCTAAGAGCAGCTCAACTAATGCTCAATAACTTGTTGGGCAGCCGACTCTTTGAGTGTCTACTGCAGCACAGAACAGAGGGGAATGCAGCCCCTCAACCTGCCAGGGCGGAAAATTCTTTTCCCACGTGGACACTGAAAGGAGACTCTTCTCACAGAGTAACAATACTAAAATTTGGTTTGTTTTAATTAAATATTTGTTAGATGTGTTTTATCAGTGCCTGTTAGGGTCCCCCACATGGTCCAGATCATTCTAAGTTCACTCTGTCTTGCCGCATGTTTCATCTTTCAGGTCTCTCTTTATGGTTATTTGGACTCTGCTTTGATCTGCAGCTCATTAACATTTATTCATAACACTGATGCTACTTCTGAAATTGGCCCCAATTAAAGCTAGCAAGGACTCGATGGGCTTATCAGTACATCAGCACACAATTAAATGAAAAAAACCCATGACACTTACATTGCAGCTGTGATTAATAAACCTGGCGAAGTTTCCACATTTTGTGGCATCGATGATGGTGTCATGATCGACTCTGAACATATAACTGCTTCCAATGCCTTCATCCTCGTATCGCTTTTCACGCATGTCAGCAATGACCTATGAAAAACCCCGTGCACTGCGTCAGGACACGTTGCAGAAGTGATCTGTGAGCAGAGATCTGCATCACGCTCACCTGAGCTGTGGTTGTGCCGCTCAACAGATAATCACAGAATCATCAGGTTGGAAAAGACCTCTCGGATCATCAATCATTCCTATCTGCCACTAAACCACGGCCCTGAGCACCTCATCTACCTGTCTCTTAAATACCTGCAGGGTATTATGCCCCCCCACCCCAAGAGAACACAGAATTAACTGAAAAAACATGCTTAGGATGGGCTTCTCAAGAGCTTATCTGCTAAGGATCCGAGTGCCTAGTTTTTACAGGTTATTGAAAATCCCACCCTCATACCTCCAAACTACACACCAACCTCTGCCCAGCTCACTCAGCTAACGCCTTACAGCAGGGACTCCAACCCCTGCTGTGATACTCGAGCACTTCTTTCAGAGCTGGTTTTGGCTCACACGTCACCCATGGTCCAGCTCACCTGCCTGATGTTCTGACCCACGTATTCAATCACCATCTCATCAGCTGCGATGGGCTCCATAGCAAAAAGGCCCCAGTCGTGAATGTGGCTCTTGCAGAACTTTAGTTTTTTCTTCCGAAACTGCATGAAGAAAACACCCCAAAACCCCAACCCTGGATTAGCCACAGCAGGGAAAGGGAAAGACTGTCCCTGGGTCCAGCACCCGCAGCACGCTCCAAGCCACAAACAGTGCTGGGGTGCTTCAACCCAGTTTAGCTTCCTTCGGTCTTGTGGTGACAGGAAAGCAGGAGAGAGGTCAGGAGAGGTCCCATAGCGTTGTAGCACCTGGGTTTTTACCACACTCGATGGAGAACAGACCCTTTGAGGGCATCAGTCTCTGTTCTGCATAGCCCTGTTGGTTCTGATAAGGGCTTGAGCTCCATCATCATCATCTACTTATTTATAGCCATTTACCAGCTGGGTTACGTGTCTGCTTCTCACAAGCGAGCACAGAGGACTAAGTGTCATGTTTCCCCCACAACTGCTCTCCTGGTAAATTATTTGAATCACACGTTTTAAGTTGTATTGTTGTAACAAGTCATACTACGTAGAAGCAGAGGAGAGCCAGGTACAACTCAATCCTTTCCTGGGACTGGTGCCCAGTGCCAAGATGGCCATTGCTAAGGTGAGACCAAGCCAGCAGGAGGCCTTATCCTGCTCCCAACCAGTCCCTGCGCAAAACAGCAATCCATGGGTGACCTACCTTGAGCTGGTTGAACTTCAGCAGGTCACTGTCACAGCTACCAGTGAAGGAGGAGAGAAGCCTGCGTTGCTCTGACCGCCTCTCGGAGCCAGCCCGGGTGGAAGCGTGAGGTTGGGCAGGGATGCTCATACCCTGAGGGGACAAATGGGTGATCAAAGCTGACCCAACACCCTGCAGCCTCCCTGTGAGCAATCCCTTGTGCTACAACTCATCACCCCAGAACATGTGGCCTCCTAAAACATCCCACATCAAACACCAACACCTCTCTAGCAGCTCCCAGACAGCAGCAGCAACAGCTCAAACTCCCCCCTTGCCAAAAGGCAGGAGAGATTCACCGTGTGCGATACCGTATAAAACCAAATCCCATTCACACCCCAGCAGTCAGTAGAGGACGCGTCCTGACCTGCGTGTCAGCTGGAGGCTCCTCTGCAAAAGCTCGGCTATTGTTGAGGTATTTAAGTTTGTCCTTCTTATCGATTTTGTAATAGCCTTCGCTTCTTGCACAGCCCGTCACGTGCTCCCGCATCCCATCATCTCGCTTCTTTTTCTTGGGGGTAGAAAAGCTAGTAGGTGGAAAGAAGTTAAGGAGAAACACAGCCGCTGATGGATATCAGATAAAACTTGCTCCATGGAGCTAACACCAAGAGCTTGGACAATTATGAAGATTTTTGGATAGGTTGTAAAAATAACAATACTATCGAAAAGTAAAACCAACATCACACGCCTACAGGAAAACCAAGGACAATCTTTCCTTCCTAGGTGGATGCTTTGGGAATCTAAAGTAAAGAGACAATGAAATTTAAACATAAAAGGTTAAGCTGCCAAGAAACACCTGTTTGAGAAAGGATTTCCCCACAGCACCCGCTACGTACACCAGCAGCAGCTGCCCGGCCATCTGGACATGCTGTTTTCTCTGTCTTGAGTGACACGCTTCTGTTCTACCTCCAGGAACTCCCTGCAGCCACTCTGAGCCCTGAAGACACCGCACTGATCTCATGGCAGCAATCATCCCCCCTCTGACTGGGGTGAGAAGCAGCACAGATGGGCAAGAGATGCTGCCCAGCCTGAAGTGTTTGCAGAGAGACACTGCTCTTACCAGCCTTGGTAAATCAGCTCCGTCAGACCCTGATGAGAAGGGTGTCTTTCAAACCCCAGTCTTGATCAGCCAAGAAAAGCTGTGCTGGTGAGTCAAAGACTCATGGCACTGAGCAGGCACAAGGTACCTTCAGGTCTTTGGCTTCTGTACCACCGGCAGCTCACCCTGAACACACAGCCATGAAGCCTACAATGATTCAGACCTAACAAAAAATGCTCCCTGTGAGTCACAATATATCCTTGACACCAGAAAATCGAAGCAGAGGGATCATAAAAAGCAAGAAGTGACGGCCTTGAAATCAAAGCACTGAAGTCTGAGCTTGCTGCAAAGCCAGTGAGCCTGCAGGTACTTTCACGCCCATCACGCAGCGCGGCACGGCGTGGACTGGCACCTGGATGCACATTACTTCTGTGGTTTAAGAAGTGACAGTAAATTTGCTGTTACAATAATCCCTATCAAGAAGGACATAGATTTTAACTATTTCCACTGTGCCAATGCAAACAGGCAAGCCCTGTCCTCAGCTGCCCCACTCTGCCTCCCGGCCACTGCTCGGCCAAGTCCTCCCTCCTCAGAACTGGTTTGGGTTTGGAACCGTTCCCCTAAATGGGGCAGACACAGACCGAGAACTACTGGGGGGATGCGTTTCATCATCGTTGTAGAATATCTCCTTTAAACAATTAAATAAATCTATTTCAAGACAATTACTTTGGCATGGTAAGGCAGAAAATTATCAATTTGATTTTACACATTGTGATCAGACGCAGAGAAAGGAAGGACTGAAGCGCACAGCTCAGCACTGACCATGACTTGCATTTTGTTCATGTGCTATACTGGCTATTTTAAGTGGTTTGGGCTTTTTTTGCTTTTCCTTCCATACCTTGCAGGGAGCAAGGAGTGAGATATTTTAACTCCACACAATCTCTAGCAACACAAGAGGTGGTGTGTTTGTTATCTTTAACATACAAATCCGTATAACCATGGTTGGACTTGATTATCCAATGGGTCTTTTCCAACCTGGTGATTCTATGATTCTATGATGTCCCTCCTAAAAACGTTACAAGAGTTTTTAGATTAGAGCGCAGCATTTGGGGCTCTGTTCTGGAGACTGCGTGTCTGCGCACGTGTAGAGCCTTGTTCTCAAGACAGCTTGAGCATCCCAAAAAGGCTTCCAGAGATTTAACGTTCCAGCCTACGCTGCCGATCACCAGATCACAGGTAGAGAGGGAGGGGAAGGGGCTCTGCTCCAACCAGTGCTGCATGCGTTTCCCGCTGCAGCATCACTGGTACATTCCCTCAAACAGCCTCGGTCCGTGTCCATCCCCGATGTGCCACTTAGAAACCGTTGCTTTTATTAGTATTTCAAATTCCAAGCAAGTTAAAGCTGCCAGCATCACTAACTCATCATTTTGGGCACAGATGTGAGATTATTTTTACAGCAAGTTTTAGCCCCAAGTTAGAGCCCTGTATGTGCAGGCTAGAAATTCCACAGGCAAGCTGGAAAAAGAGTCTGGTCTAAATGCAGACACAAGCCATCTCAAACTAGCAAGGAATTCTCCCCAGAAGATGTACGTACAGACTTTCCCTGCAGTCCTAGACTGAAAATTCAGTGAGAACAGCCACTTCTGCTGTATTTTTGTACTGCTGCTCCAGGGAACAGAACAGTCTTAAAATTCCCTGCTCATACAAGTAATTGCTATTCTAGTAAGCAAACACTTCTTCCAGCAAAAAACTCGGTCTCCTGCACTCTTAAGTCTCACACGACAACCACCTCGTGCATCTCACCCGCGTTGTTTACCACAAGCACCAGTGCGAAAGGATATAAGGATGGAATACCCAGAGGGTGTCATTGAGCCAGTCCATACCGTTGTCCTGCTGTAACAAGCGGTCGTATGTGATACACATGAATTTGATATCTTCTTCATCTATGCCTCCGTTCCAAATATCATACAAAATGGTCATCTCCTCAAACTCGGAGCGTGGCCTGAACTGAGGGCGGGGTGGGGAATACTCAGGGGAAGGAATCACTGGGAGGTCTTCAGATGTCTTTTTCTGCCTTCGCCACTGTCTTTTCGGTTTCGCCTGACCTTCTTCTTCCTTGAAGTCTTCATTCCACTGATTCTCCAGTTCCTTAAATGGCAGTTTCTCTGCAATCGTCTCAGCTCCTATTTTCTCATGGAAACCATCATTCCTGAAGTCCAGGGTGACAGCTTCAGGGTCTTTCGGCCCATAAAAAGCATCAGGATGTCCACTCAACAGCTCTTTGCCCACAGCACTTTCCACCAAGGCCACTGACACAGGAGGAGGTTCTATGGTTTTGTCCGAGTACCCATCCAAAGAGAGGACAGAAGGTGGTGACCGTCTTGGCCGCCCTGGCCTCCTTTTGGGAAGAACAGAAGGTGGTGGTGGGGGAGGAAGAATAGAAGCACCAGTGGGTACTTCTGGTGACATTAAAACAGATTTCGCTTCTGCCTTGCATTCCTCAGTGGGCATTCTCCCATCTCCGTGCATGCAGGACAGAGCTGCTACAGGGATTGGCTCATCAGCTGGCAAACCCATGTCCGTGTGGAAATCTGCTTGGGGAGGGCTGGCGAAGGGGATAGGGGAAGGAACACTGTTCATGCTGATCATAAGGGAAGCACCAAGAGGCTCTTTGAATGGTTTGTCATCTTGCTCATCCTCCGAAGGTTTCTTGCTAGACAGAAGGCAAGGAACGGTAGCACCAGCCTCTGGGAAAGTAGGCGTGAAATTGAAATCCCTCCCAGGAGTACGGGGAATGCCGCTGTTAATGCCAGGAGACTGGGATGGGTAGGAAAAGGGGCTTCCTGGGACCTGAGGGGAACTGAGGGTCAAGCTGCTTCCCGTAAGGGGAGCGTCGCTTCCTGGTGTGGCTGGAACAGTGTCCGTGCTCTGTGACTTAGCAAGGGGGTGTGAAGACTTGGCCAAAATGTCCCGTCCAGGAGTCCTAGGAATCTCCTCTTCCACAGGCGTTTTGGTCACCGTTAATTGTTCAGGAAACTTTTCTGGAGGGACTGAAGATTCTTCTTTACCTGGAGTTGATGGCAAGGGAAGCATGGAGGATGGCACCTTGTGGGCTGGAAGCAAAAGGGTATCAGTCTCTGCATGGACCATCACCTCTCGCCCAGGTGTGCGGGGCAGACGATCGTCCTCCTCTGCTCCTGAGGGCAGTTTTGCTTTAGCACGAGCTTCCAAGCTGCTGTCGTCAGACTTGCTGAAGAAGCTGCTTTTACTGGGCAGAGGTTCTCCCACTGGAGTCAGGAGCAGCTCCTCCTTATCTTGAGACTCAGGCTTTGGACCTTCCTGCACCTCTGGCTCTAGCACGGTAACAGGTTCAGACTCTTCCACTGTAAGGGGGAAAAGAGGGGAGAATCAGGAGCTTTGCTTCCACTCGGTTACTCACCACTTGCCAGTAAAGGCACGTTTAAGATGCCGCAATTACAGAACAGTTCAGTTCCACTGGGAGGCTTTAAAAACTTCAATGCTTTACATTTTGGAGGCATAGAATGTGGCGTAATTAGACGCTACCACAGACATCCCTAATGGACCATTAAAAAACCGCACTAATTATTTGAGGATTAGCTATGACACAGTCAAGAACGAAGGTTTTCTGCTTTGAAACCCCCTGACCACCTTTGTATAGATGGCTTGTGGGGCGAGGACTTTGAAGGAGGAGCTGTCAGAGCCCCAGGCTATCAGCTTTTCTAATGTGGGAAGGTAAAACTAATTGTGAGGCCAAGAAGCACCCTCAGCTCTCCAAGGAGAGAGCAGTGACGGAGGAGTGTAACACTCTCGAACAACACATGAAGGAAACGGGAAGCCCTTGTAATGAATGAGGAGACACTCAGATGGCATCAATGAGGCAATTTATATGCTGCTCTCTGCAGCAGGCTCATTTGTCTGGAGTTTGTTTACCCGCTTTGGGGTCAGGGCCACAAGGAATCAACAGTGAATCTTGTTAGGCAGCTCAAAATAACATTTTCAAGCAGGAGAGTAAATGGAGGTGAAAATGCCTGGAGAGCTAGAAGGGAAGCATTCCCCATTTGTGCTGAACGAACCGGAGAGTTACTGGACAAGGGTCTGATCCCTGTAACTCCAGTACAACCGGGCTGGGCTTCAGAAGGAAAACGCTGCTGGTTCTTAAACGCGAAACCAGCCCAAGGCTCGTCCTGCACGCCACACTAGATATGCCCTCCTTGTTGGCTCCAGTTTTTAACTTTTAAATTTCCCTCTAGCTGCAGAATTTGTCAACTTTTATGCATCCCGCTCCTGTTTTACTAAAACGTTTCTACTTTCCCTGGGTTAAATAAAATTCGCGTTGAATGAAGAAAATCTCTGTCTTCCAGAAAACCAAGGAACATCAGTCATCTGAAAGGACGACGCAAAAAAATACCATCACAAACACTATCAGGAACCAGATATAATCCTGAGAGACCACTCATGCTTCATAGCTTCCCAGTCAAATACTGCTTCATTATTAAAACAAGCAAGAGCCAGTAGAGACTCATTAAGCACAGATTCCTGCTCTGTTTCAGCAGCCATGGCTTCTGTCTTGAGCTTCAGCCACCACACCATCCAACCAGTTGCCCTTGGATGATGACAACTGCTTGGTTCCTGCAGGACACTAAACTGGCCCAGTGTAAGATTTTGGATACAATAACCTCAGTATTTTTAGTAGCAGCACACTTGTGTAGAGCTCCTTACTAGGAAGGGAAGTTCAGCACAGACCTCTCTCCCTGTACAGACAACCCCCAGCCTAGAGCCAAGGCTTGAGGAAGGAAGAGAACAAGAGAAATATAAAACCAGATGTATTGGATGCTGTGAGAATACTGCACTTGGAAACGTGGTAAAACATGCCAAACCACATGGAAGGGCATACCTGGCCTACAGATGGGAGAGAGCGCAAGTTTTGTCTCCTGGTCTCTTTCCATAACCAAGTGTTTCAGTGTTTCAGCAGCAATAGATGCCTCTGGGACTTCATGACATTCACCTTCCCCTGCCTTGATTTCCTCCATGCCTTCATCTTTCACTGCCAAAGCTGGTTCTGCAAGTCCCAAGCCTGCTGCATCCATGTAGTCATCCACAGGATACAGCTCCAAAATAGTCTCCCTCTCATCTTCAGGAATCTCATGACCAGCAGGTTCATGCTCTGTCTCAGCAACCATCGGTTCTCTGTCACGATCCTCAGCCACCGCTGCCTCCTCCTCTTCTTCCTCCTCCTCCTCTTCCTCCTCTTCATCATCGTCATCATCTGAGTCTGAACTTGATTCAAATTCAGAGGAGTCCTCACTTTCATCAGATGATTCAACTTCAGCCTTGGAAGATGAGGGACTTGCTACATCTACAAGAAGAACAAGTTACCATTAGTTCCACTTTCTGATTCATCAAACAAACAGGGTTTACTACAGGATCAAATATCTCTTCCACAAGTGTAACAGCATGAAAACAGCACCAAAAACAGCTTGTGGGTTTGAAGGAGTCACCTCCCAATTTATTTATTTTTGCAGAGACTTAAAATCCGTGTATTTGCATGCTCACAACAATCAACACACGAGAGGCAGCTCCACGAGCAGCAGAGCAAAAGGGAGACCACACCAGGCTCGAAGGCTACGCTTCCTGCTTCTCTGGGACTGCTTACCTTCCTCGGAGTCCTGCTCCTCCTCCTTGTCGCTTGTGTCTATGCCCGTCTCCTCCTCCTCCTCATCTTCATCTTCATCATCCTCTTCATCGTCTTCATCTTCCTCATCCTCTTCATCCTCATCCTCATCCTCCTCTTCCTCCTTTGCAAGACAGCATTGCCAAAAATGAACGGTGTCAGACTTGTTCCAAGACCTGGCTGCCACTGTGGTTACCACCAGCGATGCTGATCAGAGAACCTGAATAACCTTACAGAGGTTCTCGTAGGACAGATACTAATAGAAGCACTCATCTTCTAGACAGGGTAAATCTGGCACCTGGAATTACTAGGCCCCCTTTTAATGACAGACTGCATTCACAACTACAATCACAAACCAACACACCTTGCCAGGTGCTGCTTTCACCAAGCTTCTCTCTTCTTCCTGATCATCTTCCTTCTCCGAGGAGGACTCTTCCTCCTTCTCTGATGTTTCATCTCCTTCTTCTCCCTCACTGTCAAGCTCCAGCGGCCTTGCTGGTCTCCGCCTCAGCCCCACTGCTTCTGCATCCTTCTTTGACAGCTCAGATGTTGTATCAGAAGCATCCCTGTCCCTCTCTGACTCTGGGGAGCAAAAACAAGAAGGATACTGCTGTCAAATACCTTGCATGGAAGGGAAGGAGTCAACTGCACAATGGAAACTTTTCCTTTGGGAAGATCCAAGTTAGGAGCAATGCGCCCATGCAGCGTGTGAGTCCCTGGGCTTCCAAGGGCTTGAGAATTTCACAGTGCAAGCAAGGGCGAGACTGGGTGCAGGGTGTTGAAATGCCAAGGATGGCAAAACGTGGGTGGCCAAAGCTGACAAGCTACAGGCCGAACAGTTAGGAGACAACGCATAAAGATCAGAACAGGTAAGCTGAATTTAGTGCCTTTCTGTATTATTCCTTCACAAAACCCTGCTTCTGCACTTTGGCTTCAAATACAACTTCTGAATCAACTCTACAGCACAACTAACCTGAATCCACTTTTTAATGCAACTAAAAAGGGTATTCAAAGCTTTGCCTCATCTCTACTCTTCCACTCATTTCAGAAAGAAAAAGTGAAAATATTTTCAAACAGATTTCTCTGGCAAACAGCTTTGTTTTGTTTTTAAAATCACATGCAGGGCAAACTGCCTCTTACATACTTTCTCCCACAACATGCTCCATGCACAACCCTGGGGCAGTGCATGAACCCGCTACTGGGTGACCTCTTCTGCATCAGCAGAACTAAAACATTTTTCATAAAAAGTGGGTCTTAAAACTTCCCACCAGTGAATTTAAGATAACTGAATCCAGAGGAGACAGCAGATCAGAGTTTCCTGAGAAACAGCTCTTTGGCTCAGACCCTTGGTTCTCTGTCTAACTGTAAGTGAACACACTGCTGTGAGGTTTAAAAGGATTCAGCTTTCTCCTGGTTTGCAAACGCTCTTGCTTTGAAACAAATGTGCTTTGCAAACCTTCATCTTCATCATCGACAGAAGTAGAAGGCCGGATTCTCTTCTGATCTCCTGCTGAGGCAGCTTCGGGTGGCTCCTTTCTTTTCACCTGAACAAAAGACACAATTAGCATTTCTAAAAGTTTAGAAAAGTTTAAAAACAGAAGAAATCAACTTCTTAAGCAAATTGCTACTGCTTTGCTCTGCCAGGTGACTTATGCCCAGAAACCAAGAGCCACCTCCCCAGCTCTTGATCCCTTTATTTGCTTGTAGGAATTTCAGTGAATTAAATTCTACCCCTTTGATTTGCATCCAAACACTCTGGGTACCAGCATGGCCCACGTCATCACCGGGTATTTTGAAGATGACAGAGAAAACTCTTGACAAATGCATGTGTCTGAGATGCCACAGAACAGAGAGCCTGAGCCTATTATAAAGAAGCTCAAAACAAGTTTTTTTCTAAAAGAAGATGCAGAATCTCTCACACCAAGTCTTTATTTGCACCTTATGTGCACTCAAAATACTAATTTCAGGGAAGCACTTTATCTTGCACCCCCCTTTTATTAAGATAGTTTTTATTTTTTATGCAAATGTTCTTTAAAATAGGTGACCGTATGCTTGCCAGTCTGGGTCTGTAAACTCATGAGGCATTAACCACATGGCGTGGCTCACCAGTCTGTAGGGTTTGGGGCACAAATCTAGAGAGGTCTGTCCCTCATTGCTCCTTCAGGGAATGTAGACAATGAAGACTGATCTTTGATTTACCTTGAAGGATGGCAACCGAATGGCCCCTCGTAGCCCAATGCCCAAGCCGATTCCCTCATATCCCAGGCCTTCTCCTTTGTTCCAGTTCTCCAAAAGACAAGATGCAATTCGATCTTTCGGCTTTGGTTTTTCCTCCAGTTCTCCTCCAGATTTCACTGGAGTGAGAGACGCCTGCAAGAGAGAAAGCACACTTGAGACGGAAAGTTTCCTGGGAGCACACAGACTCTGGGAAACTGCTTAGAAAGTTGAGGTTTGTTGAAATATCGCTGCCTTGTCCTGGCACCTGCTTCTCCGAGGGCAAAGGCACCTGAAGATGCACTATATGACCACACACACTTGGAAGGGAGAAGGTGCAGGAGCTCTTCTCAATAACAAGACCTTTCCATTTCTGTGAAGCCTTCTCCCCTGCATTTTAAGAAGTTATTTTCTCTTCACAATGTACTAAAATTGCTGGAGACAAACTTCCTGGGACTCTGAGAACAGTGGCTTGGCACAGGACACCAAGTGATGTGGCATATGGCACCATTACACTGTCAGGTAGCACAGCAGACACTCTTACTTCCTTCACAGAGTGTTTTAAAACATAACCTCAATTTCCTTCACATTCAGCTTAACACAGGCCAAATGACTTCACAAGAGAGGGCAAGGGAAATGAACAGACTGACCGGCCCTCGCAGCTCATTTCAGATCTCCCCTGTGCCCAATGAGGGGACCATGGTGTGACCACCTTTAGAAGAGTCAGAATCCAACATAGCTCCTAGAAGCAAAAGTCGTAAACCGAGAGATGAAAGGGGAAGACATGGTGCAACAGGAACCCAGGGCCTGAAGCCTGAGGGAACACATTCCTCCACCCAGGTAGAAGCTACCTAGTGCCAAGGAGCAGCTGCTGCACAAGGGTCCTGAACTCTGAAGGGAAGCTATGGAGCTGTTACACACCTCATACATCACGAGCCCTGAGCTCCCAAATGCTGCAGGAGCCCATATGGTCTGCTCACAGCTAGATGAGAAGTAAAGCTACGCATACACATCTTAGAAAGAACTCAAGTGTGCTTTGAGCAAGTCAGCCTAACGCTGCATTATCTACCTTCACTTGCTAACCCACAGAAACGAGCGCAACTTCAGACCTTCTAGCTGGAAAGACCTTTCTTCATTTTAGCATAAGGCACAGTAGAGTGTGTCAAAAGCCAGAGATTCCTGTGTTCACTTAGCAACCACAGCCCAACTCCAGAAAAACTGTCCGAAGGCTCCAATCTGGGAAATAGGAAAACTGAAAGATTCAGGTGAAGCACTTAAGGGTCCACAAAACCTGGACACACAGCTTGACCTCTACTCAACTCAGCACAACAAATCCCTCTACACCAGAGCCGAGGTGTGAAGGAAGAGTAGGAATTCAAACCTCGGCAGCCACAGAGAGCCAGACGAGCAGGGGAGAGCAGGCCACACTCTTCTGCAAAGGCCACTGGAGGTAACGGGCACTCCCATCAGTCAGTGGTGTAATGCTCGCTAAAAACCAGCTTCTCTTACAGACATTAGCAGAGCTAATTTGCCAAAACTGGCTGTAATCACCGAAGAGGAAGTGTAAGCTCAGCTCTCCTGCTAATAAGAGACAAGACTAATGGGAACATCAAGCAGAGAATCCAGGCAGTGGCATTCAAGGCCAGAGATGGCTGGTTATTCTTGGCACTCTGCTTAATGCATCTTACTCAGGTTTTCAAACCTAAACTTATCACTAGATTTGGGAACAGGGGAGAGTTTTCCCCCAGCTCAGGCAGACAAAGTCCATAACACTCGCTGCCTTCTCCAGCAACACAGTCCTGAGCAGCTTTCACGCCCTATGTTTTCCGTCATGCCTGATGTACACCAGCTTTACCTTGAGCTTCCCCGCTGTCTACCTACAGCAAAGTGCTTTTTGGCAATCAACCAGCTGCCTTTCAAAACAGAGCAGCCAAAAAAGGAAAAGAGAGAAACTGAGGCCCATTTTGTTGCCCTCCTGCGCATCCTTGAAGATTTCAGGGGCTGCCAGCAGCACCATATAGATAACAGTTGCCATCCTAATAAACTTGAACATTGCTGGTTAGTCAAGGGGGGGAAAAGAAAAAAAACACAAGGCTTCCTGCTTTTACACTTGGGGAAAGTCAGAGAGAGAGAGAGAACAGATCTGCAAAGCCTCTGACCAAAGAGGGACACACCTACTGTGGGAGCTGGCATACAGTGGAGCTCAAGCACTTCCAAGGTGAGTTTTGATCTCTCCTTTGAAAGCAGGGCTGCTGCAGGTGGTCCAAGGATAGGAGATATTAAAAGTTATTACTCTTCCCTACAAATCTGCCTCGTTTATTTCTAAACAAAAAAAAAGTAAGCCCACGCATATGTTGTCTTGTACTTCCAAAGCCTCTGAAACTAATATAATTTCCTTAACTACTGTTCATTAGTAAGGAAAAACTTGAAGAGTTCCAATTACAGCCATTAGGAGGGAGGAAACAGGGGATGCAGGGTCTGTTTTGGAGGGTCATTTCAGCTCAAATAGTGCCTTGAGGCCTTGGTCCATTCTAGAATAACCAATATGATGGCAAAGTGTGTGGGGAACTGACCTACAGCTGCCACTGGGGAGCCCAGTTGGCTCGTCCCCACATGTGCATAAAGACATCAGCAACAGGAAACACAGTTTAAGCTGAATACTCCTTTTTTTTTTTTTTCATTTAGCAAAAGCAGGCAGCTTATGATTGAGAAGGAATCCAGCTCCATACCAGTGTCAGAGGGTGCCCAGTCTTAGCAGAAAGAAGGCTCTGAAATGCTTGTGATTTTTCTATATGCAGCAGCAACACATGGCCTGGCAGAACCTTCTCCAGGCGATGCCCTGAAGCAGCGACGGTTCTGGCATTTCTGTGCCTGGGCAGGAAGCACAAGTGATTTTCTGTGCAGCAATTTTATATTTTCAATTAGGCTGCTCACTTCCAACGCAACCTGTGGCAAAGATTCTAGCAAGCTACTGCAGTACAGTCAGCTTCCCTTCCCAGAGTGGGTTACAAATTCCAGGTGAGGGAGAAACATGTTAAATCCAGCTACAGCTTAGGATATAAAAGAGCCTGAGCAGCTGCTGATCTGCCTCAACTTGCTTCTGCTTCATAACTGCAAATTTCTTGAGGACTTCAGTTGCTGCTTTTGCAACTTTTTGCTGGATCTGTTTCCCTCCCTGCCCTGGAAACTTAAAGGCCTCCTCCAAAATTGTCAGCCCATGCTTGCTGGTAGGAGCTCTGAGCATTAGTCAGGAGGAGAGGGACTGAGTTTCTCACCACACGTCACACCAGCCAGCTCTGAACCAGAGCAAATTACACTGTCATAACCAGCTGTTAAGCAGCAGCATCACCAGCCTCTCTGGAAAGCCGAGCGGCTCTCCCAGGCACTGGAGTTAACAGGCAACTCACTCACAAAAGCAGGTGGAGAAGATACTGCTCAGAAAACTGGCATCCGAAAGAGATGTATCTGCAGGTTGTGGTGTTGGGTTTTTACAATAATTTACTATAATACTTTCTCATTTTGAGGCTTGCATGAACCCTCCTATAATGTCAGCTCCTTTGGTAGAGACAAATTCAATGCATATCGGATCACAGAGCTGTTTGCTGGCTGAGAAACGCTTTAAATTGGCTGAGAAAGGATCAGACGATTCATGCAAAGCTGTTTTCTTAACTAATCCCTGGAACTCCTTGTGTATTTGGCCAAAGTTCAGCTTTTGAGTTAATTGCTGCTGTGTACCTGCACTGGGGAGGTAGAAGGAGTGCAAGAGCAATGGAAATAGCCATGGATCTCATCACACAAAGTGGGGAACAGCAGCTTGGTTGTTTCAAATACTCCTGTTGCATTTGACTTCAGTTTTCTGGAACTAAAGTTCAGCTTCCTCTTAGATATGAGGAGCCCTTGCACATTTGTTTTCTGATCTCAGGGTCATTTCCCCTTGCAACCCCATCCTGGAGGCAGCCAGCAGTGCCCCAGACCATCAAAAGAAAATAAACAGTTCAGCTTCACAAATTTTAGACCCTGAAAATACTGCCCTGAGAGAGGAAAGGGAAAAGAGATGAAGGGTAGGGAATAGCCCTGGGCTTTTGGTGCATAACAGCAGTTCCCCTAGCACTCTTTAAGGCTTTCCCATAAGGACCACAGCGGAGAGGACTTCCCCATGTGTAGAAACTCTACCTACAAGAGTATTTATTGTTAGGAGATCCACCCCAAAGCAAGGGATGACATTGAGAACTGAACACTTCTTCCTCAGGTCTCCAATCAAATCAGCACGATGGTGTGAGACAGTTCACTCCTAGGTGAGCACTGCAGGCTCCACACATGTTCAGAGACCACTCTGCACAGGGCAGCTCCATCAATGACTAGGAAGGAGTAAAATTCCCAGCCCGTTTGTTCTGATGGTAAAACGGCATGAAATGCCTGCCTATATGGAGTGACAACATGGAAATGAGCCGGGTTTCACACCCAGGTCCTAACTCGTCCCAGGGCAGACGATGTAGTGATGAAGCACCTTCCAGGTAGTTGCAGGCTGAGGTCTGCTGCTCCCAGCACTCACTCCCGCTGCCTGCCCCAGCATGAAGACCAGCCCCATGCGGAGGCTCGGAGCCAATCATGCATGCCTCTCATTTAATTTCAGCAGCCTCAAGCAATAGTGTTTCTCACAGCAAAGCTACTCCATGGCCTTATTTTTTGCTTCTGAGTTAAGTTACTGTAGCATTTTAGGGTTGTGTGGTTTTTTTAAGTCAGTTCTGGATCCCTGCTTACCCACACCCTGGCCACAAGCACCAAGAAAAGTTCTCCCCAGCGTGCAGCAGAGAGGATGTGAACACCTACCTTTGCCAGACGTTCCTTCTTGTCCCACCAGTCATCAAATGCCCGAAACGCTACCACTTCAACCATCTTCCGGTTCAGGTCCCTTTTCATGATAGCCTTCAGTTCCTTCACTATGACCAGGAGGACTCCATCCACAGTGGCTTTGTGAGGATCTTCCTTCTTCGGCTCGTAACCCGGCGGAGGAACCGAGGGGTCAAACTTGGGCAGCGGTGGCCACTGCTGTCCACGACCAAGAGCTGCTCCCATCGAGAAAGGCCGGTAGGGCGGAAGATTCACAAACTGCATCCGGCCCGTCATGAAAGGCGGATACTGATACGTGTTTTGCGCCTGCATCATGCGGCTCAGCATCTGAGTTTGCATCTGGAAGGACATGGGCATGCCGGCCCACTGGTTGCCCAAGACACTTATCATATCCACTTGCATGACGGGGAACATGCCAGGATGGAACGGAGGAAGCGGAGGCAAGATGTGAGGTGGAGGGACCCCAGGTGGGGCAGGGAGCGGAGGCGGAGGGACGGTGACAGCGGGGTGGGTAGGTGGAGGCGGTGGAGGTAGTGGCGGAGGCATCGGGAAGCCTGGCTGTGGAGGTGGTGGCGGAGGAGGAGGAAGAGGAGGGAATCCCGGTGGTGGCATAGGGGGAATGGACGGGGCCATCACGCCCGTGTTGTTGACGGAGGAGTTCACCACGATGGTTTTGGCACATTCTGCACTGGTGATGGGTGCGGGGTTGGTCTCGTCGTCAGAGATTTCCATGTCCTCCCCTGAAGAATGCTGACCCTGCAACAAGAGAGAGAAAAGGTGAGAGGCACATGCCTTCTACATTAAACATCACAGCGTTGGCTGCTTTAAACAAAAACTAAGTTTAACACACATTTTAGTTGGGAATGGAGAAAAGTGAGCAATGCTCTGAGAGGACAGGGCCCACTGAGCAGCTGGTGCCTACTGAAGCTTTTCTTTTCCATGTCAGACCTCAGGAAGTGGAGAGGTAAAAGCTTTCTAAAGGAGCATCAGTACCAACTGAACAAAACCCCAGCTCTTAAGGAACAGGAGAAACTGCTCCTGTGCTCACAAAACGCACACAGTCCAAATGCCTTTCACTACAAGATACAGTCTCTCTGATTTGCATCTAACACTGACAGGTACATTACACCACACATTTTTATTCCTCAGTTTTCACCATTCACAAAGAACTGCCCCATTTTTTAACTATAATCCCTGTTTCACTTGCTGTCAACTCTTAACCTCTAATTGTAGGAAGACGATATTTCCACATGGCTGCTGTTACTGAACGTTGTCTTGACCATACCACGGCAATTCACAGGGGAAAAAGAACTTCCAATTTGCTTAAATTCCCTTTAAACATCAGAGTCACAAACGCTGGGATTCAAAGACATAGCCTATGTGATGCTCTCAGGCAAAGTGAATACTTTATTATCAACAAGAGACAGAGTTAAATAAAGTGTTAAAACTACGTCTAACCTCCACTGTCTATAGGATAGGAACTGGATTAAAACAGAGAGTGTCTGCTTGTTCTGAAGTCTCAAAGCTGCTGATTAGGTGTCGTACAACAAAAAGGCCTCATCACCAGAGCTTCATCCTCAACAGAAATTGTCACACCTGCACTCTACGTCCTACAGTCATTTCAGTCCTGAAGGTGTCTCCAGCACAAAGAAATCATGCATATGACTGTCATGTCCCTCAGGTTTTGTTGAAACAAATCCTGGTAAGACATACAGCAACCAAGAATTGCTGGAAGACAAACCCAACACTGACAGGTTATCGAGGAAACACAAATGGGACTGACCTTTTACTAGTGGGATGTCAGCAAAGGCAGGACAGGTCCTTGACTACCTCTCCAAAACTACTTCTCCCCAGGTAAAATCATACAAACCCACCACTCCAGTGACAGCAAACATCCCTCAGCTATTTTCAGGACTGAAAAGCAGAAGCGCTCATCGTGACCTCCTCTCCCAGCCTCCCTACAAGCATGACCAGCCTGCCTCCTTCAAACGACTTACCAAGTACTTCTTTCCAACATCCTCACGTAAAAAGGCCACACAAACACTCTGCATGTTGCCATCAGCTGATCCAATTAAAGAACATCCTCACGCTCACCAGTGCGGAATGACAAGAGCACAGCAGCGATTCTCCACCTCTGCCAGAGCTCTCCTGGATGCTGCGGGCTCCAGCCTACCAGAGGCAGTAACAGATCACAATCAAGTGGTCTTTTAAGCGCCTCTCTGCACCTCACTCTTGGAAAGTTTTTGGACCTGCTGGCTGTTTTCAGCCAGATTTCCCTTAAGACCCCAAAGATACTTATTTCTTCCATGTTTTGTGCCAGCGAGCGCCTCTTTTTGTTTGCTCTCCTACCCATCTCCCCAGTCCGAAAGAAAAGGGCAATCAATCTCAGTCCTTATCAGGCAGCAGAGAACCTGCAGTGGAAGCTGCTGCGAACCAGGCTTTGTTGGCGGTTCTTGTATGGAAGCTGCAGTGATTTGATTTTTAACCTGTGAATTCTGCACAGGGGTAAGGGAACAAAAGCAAGAGCAGTTGAACGGACGACTCTGCTGCAAACTGTAGCTGGATGAAGCTGAGCAACCGCAACTATCTAAATCAAACCAAACGCTTTGTATTTTATCAAAGGTCATCTCTGCTACCGCAGCTACCGCCAGAGAGCAGGCTGAGCACAATGCTTGCAACAGCAGCTTTACAAATCCTCCTATCCTAGCACCTCCCCTTGCTCTGGCTTCCCTGCATTCTTGCGCTGCAGCACAAAACCCATCAGCTCACACACGGCATGCATCACCCCCAAAAAGTGACTGTCAGTTTTAGTGGTCTGGAGATGTCCAGCCCCTCAGCTCAACATCATCATCATTTACTCCCACAGAAGGGCTGAAAGCCCAAGTCTGTCAAACCCTGCAGCAAGTGTTTTCCACCCTGGTAACACAGA
The DNA here is from genome assembly GCA_033459285.1 of Clamator glandarius. Lineage (NCBI taxonomy): Eukaryota > Metazoa > Chordata > Aves > Cuculiformes > Cuculidae > Clamator > Clamator glandarius. Next base: position 1,421,245 of record JAUNZM010000233.1, read on the forward strand.
GGGGACTCTCACACAGTTGCGGAGCTGCTTTAGTGCATCTGTACATGCAGGGAGGTATCTGAGGGCTGTTTTGTAAACCCTAAAATGAACAGCTCAAAAAGGACAAGCAGAAAGAATAACCTCTTGCATCTGAGTCTTTCTAGAGCCTGATTGAATCATCTCCTCCTCCAGCTGTCCACATCTGGCTAACATTTCTAAGCAGGTCTCACACCCTGCACTGTCTCCCCAGCTGCTCGGTTGCAGCCACATCCCACGCCCAGGATCTGGGGAATGAAAGGACATTCAGCAGTTTCAACTACGGCAGCTCCAGTCAAAAGGTCAAAGGAAGAGCAAGGATGACAACCAGGCAGGTGTAAAGAGGTTTCCTGCGAAACAGACCTCATTCTTCTATAAGTGAACAGAAAAGGCGCTGTTAAACGCACTGGCTCAGACTGCAAAAGCTGGGTGATACTAAAGGTCAGCACTGGATAGGTGGACTAGCAAAGACAGACAAAATCAGCTTCATCTTCATGTCATCTGATGGGATATGGAGGAAAGCCACCCCTGTGGAGAACCAGCACCAGGCAGCGACAGAGAGAGCTCGTGTCCTCAAGCCACAAATTCTCCACGATCCCCCAGTCTCCTACAGTCACCCCCCTGTGCCACCCAACAAGAGTCCAGTCACCACTCAAGTTGGGTCTCTGCTGAGCACACCCCAACAGTCCCAACACAATCTCCCCTCCTGGAGCACCACCAGCCCAGGGCAGCTCATCTCAGCCTGTCCTGCCACAGGTCCCATCATCCACTCCCACCTGTCCCAGCCCCTTACTCAGTCTCTGTACCGAAGAATCCTGCCTGATAAATGAGGTTGGTTTTCCTTCTTGAAGGATCTAACAGATAGGAAAAGCAGATCCTGAAGTTGCAGAGAGGTGGCAGGACTAGCTGGAGTCCACACTGTAATGCACAACAGCTTTCTTCATTCATACATGCATTTATATTTAATTAAAATGAAATAAGAACTGCTAAAGCAATAACTAGCATATTTGGAAGACTGACACGATTTATTTATTAATTCTTCTGGTGCTCAGATGGGACTGCAGGAAGCAACAACAGATTCCCCACCTCCTGCAGCGCTGGGGACAACTCTTCTGCACTTGCACACTGAACAGGGTCTGTGCTCCGGTTTTAACCCAAGCAAGATGAAAAGAGAAAGAGATTAAGCAGCAGGGAGAGACAGATCAAAAAGGCAGAGGAGGGAAGGTAAAAAGAATACACAAGGTCAGGAAAGAGGTCAAACCAAAAGATCAACTACGAGGAGGTCTTTAAAGAAAGTTAAGAGGAATAAATATTTAAAGCAGATGAGCAGGGAAGTCATATGTAAGGGGAAAAAAGATGGGCACCAACGGAGTGAAAGAGATCAAGGTACAGAAGGAAAGACCAAAGGGAAACACAGAAAGATCTTCCATTATTTGAATTTCTTTTCATTCACCTGTCTGAACCTGGATTTATCGTGGTTGCTACCAAACATCTCTCAGGGTCAAGCTGAAAAGTACTTGCACTGTCCTCCCAAAGAAACCGTCTTCTAGCTAACCTCCCTCTGCTCTCACAAGGGAAAAAAGTGAGCTGATTTATGGCAGAGGGACTGCCACACATGTCATAGCCAACACTGTCAAAAAAACTGCCAATCAGGCCTGGAATTCACTTGCCTGTTTCTGAGGGCGTCTGGTACAACACCTGCAGAAAACTCCCTTCAGCCCACTGATGAAAAGGCCATTTCCAACTAAATTAATTTATGCTGCCATCTTTACTTTGCATTCATTAAATTAAGAGTTAGCAAAACAGATATTTAATTATACACATGACACATTTTTTCCAAAGGTGTTTTAATGATGCAAATTTGTTGGGCGAGATTCACGTCAGCGTAAGTGGTTATAAAGGGCCTCATTCACTGCTCCTCCAAAACGCTGCTACCTTTAATGCTGGCACAGTGGGTTTTAGCACAGACAGAGCCTCTTAAGTGAAGGGATCATTCCAAAAGTTCACTCCTGGCCTGACCAGTGACAGGGCAGAGAGCCACCGAATGCAGGGTATCGGTCTTATCTCAGAGCAATACCCAGCATTTCGCAAGCAAACGTTCATACCTGCAGAAAAAAGAAACTACATGCTAATATTTGCATGCAGAAGTGGCAGTTTCCAGATGTGAAGAGGCTGTTCTCTCCCCGAGCCAGAGGAGCACTGACACTGCAGCAGCGGCTGGGAGCTTCATCGTACTTGCCGTTCGGTGCCTTTCCTAGGGCAGAGGAACTTCACATGCTTTCATTTCCTTTTAAAAAGGCCATCTGATAAAGAATTTACTCAGAATTTCCAAATGCATTTTGAATAGTGCCAGCTTACAGCTAATTACACCTAAATATTCTGCTGGGTACCAAGGTAGGGAACTTGTATCACTGAATGTACTGCTCTGACATACTCTGTCTGAGCTCCGGTGCATCAAGATAATGAAATGTAGGATCAATGGCATTCAGCATGATGCAAGGTCATTAGCTGTAACGAAGTGAAGCGTTCCATGCTTGCAAGAAGTAGCAAGCCTTTATGCCTGCTGCAACTCGCAGAAACGAAAAACAACAACAAAAAAAAATCACTCTTTAAAAGCTGAAAATCTCTGTATTTAAATACTGAAAATCTTTGCCTTTAAATGTTCAGAAGAAGCTTTTCAATAAAGCTAGAACTAAAGTCAAAGCAACTCTCAGATTAACAGTCGTCACTTGTTTTTGCATTAAGTCCACCCAACGGTCTAAAAAATTCACAAGTCGGAAAGTCTCACCCTTTATCTTTACAAAAAAGTGAGGAAACAAAAACCTCCAAGGGTGATGAGAGATGGTGACTGGCTGAGCAAGGTCATACAGCAAGTCACTGGTGGAGGTGAGAACAGACTTTGTGCCCTTTCAATCTCCTATTCCCCAGCGCTGAGCTCACATCGTGCTCCTCACTACCCAACCTCGGTGTTCAACAAGGGAAACAGCCCCTGTGCAACTGAGTGAAAACAGCCTGTGTCTCTAAAACTCAACCCTTCCCCAATTCCTTTGTCAGAAAACTGAAGAGAACAAGATGTTTCAAGCCCGCCACATTTCTTACAACACCATCCAGAACAAAAAGTAAGCCTGAGGATACAAACAACCCAAAGACACAACTCCAAAGACACAACTTCAACACAAACCTCCTTTAAAAAAATACAAGCCCATTCAAGTTTGTCCCAGAGAATCCCACCATTCACTTTGCTAACACAGTGAAACACCTCTTGTTGTAGAAAGTCTACGCCATGGAGCACAGCGAGGGGTTCAGAGAGTACTGCTTTGCTCTTTTTTTAACCTGATTTTAGTTAGAGAAGAGCTTGCAGGTTCCACGAATTCTTGGCAAAGCACGTAGAGAGGAGCTGTGCCTCCCAACTGCTCTCTTTGCTTACTGGGAGTGCTAAGCGCTTGTACCTCACAGTGCCAGGCATGAGCAAGGCAGATTCGTACTGTATTTTACAATACATACAACTATTTTTACCTTGCTAGCTCTAATTACAGCTCGCCCTCTGCAAGAACACACACAGGGGTGTTGTTGCAGAAACAGAGCACGGGAGGGCAGAGCTAGCCAAGGTGGTTTGCCAGCTGTTTAGCTACAGCAGCAAAAAACACAGAGCAAAACGCTGCCTGCACCTTCCCAGGTGAGTTTTCAAGGCTGTCAGATAACTGGTGCCATCACCAGCGCCCGTGGTGGCTCACGGCAGCCAGCACGCCACCACTGCAGCCGGGATCGGAAGCTTGTTTACTGCCTCCTCCCCGGGTTGGTTACTCACACCTTTCATTCTCCTCCAGGCAGCTAAGAGAGCAGCCGTCCTCCCGCTGCTGTCAGAGCACACGATTACAATCGCGGCAGCATTTAATTAGGACAAAGACAGCTTTCAGATGTATTCACACTATAATAAAATGCCCAGCTCAGGAACAGGCGAATGGAAAGATTAACGTGTTACAGATTGGTGATTATAAGCATCTTCAGCAACACGTACTTCTAGCTCAAGAACAAGGGACTGCAACATTTTTCTACAGCTGTATATTTACACAGCACTTTGCAAATTAACTCACAGTCAAAGGCTGCGAACAAAGCAGAGCAGGACATGGACACATCAGAATGAAGGACTCGCCACTGCGTCCCACAAAAAGGGGCATGAAAAAAGCTGCAATAGAGCAGGGATTTCTCTCACAAGGAGACACTTCGCCTGGGCATTTTGGTTTGTTTATTATCGATTGCTTAAGTATCTCACTACTTGAAAAAGAGAATTTGGGCTCTACAAGATGACAACATCCTACCTGACACATACACTGTGTCAGGTCAGTTTGTGTTTTGGTCTGGTACTTATTTGTAGTGCTTCTTTGGCACAGACTGTCACCTCCACACCCACAGGGCTGCACAACGAGTAAAACAAGCAACAATAATATTCAAGTGATCACTGTAAACACACAACACCATAAACACCAGCCTGACTTATGCTATTTCCTTATTCTTTTCCCTACTGATGCCAGAAGGAAACCTGAAGTCGATACCTCAAAGCACGGAAGGACAGAGGAAGGATTCCCCAGAAGCTTGTTTGCACCTCGCAATGCGCTGTCCCTAATTAGACTGTTCTGCACAGGGGGAGATGCCACAAGGTGGGATTTGGAAGCACACAGTGAAGCAGCTCACCTGGGCTTTCAGTGCACAGCACAAAGGGCTCTCAAGTGGGGAAGAGCTTGGAGCTAAAGCTTTCAGAGGGAAAAGGTCTCCACATTCACTTGCAGTGTTTTCTGACACTAGGAATGAGAGTAAATTGGTTGGACTTGATGATCCGGTGGGTCTCTTCCAACCTGGTTATTCTATGATTCTAAATTGACTTGTGTTTCAAGGACAGCGAAAGAGCTGGAAGGCTGCTCACTGGTCCACATCAGCAGAAAGTCTAGTGAATTAAGACTATAAAATGAACGAAGTGCCAAAGACAGTATCCTAGACTCATGTAAACCTGCCCACCGGTTTTCTGCAGGCCATCAGATGATGGCTTGAGCATCAAGTTGGGTCTCAACACTTCAAGTCACCTCTTCAGACTCCAGCGGGTATTATCCTTTGTCTTCTCCCCACAGGGCGCTGAAGTAACACCAGTGTCTCCAAGTAAAGGGAACGGAGCAACAGCTTAAGTCAGTATTTCCCAATGCAAAGCCCAAGGACCACCAACGTGACATGGGACACAAAACAGTGGTCCACAAAAACCCCTAAAAATAGGAGAGAATAAATGCAACAATTGAACACAAGGGATCTAGGCTAATTTTACTTGACTGTAAACAGAAGCTCCAGTGGCTGCAGAAGCTGCACGGCTGAGATGGATCCTGGAGTAAGAAACACCCACTTCAGCAGCCTCCAAGCATCGCCACAAAGCAAAAAATTTCTTTTATTTGACAAGAGATGCAGGGAAAGACTGCTCTACCTGACACGTGGATAGAGATGAGAAGCAAGTGCGGTGTGATTTGCTCCAGCAGAAAACCTAAAGACGTGAATTGGCAGAGTGCGATAACTTGCCACCAGGTTTGCTCTGTTGAAGTCGAGTATATTACCTGCCAGAAAAGGGGTGGTTGAATTAAAGTCTTTTTCCCTTCAATAAGGAGGAAAGGGAGCTCTGAACTGCAAACTTCACAGCATATGGCGTGGTTATACCGTTCCTGTTGGTGAGATCACCAAAGAGGGATATTTGGAGAAGCCAGACATCGCCCCTGGGCTGACATAAACCCTTTGGGTTCATTCATCAATGCTGAGACTGGAAGCTTCCAGACCCCCTGGACTGCACAGATTTGAACCAAGACAAATGTGGTCATACAACTGGGCAGATCACAAAACACAGTGAGAATACAAGACAGAGTCACCGGCCCCCACCTGAGACCAGGGACGCCTGGGCAGCCCATGAGTGCCCCGGCGCGAAGCTTCCCTGGCCAGTCGCCCCTCCTGCATTATATGAACAAATCTGAACTGGCAGGGTGAATGTGCCAATTCAGGGGCTGCGTCATGTGGCTACAGCAGTTTTCATCACAGATGAAACACCCTAAAATTGGATTTACCATCTCATGGAACCATGGCCTCTTCCCCTCAAGTCTTAAGTACATCTTATTAGGTTAAAAAAAAAAAAAAAAAAAAAGGCTTCTTTATGGGGATGAGGAGGAGGTAGGGAAAAGGAAAAAAGGAAAGAGGAAAAGAGAGAAGGCTGTTAACATTGGGGAGCCATGTAACAAGGCAGGCTTTTTCCACAGCAATGGTTGTTCTGGTTTCCCTATTTTAGATGGGGGAAGGGATAGCCGAAGAGCTATTCGCAATCTAACTTCAAAGGCTTTCTTCGGCTGGGAAGCTAAGTCATGCATAAAAGGATGGGAGAGTGGCAAGAAAATACCCCCTACAGATAAATTAGTCAGGGGACGTTCTCTGCTTCCCCCAAAGACTTTCATAAAGCCAGACTGGCTTTACCCAGGTAAAGCCCTTTTCAGACACCAGGTTCAGCGATGCAGAGTTCTGGGAACAAACCAGCCAAATCCAACAGGGGAACTAAACAGTCTCTCTGAAAAAGAGAAAGGCGGCGATAAGCACTGAACGGGCTTCTCTTGACATTTTCTGCCATCTCAGCTATTATCAGTCAATTCTATTCTAAGGTTTGTCTACACATAAAAGATGTGGAGTTTGAGGCCACGTCTCCCACTCTAAAGATGCAAAGAAAAGCAAGGAATGTAGGAGAAAAATACATGGCATGTGGAGAACTCATTTCCCAACTGAAACGCTGCTTTGTTTGTTGCACTGGTCTGCAGATGCATCCATATTGCTAGAGAGCAGAAGGTACTTTACAATCAAAGATAGAGAAGAGAATCAGCAACATTAGACCAGAGTCCACCTAGAAGTTAAAAAAAACAGAAGTGCAATAACTGAGTGTGCAGAGTACATAGGTACCTTACAGTTCAGTGCCAGGCAGGAGCCCCTGAGCTTACCCTCCTACTTAAACCTTCGGTCAAAGGGAGCCACAAATTCAGATCTTGCTATCAACAGGGCGATAAGAAAGCAGATAATCTTGGAAAATAGTCTAGCTTCTCAGCTGTTATCAGCCTATTGAAGAATAGGCTGTACATATACTGTATTTAAACAAGTTCTAATCAGCAGAACTAGGCCAATGGGATATTCCTCCTCTTTTACGTACCACTACTGTACCCTCAAGCATCTGAAATCATGTGGCTATTACTGTTACAGCAGAATTTTCAGTGTTCTGTTCAGTGTTCCCTGCAATTTCCAGCATTAAGAGCAACAGCAGTTTCATTTGCAAGACCTGGATGTTCACACGCAACCTGTGAGAGGTTGAGTCTCTTCAGAACAGGCAGTAAAAACGAAGGAATCAAGGTCTTGAAGGACAACAGGCAAAGGAAAAAAGAGCTTTTGTTAGATCCTTCATCAGTATCAGCATTTAATGCTCTTCTGCTGACTGCCATGTGCTTTCAGACCCAGGTGCTACAGTACATCCTGACACTTGCCTTATTTCTCAAGAGGCATCCCAAGACCAGCTTCTCCATCACCTCACCAAGAGCTCAAGCTGTTCTCTCCCCAAATTTCTATGGCGCAGTACTGATCTGTTCACACAGCTGGGAAGCAAAAAGGCCCAACTGTTTCTGGCACCTGCAGCACAACCCAGGAGCCTGTAGCCAACAGCTGATGGAGTTAGCCCAGAACAGCTCTTTCCGAACAAGTACAGCACTTACTCTCCAGTAGGTGTGGAACAAGCAAGGGGAAACTGTTGAAGTCCTGATTTTCATGTGACTCTTTCCCTTTCCTGAACACTTTTGCTGAGATTTCCTGAGCACTTTACTGCTGGCCTGGGAGGTCACAGACTTAGCACTGCTCTTCTCCCAGCAGCTCTTTTTTATAGCAGTATCATTGATTTGAGAAGAAGTAAGAAAGCAGAATGAGGGAACATACTGTTAATAAGGTGTTTAGGGTGTTGTTATCATTTTGAGTGTAGTCATGGTGGCCACATAAGTATGGTTTCAAATAAGAAAACTTGTGGCCTTCTGTTGTGGAGAAAGCCACTGCTGCCATCCCAGGACAGAACAAACAGGGCACCTACTGTATTCCTGAAATTTCCAACACGACTGCTGCAGACAGGAACCATTCAGCCAGTCCATCTGATCTTGACAAAAAGCATTTAAAACCATTTTGAATTAAGTCGCCGCTTCAGGTGGTGTAAGAGCTCCGGGTCTCCTGGGACGTGGCAACAGATTACGACCCTTGGGAACAAGAGGCACACAAGACAAACTTCTCTCTCGCCTGCCGTGGCCAGACCATGAGCCCTTTGCAGCACTGACCACAAATGATGACTGACACCCTAATGAGCTTAGCAGCCTCCACTCATTTTCTAAGCGTTACAACACAAGCCAAGAAGTCCTTCCCAGCAAAGTGCTGTCGATGCCTTAAAACCCAGCTAGACTCCACGAGACACTTCACTCCAAGGAGCCTCCTATTTCAAGCAACTAAAGAGGCTGAGCAGAGATGTTCTTCCTCAAAAGTAAGCATAAGGCCAGCAAGAAACAGTTCCCCTTTGGTAACATTTCTCTTACAGATCTTCTCTTTGGAGGCATCTTGGATTTTTCACCGCTCTATTTCCTCCTGAGATTTCCCTTTCCTTGCTGCACTCTGATTTAAGTGCAGCCAGAGAGGAGTCAATCACATCAGCTGAGGTATGCAACATATTCATTAAAACATTAAAAATCTTCCTCATTCTAAGACAAAGCCTAAAACAATATCCAGCCAGAAACACCTTCAAGTTACCCCTCTCCAAAACTTTCTCGGTGAGGGAAAAGCAATTTTTCTCCCATACCACTCCTCTGGGGTGATGGAAACAATCCTTGTGGCTGCCAACTGTTGACTGAGCCCTTAACGACAATAATCTCCATGCGGGACATGATATTTCTCATGGCCTTCTAGATGATACTGAACATTTGCTATTAAACTATCTCCATTATATGCAAAATAAATACTGTAACCACAACTGTTCTAAATTACCAGAATGGAAATACCCCACAGCTGGGCTGCATTCCCACTGCCATTTGTGCAGGCACAAGACATTTATAAAAGAGACAACAGGTGAAATACACCCATTTCCCCACCTGTCCCCTAATTAGAAAGCAGGAGTTTTAAAACAAACACATGGAAACACATTTCACCTAGAGCAAAATTCAGCTGTGCATCTCATTGCCACAGAACACTGCAAAGACTCAGAAGGGCAGATGGGCTTAAAAATGGATTATATTGTTTGCAGAAGACATGGCAACTACTGAACAAGATCGCATCCTAATCTGCTGGTCATGAGCAGCGGAGGGACCCCAGGGGAGCACCACCACGTGCAGAGATTTTCATTGGCACAAACTGCTCTGACCTTGAACTGAAGGCTTTTAGTAACCTCGAGGAAATAACCCTCAACAGCAGAGACAACCAAAGAAAGGTAAAGACGGGCTTTGCATTGGCTGAGAGAGTTGGGCTTGTTCAGCCTGGAGAAGAAAAGGAGACCTTACAGCGACCTTCCAGTACCTGAAGGGGCTCCAGGAAAGCTGGGGAGGGACTGTTCACAAAGGCTTGTAGTGATAGGACAGGGGGCAATGGGTATAAACTGGAGAGGGGCAGATTTAGACTAGACATAAGGAGGAATTTCTTCACTGTGAGAGTTGCGAGGCACTGGAACAGGTTGCCCAGGGAAGCTGTGGCTGCCCCATCACTGGAGGTGTTCAAGGCCGGATTGGATGGGGCTTGGGCAGCCTGATCCAGTGGGAGGTGTCCCTGCCCATGGCAGGAGGGGTGGAATTGGATGATCTTTAAGGTCCCTTCCAACCCAAACTATTCTATGATTCTATTGCTTACTCATGAGTTGGTCTTTGATTTTTTTAAAGGCATGGTACCATCTAAAGCTGGGTATTCCCAAAAGACCTTGCCCCCACAGAAGCCTTCTGCTACAGCCCTTTTGTGGCACACAAGGTCATGCAACTGGATTTCTTCAAGCTGAAGTCTGGGCATCCAACCCAGCAGGGATCACAGCTCACTTCTGGTGTCCTGCAGCCAGGCTGGGTACCCTCTACGTGATAACAGCACCCAGGGACTTAAAAAGCAACCCCAGCATCAGGTCTCCATCCTCCACCAGGGCCCTGTGGAGGCCAGGCTGCCCTGTGCCACCAAACCCACACCAGCTGCCTGTCTGCTTCCCACTGACCTGGAATACACCTCAGGTTTGCAAAACCATCTGCTGCAACCACTTTTCTGACATGATTTGGGAGATGCATCCCACCTGACACTGCATTAACAAGCAAATCAATTCATTGAGATTCCCTTCCTAAAATGCATCCTTCTGCACAAATCTCTGTGGCAAACATCCAACCAGGAGACTGCCCTTTACTGTAATTCAAATAATTTTGTGCCATCCTAAGGATTTTCATATTCTCCGAGTATTTTTTTTTCCAGGACAATAGCAAAGCGCTCATAGCACCACGACAACAGTTCTCACATTTATTTGCATCCTTCAAAGACAATATTTCAATTATCTGTGCTGGAAACTCCCAGCCACATCTGCTGACCAAAATGCCACGTTTGGTAACTGCTTAGCAACAAGGACTGGATTGGAAAACTGTCCCCAGAGCTGTGCACCAACATTAAACCAGCTCCTGCTTCCACCAAATAACACTGCTATTGCTTGAAATATATATATGTACCTATCTCATTCTGCCTGCGACACGCAAGACACCAGAAATAACAAGCTGCTTTGGGAGAAGGGAGACCTGGGAAGAAGCCGCCCACTTCAGCAGTCCTTGCCCAAGCTCCACAGGAAATGTCCTCATAACACGTGCAATGCATGTTAATCCCGTGCAGCGGGAGGAGGACACACCACTTGGACATAAGCACTGAACCTGCGAAACCCAGGTCTTTTTGGAAAGATCCAGACAGAAGAAAGCAACTCTTGGTGGACACCATACAAAAGCAGCAGACATCCAATTCCTTGATCACGGCAGCAATGGGCTGTTTCAACTCCAGGAAAAACAAAAGCCAGTCCTTCCTTCACATCACCCAACCTGCACCATCCTCAGCCCTCTTCTTCCCAAGGCTCCGTGCCATAGCACTCTGATGTAGGGAATCTGGGCAGTGGGGAGCCTGAGGACACCTCACCTCAAAGATGCAGGTCAGGAGAAAAGATGAGAAGGAGTGGACCCTGGGGAGCCTATCTCCGCTTCTCCTTTTTCTCCCCTCTCCACCATTGCCAGAGTCTTTTTCCTAACGATCTCCCCAACAGGAGATACTGAGCAAAACACAGCTGAGCTGGTCAAAGGTGTGTGACAAATTGCACTTAGTACAGTTATCAGTTTCACACAAATACATGCTCCACAAAACACAAGCGCTCAGAGCTGCCAGCAAATCCAAATGCCACTAAAAAGCGCCTCAGTCAAGACACCCAAGTCCCAGCGAGTGAAAACTGGAAGTTCTGCTCCAGCTGTCTGACCCTTTTGCAACGAAGCCTCCAAACCATAAGAACTGCCGCCAGCTTCAAGTTCAAGCAGCAGTTTCGCTTCCTCCCCGCGTCATGCCTGCGCGGCGCTCACAGTGCCCTCTATGCAAACACCGATTGCCGAAGCCCAAGCCACGAACAACTTCCTTTACTCAAACTGCTCCTGAAGCAACACTTTTGCAATGCCCAGACGAGTGAACCTACTCGTCTCGTTTCAACCTGGGGAGAAATTATAAACCCCAACTTGCTGTCCTGATATATGCATCTTGACCTCATCAGGCCTGTCTGCACTTCTACAAACTTATGAAAGTAGCCATTGGTTTTATTTTAGGATTAAGCAAATGAAAAACATTTTGAAAGACGCTTTTTTAAACCATTTTGTTTCTTCTTTTAGACACACTGGTTTTAGTAGCTGAAAAAAACGAGTAACCTTTTTCTCATGACAAAGGGTCATTTCCAAAAGCAAGCACTGCACTTTCATAAGAAAGCCTGAGACAGCGGTAACGCGTCTGGGTCAAAGGAACCCTCATGAGCAGGTACGTGAAGCGCAGTTAACGCACTCAGGGGTTTCATTTTGAGTTTTGCCCTGTCTTCATGAGGCACAAGCAAGTACCCCAAACTGGAAATTAAAACTAATAGAAGGGGGCAGCAAAGTCATGGGACGCAAAATTGATGCATACGGAAAAAAAACGTTCTACTGATGAACTGTTTCTATTTAGAGGACTCCAGGAAAGGCAACAGCCAGAAGAAATTTGAATAAGCGCTCGTCTGTTCACTGCTCTGTGTCAGACACAGACACATATAGAACACAGCGGCTGCTCCATCTCCTGCAAAATCAGACCCAGAAATTAGTGCTGTTCTGGCGGCTGCCAGCACAATATGTTAACAGCAATTATTTTCTCAATATTTCTACTGATTACCTAACACACTGGCACATTTTGTCAGTGTCACTGCACGTTACAACACATGCTGCCATCCAGTAACTTGCTTGCATTCCCTTGGTCACTACATACAACCAGCAGATGCGAAATGCAGCCAGAATGATAATGGGTTGGAGACTGCAAGGAAAATGTGTCACTTCAACACGAGGCTTCACAGCCTGCATTTATAACATCTGAACATTCAATACCATCACTGCTAAAACCTGAGTCTTGAAAAGAATAGGAAGAACTCTGTGAGCAGCAAAAGGAAGATGCCAAGGGCTCTCTTAACTGTAAACGGCATGCAGAGCTCAGACTTGCAAATATTATTCCGCCTTAAGCTACATGCTATGTTAAACATTGTGATTTGGATCTAAGTTTCCAGAGCAGCAGAGAACCTATAAATTACATAAAGACAATAAGCAGTGCTCTATCTATCAACAAGCAATTCAATTATACATACCCGGTCTACCAGGAACTGAAAATTTACAGAAAGTCACTGGTAGCAAAACAGAGAATGAAGTGAGCTAGAGGCAAGAGTATAATCAGCAACAGTGATTTATAAAAAGGGATGGCAACGTCATTTCAATCAGGTATGCAAAATGCAAAAGCCTCAAAGTCTTGGCCTGGTATGAGAGTGAAAGAACCACTCGGCCTCCCAACCACAGCCTGCTTTCTATTTTTCAGTTACACTCCAAAGCATTTCTCCGCTTCTAGCTCTGTTACCCACAAGAGACACGTTTTCTCATTGTACTGAAGTTGTTTGTAGTCAAAAAACCCAAACCATAAACAGCCAAATATTTCTCCATTTCATTTCCCCTCCCAAGAACACACATATACGCAAGGATGCACCACCAGGAATACCAGGTGAATTCTACACAATTCTGCTCTGAAAAAGTGACTGTGAAAACTGACACCGGGCTTGTCACCTCTTGCTACTTCTCATATTGAATGCATTTGGCCGGTCAAGCCTCTGCACTGCTAACCACCAGCTTTGCAAGCACTCCAAGAATCAAGCTGGAGACAAATACAAGAAGTCAAAAGTCAAATACAACTTAGCAAACATGAAGAGACTTCTTTATTTTGTACAAATTTTTGTAGGAGCAGCAGGTTGTCATGTGGTAAATGAATTAGATGTACACGGAAATGATCCCTGCCTGTGGTCTTCCAGTACCAGCTTTGAAAAGAAAGAAAAAACATAAGGTAATGAAATCCTGCATTTCCAGTGCTTCAGGAGCCGGAATATCCTCACCTTCGCCAGGTTATGTAGGAAGTAGGAAGTGAGCCCAGCCCCAAGCAACTGGGGAAGATGTAGGGCTGCAGTCCTGCCCCAGCTTGCTCCCTCCTCTCGGCATAGAAGCCAAATAGATCTCTGCAGTCTCAAAAGGGTCCACTGTAGTGTCACATTTAAACAACCCATGAGGGATTTGTGTGCTGCCTTTCTTTTCTGAACAAAGTTAAACCCCACAAGATCCCTTGAAGTCCCTGTAGCTTCTTATGCCTGGGTGAGGGAGAGTAGGACTGAACCCACAGTTTAAGCAGCTCTCCCTCATTTTTATTTCACAGGTTGAGCGTGGCTGGTGTTTCTCATATGTAAAACCACACCAGTCATCCAAATCCTTGCTGCCTGGGCATTGGCTGGCTGCGCTTCTGGAAATCTGTGGTCATAACATACACCTATTTTTTGAGTTTCCATTAGGAACCAGTTCTGTCAGGCATGGTAGTGTTCGCAAGAGCTCAGGAGGCAGGAAAATTTGAAAAAGTGTTTATGAGATTGGACATAAATCACAGCTCTCAGGGTTTTGTCCCTTCTTCAATTAAAAAAAAATGCATTGAGAGCAACCATTCCCCACATCTACTCCCCCCATCTTCCTCCAGGAATGATGAATCCCACTGCAGCTGTAAACTGGATCCCAGGTGTACTCGGATATATTATACGTACATAACAGCTACTTATGGGTATAAGGGCTCTTGCACAGTTACTGTGGAAACAGAGGTATCAAATTTCCTGGCCCTTGAGACTCTACCTTCTCAACTTTAATGTGCATTTACCTTGAATAAATCACTTCTGCACTCTCCAACCCAGAAACATCCCTTAGCAAAGCACGTGTGGGTTCATCTTTAGGAGGCTCCATCTAACCCACTGTCAGTGTTCCAGGAACACAGGGCTGCCTCAAACCTGCAGGATCCACGGACGGCAGCAGGGTACAGGAGGAGAGCGTGTCCTTCCGCAGGCAGAGATCGACTCGGTCCTGCACAGCAAAGCTCCAAGGGGCATCAACCGCTCCTGGGGCAACAGCCACAGGCACTGCTGACAGAAATCCCCTGCGGCTCCTCTTGCTGCCTGGATAGCATCAGGGCCCTGCTCTCTCTCACAGGCACCTGTGACAACCGAAGGTTGAACTTGGCTCTGTACAGAAGGGGAATCATTTACCAGCTACTGAAACACAGCCTGATTTGGATGTGGATGCAGCAGCACGGAGAGGCACAAGACACGATACAGTGTCTTGAGGAGAATGTCATCACATCCTGCTAAAACTCTGGAGGGACAATGTGACACTTCAACATAAATTTCTTCCAGTTCTAGCTGTGACCGCACAAGAACCCAAAGACACATCAATGCAAAGTGCAAATTCAGCCCAGATGTAACCTCAGGGTCTCCAGTGGAGCTCACTGTAGGGCTGAGCCTGACCTACTTCATCTGTGTGGAAGTGCAGCTCAGAAATTCTCCCTGGGTAGTTGCAAAAGGACCTGCTGCACATGCACAGCTTATCAAAGGGATGTTGATGCTGTCCTGTGAGAGTCACCTCAGTGTCCAGCATAGCATTAAAAACATTCACAACAGCCGAGCAAGACACTGAGGGGCGCTGGCAACAGCAGTGGCTTTCGGGATCTCTAGCGCTGCTGTGCACTTTGCGGCTTCCAGTTTGCTCTCCAAACCATTTGCTAAAATTCATAAGCAAGCAGCAGGAGAACTGCTCTTACCTCAGTCATGTTTCACGATCTTTATTTTTATGATTATCTTTGGCATTTTTAAGGTACCCCTCCCACCACAGTAACTAGGTGCTCAGCCAGACTACCAGGAAGAGAGGAGTCTGTTAATCCCTCAATTACAAAGTACTTTCGTACTTACAAATCTGGAAAAACACCATTGTCAATGGTTTGGTCTTCCTATTACACACTGGCTATGCACATGAACTAATACATTCATAAGCTAAAACATGAAAGGCGTGAATATATAACAAGAGTGACTTGCTGTAATCCTGACACCTTGCCCAGCACACACAGGCAGGGTCTCTTCATGTAACAACCCAAGTAAAAGCAAGACCTGGCTCACATGGGATGTCAAAGCATCAAACCTTACTTAACTTCCAAACTTCTGAAACAGCAAGGAGCCTGTGAAAAAAAAGTATTACAATTCTTTCCTTGTTATCTCTCAAGAACACAGGCAGGAAAGTTTGTACACTGCTATCCTCAACATTTTTCCTAAACTAACAGTACAGCTTGGCTGTTTTCTTTCCCTGCTGTCTTCTAGCTTCTTGAAAAAGTCCTCTCTGCCTTGTCTTCCTTGCTGGCAGGTTGTGCTGTTTGCAAAGGATCCCTTTTCTCCTCTTACCTCGTACTGCCCACATCCCGCTCTGCTTCACCTCTCAGCGCTCGTCCCTTGGCTAAGCCTAGCAGGACTTTCTCTGCAGACCATAATCACTGCTCTGAGATTAACTGGAGATAGATGTTGCAGACAGATGAACAGCCCTTCCTCTCCCACACCCAAACTCCTTGCCAAGCTCTGGCTTAGGAATATCATACCGGATCTTGAAATCAAACTCCAGGGTCTTGCATGATAAATCAGAGCAATTGCTGGAACTTGGCTGCACCTCCTTTACTTATGGCAAGCCTGAGGCGGTTAACGTGACTGAGCATTTGACAGCACCTCACCTATAGAACAAATGTTACCATATTAGCAATCATTGACAAAAATTGTGCTTGTTTTGATGGAAAACAGGAGTAGATCCTTGAAAAGCATCTATCCTCTCAGGCAAAACTTCCCTGCAACTTTGCTGGCACCCTTACGAATCCTGAAATTTTCATGGCTAGAGTATCCACCCAAAGAGAATGGGCTTGGGGCTGCTCCAACCTTTGAAGAGCCAAATATGAAGTAAATAACAAGTTCAAACTCTCCGCCCTTTATTGCTTCCTTATGATACTTAATGAGCCCTCCCTACACTAATACATCATCTCTGCTCTGCTCCCCACGCCACACAGGCACTAGAAATATTCGGGCCTGCCTTCCCTCTGTTTTGCTGGAGGATTCTCTGAAGGACTGGAAGTTGAATAGTGGTATCACAATAGGCTGAAGCTGAAGGTTCAGCTTTCCAGCCCTCAGACAGACCCAGTGCTCCTCTCTAACTCAGTTAGAAAGCCACGGCTCAAATTTCACCCTATGTTAAGTCACTGTTCAGCTCCGCTCCTTCAGCAAAAGAGAGGGAAGCCAGGAGAGCTTTTCTCAAAAGCATAAAAAAAAAAAACGGGGGGGGGGGGGGGGGGGGAAGAGAAGGGTGAGTGAAGGAAGCAAAACCACATGGAGATCGTTTTTTTGTGCATCAGAAGGAGCAACAACAGGCACAGGCAATTTTTCAAACATACCAGAATAGCTTAGTGTAATTTGTAACCAAGAGGAGAGTTGAATAAACAGCTCTAACAACAAACATCAAACTTTTTTTTAGGGGGAGGAGACAATTCAGGCAGCAGTGACCCGCATGGAGACCCTGCTACCACCTTTCTGACTTCTGTAGAGGACTGGGGCGGTTGTATCATTTTGTACCAGCATCTCATTAAGACTAGGCAAAGACTAAACACGTCAGCACACTGCCGCCTCATATCACAACCTACAAATGTAACATCCCAGCCAGTCCCCCAGTGCTGATCTCTGCTACAGAGAGTGCCTGACCCCACATACCATGCTGGCATTCATCCATCTTCCTAAACATGCTTAGAACTGGCTGCAACCCACTGCACGAGAGCAAGGACAGCAGATACAAGCCCAGAATGGCAAGGAAATGAAGAATGTCTTCCTTATTTCTTTAGACAAACTTAAAGTATCTTCTCATAAGCCTGCCAGACCGAGCTCAAGGAATCAGAACTCCATTCCTAATTAATACATCATCAGGGCCCACCAGCCAGGCACTTGCCTCCCAAGAGGGGAACCTAGGCCAGCCTAGATGATGAATGAGACCTCAAGCAGCTGAATTGTTTCAAAGGCCGATCTGGCAACTGCAAGGACAAGCAGGTTTGGAAAGGCATGTAGAGAAAACAAAATATCCAGTACCATCACAATTTTTTTCTGTTTAGCACTAAGACCAGCAGTATGTTACTGCTGCAGCGCTTTTCCTCCAGGTGAGCATTCTGCAAAGCCTGTACGTGCAGGAGCGGCTCCCTTTCTCCTGAAATGCAGCCACTTTTCAGGTGAAAACCTCACAATTACAGACCACTGAAGGAAAATCCATTCTGCCAGCTTAACCCCAGCAAACTGTCATGAGTAAATCACCTTTATCTGTCACACTGGGACATCTACACAAGACTAGCCCTCTTGGATGGCTGAGGTCCCCTTATGGCAGAGTTCTTGCACGCCAGGGACAGCAGTTTCACTTTCTTGTGTGACTGTTATAAACACCAAAGAGAAAGGGTCTGGCATTTCCAAAGATCCATATTTTGACCGTTCCTTGACACAGCAAACTGCAGCGATACTCACATTTGTTGCAACAGACCTCTCAGACATGCCATGCAACATAATTTCTCTGTCTGCTGGCACCATTCCACACTGTTAAGCTCTCGCTGTCCCTTCAGCCACAAATGCCCCAGCAGAGGAAGCAAGTTCCGCTCTATTATTGGAAGACTCGGTGGAGCACATACCCCACAAGCCAACTACCTCCCCCTTTCAAGTGAGCAAAGCGAGTACTAAAATCCAGCAACTGTCTCCTGCTCAAACCAGATGGCATAAATAGCTGGAGAGCTATCAAACAAAGTATACATCCAATATTTCAGCGTAACATGAAAGCCCCGTAAAGCAAGTGTGTGCATAGATACACACCCACGTTCAGGGACCAAAGCGATGGCAGAAAGTGCTCATTAAACTCCTCTAGTGGCTTAAGTGTCTGTCGACACTCAGGACACTCACACAGCAGGAGCACTGGCCAAACTTCCACGGCTTGGGCAGTCCTTGAGCTCTCCCAAAGCTATAAACTGCTGCAGGCTGGTATTATAAACACAGAAAGCTGGAGACTGGCAAGTTGATTAAGACCATCACTTTGTGTCACTTCTAACTCATTTCCAGCTGCCTTGAGTAAAAGAAAACAAAAAAAAAAAAATCACCAGATACCCTATGCTCTTAACAACACTAAAAGAGAAATGCGACTCCCTGCCCTGTCCAGCTCTAGGGATACACATGAAGCTTTAACTTGGTTCCAGTTCACTTACCTCGTCCATTTTTTCTGATGTTGGAGTCTGGTCACCAGGCACCATTTCTTTAGCCTCCAAGGTCTCAATTTTGGACGCCCTACTCAGCTGATCTATGGGAGTCATGCTGGCCTCCGACGTCCCCCGGGAATTCTGGCTCAGAGAAGCCATCCCAGGGATGGGCTCGTCATCGTCAGAGTCAGGTAACGGCGTTGGGCTAATGTCCTCCAAGCCTGTGCTGGAAGGGCGGGAGGAAGGCGTCTGACCTCTATAACCAGGTTGAGAATTTGAACCGTACATTGGGATGGGAGAGAGCTGGGAAGAAGAAGAGGAGATAGGGCTACCTTCCATGCGAATCTCGTTATCTGAGTCATGCTCATTAAGAAAGGGTAACTTTGTTCTCTGCTCTTTTAAGAGCATCTCAATCCTTGAGTCTAAACTGTTATGCTGCATTTCAGACTCCATGGTAGGGGTACCAGGGGTCTCACTTCTCTCCGGAGTCTGAGAGAAAGATGCTGTGCTCGGTTCAGGAGCAGAGTTGGAATCAGGCAAGGGCGGAGGCTCCTCCTGTTTCTCCTTCACGGGGACAAAATCGATGTTAGTGGCAGTGCTGCTTTCCACAACCATCTCAGCGGGAGGTGGCGCAGGTCTTCGGTACTCTGTTTCCCTGGAAGTCTGGGAAAACTGCTGCTCCTCAGTTTGGGGAAATACAGCTGGTGCTTGGTAGGGAGAGAAGGCAGATTTGTAGCTCGAAGAACTAGAGTGGCTCAGAGGAGGAGTGCGAGAGAACGGAACTGGCTCCTGCTGATGGGATTTAAACGTACTAAACTGATGCTCCGTCCCCCGGAAAACACCTGCTGAGTTGTGAACATAGTGATGTCCCGGTCGACGGTTGTAGGCATCTGTAAATTTTGTTTCGTGTCTCCTGGGTTTGTACCCACTGTCCTGTCCAAAATGGTACACGGGCGTTGTCTGGCGACTAGAATAGGTGGAATCCTGGGAAAACGGCGTCCCTAAGCGTGGGGTGTGAGGCGTTCCTTGGGACTGGGGGGTAAATTGGCTGTAGGAGTTTGGGGTGTCTTGCCGACAGCTGGAGTAGGCTGTGTCATGGGAAAACGGCGTGCTGCTGTTTGGGGTAACAGATGATCCCGCAGAAGAAAGGTTACTGTCTTTGAGGCGCTTCAGGGAATCCGTCAACTATGAAAACAGAAGAGAGAAAAGCACCTGAACACCCACTTCTGAAAAGATATTTGCCTAATCTGTTTGGTTTTCAGATGAGTTGAGTACCCAAGAGTTTACAGATTTCCATAGCAAAAAAAAAAAAAAATAGGTTAGAGCATCCCTGAAAACACAAACCATTATCCATTATTAACAGTTCCCTTTGATTTAAATGAAAAAGGCAAGCAAAGATGAACTTGCCTGTAAGAGAAAGCAGATACAACATTATTCCCTGTAAGCTCTGTCCAAGAGCACCGGGGAAACAGAAGACTTGCACAATACTTTTAGTTGGTAGAAACTGAAACTCTTTCAGCTATGTACAGCTTGTCAAAATTGCCAGTAGGAAAGGTAATTAAGAAAAATCTGTGATATTATCAATTTTATTTTTTTTGTGAACAAATCAGAACATACAAATCAGCAAACTGGCAGCCTGCTACCAAACCTACGCGGCAGGGCTTTGTGCTGGTCCCACTGAGGGAGCTGACCCACCACACACACTATCAAACATTCACCTGTAACAACAAGGGAGAAGGCTACAGGTACAAAGAGTGCAAAGTTCTCAACTGCTAAAACCACATTTTCAACACCTAGGAAGAGCACTACTGATTATGGTTTCAAACTGAAACCCTACAAGCCTACAGAGCAGGCAAGTAATTGTTCTGCAGCTCGCTTCACAGGCATGTTTAGGGGGTTTCTAGGAGCAGCCCTGCTCCAGCTCAGATGCTGAGTCATAACAGTGCCACGCTAATCAGGAGAGCCAGAATCAGTTTTTCATAATGCAAAGCAAGAGCTTGGTGAGAAACCTCCTGGCAGCAAAAGAGACAGGACTGAGCTCCAACTCCCCAGAAACACACTGGGATAGCTAACTGGTAAGACTAACAGCTGGCTGCTACTGTCCCAAGCACAGGTAGGTAAAGAGACCCTTAAAACAACCTGTTTATAACATGCCAACACCATCAAACTCAAGCTGAGCTCTAACCCGCCTGCTACGCTCACACACACCTCACTCACTCAGTAGTGTGGACTTGCTCTTGGTGTGACCCCTAGAGACCATACTCATCAGGAAAGTTTCTTCCTCAGCTGTTCCAAAACCCACAGAAAGGGTCAGGAACCAGCCCTGTACTTCCTGCTAAATTCCTTGTCTCTACACCTCCAGTGTAGATGTGATGTGGGTTGTTTTTCAGTGGGGTTTGGATATGGCCTGGAGGCAGGGATTGTGGCTCACAAAAGTGCCAGGCCTTTGCTGTTCTGCCTGAGGGGGAAAGCAAATGTCAGTATTTTACTAAACTAAAACAGCAAACAAGCTTGTTGGCGGACTCTAGTGACAAAAAAACCAATGCAAACAGTTAAAAGTTACAAAGTAATAATTTTGGAGGTAATTGGGGAAAAAAAAATCAATTCAGGATAATAATACATGAATACATCTAGAGAAATGCTCTTAAAGATAATTACAGCAGGGACTGCTTTGGGGGATACCATCAATTAAGTGTTTTGCTGTTAACCCTGAAAAAGGAGTAAGAACAAATCTGTCCATTTTTTATCTGAAATGTGCTGTAACCAGCAGAAATGAAAATCCAAGCCCTGCTCATAGTGGATTCCCAGCAAAACCATTACCTGCCACCCTCCTGCCTTTAAAAACACTGCTTGGAGGTAAGGAAGCCCCTTCATGATTTTGTTAAGAGGATACCGGGGTTTTGCCTTGTTGCTGTTGGGGTTGCTGGTGTGAGGAGAATTGAATTTTTTCAGATCAATGGGATTTTTCACATTCAATGTACAGCACTTACCTGTCCTGAAAACATCAGATCACAGAACTAATGAAATTATGACATTTTACGAAGTCATGAGAGTGAAGAGAACTAGAGAGAAGAAAAATAAAACCTCTGCCAAATCTCTTTCTAATGCAATGCCTTAAAGTGGACTCCTAAGCCACAATTGGGAGCCAAAGTACACTTAGACAAGCCTGGGAGGCTGACTACTTCACACGAACAGGGCTCACTGAGAATCATAGAATGGTTTGGGCTGGAAGGAACCTTTAAAGATCACCCAGTTCCAATGCCCAGAGACACCTCCCACTGGACCTGGGTGCTCAAAACCCCATCCAACCTGGCTTCAAACACTTCCAGGGATGGGGCAGACACAACTTCTCTAGGCAAAACGTTCCACTTCCCCCTCATCGCCTCACGTCAGCGGGGTCCATAAGGGAGCAGGTAACTGTACAAAGCCATTTAGGGAATTGTACCCTAACTATCAAGAGACCCCTGGAAGCCCTCCGGAATTCTGTCTACCGCTTTCATTAAGGACTGATTCCAGTGACTAATTAAGATTCTGGAAAATTAATGCCAATATTGAAGATCTGACACTTTCCCTCTTTTAGCCTTTAAGTAAGTCTGAAAAATGCTAAGGATTACATACTGCAGACACTATGCCAAATGTACCACTGTAAATCATTTCCCCTGACTTCAAGGGAATTATCTCATCTCAGAGACAGATCTGATGCAGTCCTCTTAACTGCAGGAATTTCTAATGTTAATAGGGCACACACTGTCAGTTCTGTGGGTATTTTTCATTCAGAAGGACAAAAGCACTTAACATGCTATGCAGACAACGGCACACAGATTAGCCACATGCACTGCATTCGCAGAGTTACATTTGCTATGGCAATTATGAGCAAGTTATATTTACATGTAAATTAGTAACATCCACTGAAATTACGGCAAGACATAAAAAAAAGAAGGTAAATTAAAAGTGCTGAAATCTTAACGATAATGCATATCTTTGGGATTTTTTAGTAAGTTATTTCTTAAAAAAAAAAAAAACACCAAGCAAACATACCTGCACAGTTTCATTCACAGTTGGCGATACGTCCTGTTCGGTGCCGACGGGAAGGGTTTGAGGAGTGTAAAGACCATTAACGAGCAGTTCATAGAATCGCATGCGGGTTTCACCTGCACAGCCCACAATAGAAGAGTCGATTAAACAGAAATAACACAGCCTATGTAAACATCTATATTTTTGCCACCTGCACAACCCTGCTACCACTCCCAGCCTGCTGCATCCATGCCACAGAGAAGGTATGAGTCTTGCAGGGATCACTTTTAAATACTCTGCTGGGCACGTGAAGTCAGACACTCCCTTCTCCAGCCAAGACAAGAAGGTTTCTAAATCCTTTTTCCTCGTCTCAGTCTGCTTGGCAGCTCTGCTCCTCACCATGCTTTCTGGAGAGCAGCAGCTTCCCTCCTCTCCAAAGTGCCAAGCAAACAGCTTACAGACTTGAGAAGTGAAACTCTCACCCAAGGGACAAGCCTCTGCCAACACCCAGGGCCACTTCAGAAAGCTCTAATACACCTTGCTAGTAGAAACTGGCAGTTACTAATGCAAGCAGGATGCCTGGGAAAGCCGAGGACAAAATAGTTAACACCCCTTCCCAGTTTAAGGTGTGTTTAGTGACATCCTTCAAAGAATAAAAGCCAGAGAAGGCAAACTGTCCCATACATTGATACTGATTCTTAGCCTTTTCATTCCTAAGTTCTACAAAGATCCAGTTTCTTAACACTGGATTTTTCATCACTACAAAACCCCAATCCTACTTCTCCCGCAGTCTGTAAGAAATCTGTCATCAGTTTCAAAGGCAACAGAATCAGACGCTCACACTGTCTGAATTTTGCTCTGGAAGATAAAGAATACATAGAAAAATGGACAGACCCAGCACCTGAGCCAAGAAAATTAATTCAGGCAAGATCTCCCCATAACAGAACCGCTTTCATGAGGAGTCCTGCAGGATCAAACCCCAAAATCCCTGTTGAATCACTCCGTGCAATTTAAAAACAAAGCATGATCCTGCTTACTGGAAAAGACTTGTTTATCTTGAATAAATGCTGCAGATGAGATTATTCGGTTATCAAATCTCATTTCACAAAGTCTTGCGCCGCATCCTCAACTATGTAAACTGTTTTAGTTCAACTAAAGTCAAGACAAAACAGATCCGTTCAAGACAAGACTTTGAAGAGACGCTTGAAATATTATGCTTGAAATACTAACACACACTGCCCCCCAATGCTGCGGGTATCAGGCTTATTTGAAAACTTGTTTTTAAGGAAATGCAAAGAAACTCTTAGAAAGTTTCACAATTCTTCCTAGATCCCCAGTATAATTCAGTGAAAGTTACAACTTCATTTTCAAAGAAGTTTATGAATGTGAAACAGCTCTCGTCTCCTTTTCCAAGTACAGGTAATTCTGTCCATTCTGTAGCTGGATAAACTGAGGCAGAGAATTTTCTTTTAACTAAACTAGTCTTTGCTTTAAACTCCTAGATGAGGAGACTGGATTTATTAGTTCCTGATTCCCACGCCCATGCTCTGGCCAGACAGATAAAACAACACTTTTGCTCCTAATATTTATTTTGCTAGACTACAAAAATCAAGTCAACTAACATTTCATTCTCTTGAAATGCTGAAAACTAGAAAGAAAAGTTGAAAACTATACATGAATACTTTAAAAATATCCTAAACAGCTAATGCTATTTTAGGAATAACATTTTTACTTGATTCTGACAGATGATAGCATGCTGACAGTCTTACCCTTTTAGAAAGAAAGAGATGCAACTATGGGAAAAAAATACATTGGAAGCAAACAGCTGGCAAACAATGCAAAAATGCAATTTGAAACTAAGACTTCAACATTTTCTCCCAAGAAACCGAAGCATAAAACCCCCTCATTTCCCTGTCTGTTCAAGACCTGCAGGGTAGTTCACAAACGGAGGAGAACAAGGAGGAATGCAGCACAATCTGCTTGTTCAAAATGCCTCTCATTAAGACATCCACCACTTACACTATTAACTCCACAAATGGTTTATCTGTTCTTAAAACGTATTTTTTACCTTTGAATTTCAAAGTAAGCAGAGGAAGGAGCCTGTCTGTAAAAATTAATGATACTAGAGTGTCTAGGTATACAGATATAAGATCGAGCTTAGCTCACAACAGAAAATATTATGCTACTACTGTGATTGGTAATGGCAATAAACATCCTACACCGTCTTACCACACGTGGCACGCAAGCCGCTGCATAGGATGTGCACTACACTGTTAAAACTTTTTAATTCAGAACAAAATTATCAGCATTTTTAAGAAAATGGTGTAAACAATGTCCTCTTCCCAAGAAAGGGTGCAGTACATCAGCTTTAAACTGGAAATGCCATGTTTAGAATGAAAGAATACAAGTGGCAACTGATCGACACCTCCTCCACTTTAGACATTTTCTAAAATTCGGACATATTTAGCAAAACCCTTCACTAACACCATTGGGAAGAGGAGAGAGAGCAGTGAAATGCAATGCTTTCGTACTTCCAGAAATTTTATTGGGCTCCCGGGGCTGGGCTCTGGGGAGTCAGTTACCTCCAGGACGCAGAGCTCCTGTCGCTTTAAGAGACAGTCTCACACTTACACACTCGCACACACTGACAAGTGCTGCGTGTGCACTCTTTTGCTGCCAGCTTCGAGTTCCGTATCAATGAAATGCCCGGCACGCAGAGAACAGCACCCAGCCCCGCTGCCACAATCCAGGGGTTTGTGGGTCCCAGCAACCCCAAGGTTTGCCCCCGAATTCCCAAGTCTGCAAAAACCAGGTGTCTCGGGGTCCAGCAGCCCCGGGAGGTGGCCGAGCAGGGCCAGCCTGGGACAGGGAGACGGGGGGCATGGGGGGCCTCGGAGAGAGGGGGACAGGGCAGGGGATGGGGCAGGGGACAGGCAGGATGGCAGCATTTTGCAAATTACAGGGCTGTCTCCTAGCAACAGACAACACATTTGGCTCCACGTGACTCGCAAAGGCCCCAGAAACCAGACCCGCTCGCAGGGGGACAGGAGCACTCCCGGCATATTTTTAATTGCTGGGCCCTTGCGGTTTGCAACAGCCTCTGGTTTTAGGAGCAGGATGGGACGAGGCACTGCAAACCACAAACGCATGAGGCCAAAATGTACCCCCTCACCTTTTGTATCCAGTTCCACGTGGATAATATTGCCCATGACCGAGGTGTTGTGAAGGTGCTGGACGGCCTCCCGGGCCCCCTTGACAGTGGCAAAGACCACTTTGGCGATGCCCAGGTGCTTCTTGTTCTTGGGGTTGTAGAGAATCTCCACCTCTTCCACTTCACCGTATTTCTTACACATGTCGGTCAAAAAGTTTTCACGGATGTTGTCGTTCAGCTTGGCAAAGGTGACCTGCTTGGGAGGCACTGGCCCCACGTAAAACTCATCAATCTGGAAACAGGCACAAGGTGAGGGGCGATAAAATAACTGCCATCATTAAGAGAGCGGAGAAGGGCATAAGGATGGCACGAGAGGGAGAGGGTTAAAGCATCCTACAAACTTTGGAGAAAGCAAACTGCCACCACGGCTCTGGGATGAACCCCGGAGCTGGGCAGAGCTTCTGTCGCTCCGTCATTCATTGTAACTGACTCCCTTCTGGGCCAGAAATCTGTATTCTGAGCAGAACTGCCAGCAGAGCCCCCCTCGCTGCCCCCCAATCGAGAAGCCCCCCGCACACCGCTCCAAAATGTTCAGATGATCTCATTAGACAAATGTATTGATTTCTCGTTATCTTTATAGAAGAAGATTATTATTAAACAGTTTGCCAAACACTAACCTTAACAAGAATATGACTGTCATTTAAACGGTCCATTAAACTATTTGGAACTCAAGCTTTACTCCCGGATAAGCAACATACAGAGCTAAACCCGAAAGTCGGGGGCAGTACCTTGAATTTGGGGACAGACAGCTCCAGCTCCTTAGTTTTGGTCCATATTCGCCCTATTCTGGGATCCCTGACACAATCCACAGGAGCAATTCCAGAGTTCTGGGAGGAGGAGGAGGAGCAGAAAAAGCACAAAACCAGCAATAACAGGGCTTCAATTTTAAGACACAAATAAATGGAAAAATAACTCCAAGGAAGCACGGGCCATCTCAGGGGAAGGGGAAAACGCATACACACATGTGTCAAATTGCAATACTGCTGGGAAACGCACACAGACTGGAAACACAGAAATAAAGCCGCGGGTTTGGGCTCCTGACAGTTGAATACACAGTGTCAGGTGGCAGTAAGTTTGGTGGCTGTGTGTCCCCCCCAGACCCTCCTCCCACAGACATGTGCCACAGCAGGGATTACCGCGACCCAGGGGGACCGCCAGCCCCCAAAACGCCGGTAAGAAGGGGGTGGAAGGAGGGGGCACAGCACAATGGGGAAAACCCCGGACCCCCAGTACTCACAGGCATGCTGAAATGTTGCCCATCGTAACGGTAGAGTTTGTGCTGTCCTTTTTTCAGAGCCGGGTCAATAATCAACTTGTAACTTCTCCAATGGTGATTTCTTTTCTCGACTGAAGTGCTGGCTTGCGTGCTGTTCTCCATTCCGTTGATCCAACCTGGACGGGGGAGGGAGAGAGGAAGGGGGAAGGGGAGAAGAGGGGAAAGGAAAAAAAGAAACACGGAAAACCATAAAGTTAAAATATTCAACAAAGACCTCATCGCTGTTAGGGTTTTTTTTGTTTGTTGTTTTTTTTTTAAACGAGCCGCCCGCTCTACACACCCAGGCAGGGAGGAAATCCACCGCGAAACGAGCCCTAAAATGGGGGAATCGCCAGCCGGGTCCCCCCCATCCACCCCAGCCAGACAAGAGGCAGAGAGAGAGGAGGAGAAGAGGAAAGAAGAAAAAAAAAAAAAAAAAAGACCCAATCTCACTTGAACTCTGCTTTTTGCCATGATCTTCAGGGTGCTTGGCTTTTTCCCCCGCCTTGATCTCTCGGAAAGACATCGCGCTGGGCGGCCGATCGTGTCCGGGCGGCGAAAGGCGAGCTCGGGTCTCACATGGGGGCCCGGTTACCGGCGCGGGCTGCCCGCCAGGCTCCTGCCTCCCGTTTTCGCGAGCCACCACATATTGTGTGTGTGTGTATGTGTGTGTGTGTGTGAGTGTGTGTGCTCGCTGCTGGCGGCGGCGGCGGCCTCCCACAATTCACCGCTGCGAGCGCCGCGAACGCCAAACCGCCCTCCGCACATTCACGGCGGCCGCGCCGCGCAGCCCCCGCCGCGGGGCCGCCCGCAGCCTCCCCGCCCGGCGCCGCCGCATCGGAGCCGCACGGGGAGGGGGGGAAGCACCCGGGATTTTTTTACACCTCGTTTTTAACGCCGCGCGCGGGAGGGACGAGTGGAATCTGCCCGCTGCGTTTACCTTAGCGCTAAGCGTTTCTAAACGAGACGGGGAGCGGGAGGGGGGGTGTCGGGGCACGGCGAACCGGGGATTGAGGGGGGTAGGGGGGTGCCGGTGCGCCCCCGCCGAGGGAAAGGGTGGGGGCAAAGAGCAGTTTTGCTTATGAAAGGTCCGGTGCCGGCGGCAGCCAATGGGCGGAAAGCTTCCATTTTGTTTTAGGGATTAAAGGCCGGTGTCCCCGGCGGGGCCGGAGCCGGGCGGAGCGCGGCGAGCGGGCGATTGGTCGGGGCGGGCGGCAGCGGGGCGGGCGCGGCCAATGGGCGAGCGGCTTCCATGGGGCTGTGAGTTATTAGACGGCGGTGTAAAAAACCATCCTTCAGCAGACGCTAAGGAGAGGCCGAACCAGAGCCGGCAGCCATTTTTCTGCATTGGGGGAGCGAAATGGCCAACATGGGCTTTTTCCTTTGTTCCAATAAGAGGGGGAGACGCCATGTGAATCCACACCGTCCACTGGCGGGGAGCGCTCGGGGTGGTTGGTAATGAATGCACCAGGCTAGAGGAATCCCTGAAGAAGGAAGATTTAGAAACAAACCTAAAACCAAACCAAACAAACCAACCAAACAAAAAAAAATAATGCGGATTTTTTTTTTTTCCCTTCTGATTCGGGATCCATCTTTGTCTTGTATAACTAGGTCATGGCGCACCCTATGTCAGCAGTTAACAATTCCGAATGCCAACAGAAAGTAAATACATTGTTTTTTGAAATTTTTTTAAGTTCTTGTGGTTTTGGGGTGGGGTTTTTTTCAGCTTTATAGAACTCTGATGACCAAACAATAAATTCTAGAGAGTATTTCCTGTATCAAACACTTGGTTCCTGGCCATTTTTATTCACTCCTTTGGTGCTTATAAGGTAATGTTTTAAATATAGGCATAAGAATAGTGAATTCTTGAAAAAAAAGGCAGTTTTACTATATGATAAACCTTTTCCTTTCCTCTTACGTTGTAAGTACCTGATCCATTCTGTCCTTGCTAAGTGTAGTTTTCATGTTAATGTTACTGAAGTGGTCCTTATTGCTAAGCCTTCATTTGCATGTCTTATGTTTTTGTCTTGTTTATCTAAACCAATTTATGCTTTTTGAAATATCTTACTTACAAAGCAAAATATCTGGCTAGGAAATGCTTAAGAGTTCTTTACAGCCAAGTAAATGTTAACCAGTGTTTTCACACTAACATGGGGAGCCTACAGCTATTTAGGAGGACATTTTTACTGTCTGCGTGCTCCATGGAAAAACACTGAATGTCCTTTTTGTGTAGAGTAAATCTGCCAGGGGAAGGTAGATCTACGCCTCGAGTAGGAGTCCTCACTGCGTACGGTCAGCCAACGTAACTGGACTTCTTCTATAGCCTTTTTTTCCCCCTTTTTTTTCTTTTTGGGTGCTAGACCACTGCCACACAAAGATCCATAACTTAACAAGATCCACTTTGACTTGCAAACTTACAAGAGAAGTGGTGATACAGATCAGATATATATACTTATAGCCGTTATTTTTAAAAAGCGTTAACAACTTCACCTTCAGAGCTGCATTCAACTATGGTGCGCGGGTAAGTAAAACCCTTTTGCCCTTGCAGAGAAACATGCAGACCAGGCCTGTGCGGCTAAATGTTATTGTCCTGGGTGGAAAAATAGTCTTGAGGAGTCGTGGCGATCTCTCCCTTCTCCTCAGATACATCTAACAGCGTCTCTCAAACGTCTTTATTTTTTCAGGGAGGGATTTCTCGTTCTGCACAAAGCGCTTGGTCGTCCTCAGCCCTGGGGTTGGTTTTGTTTGCGGAGAGAGGCTTTGAGTCCATGGCAGGCTTTACGTGGCTGTTAAAATAAAACCCAGAATCTGGCTGCCAACAGTGAGATGTTACTGAGGTTGATTAAAAAGGCGGTGGTGGTAGGGATCCCTTACATTTTTTATCCGTCTAATGACAGCAGCTCGAGCAAAACAAAAAAAAAAAAAAAAAGAAACAAAATGGGGGGATGGTTTTTCAGGATGTCTTAATGGCGGCTTTCACTAAAAAGCACTGTAAAATCCTTCATACCGAGAGGCAGTGACTTGGAGAGAGGGGGGGGAAAAAAAGGAAGTCTGAAAGTAAATCCAAAATGAGGGAGTTTCCTTCCAAGTGAGGGACCTTTTGCAGTTTTACAGTTGGAGAAGCCGTGACGCAGTTGATAAAAATTCATTCACAGCCACCCAGCCCATGAAATGGCCTCCCCCGCCGAAGTCTGGTTGGTTTTATTTATGTGGAAAAAAAAAAACCAAAAACCAAAAACAACCTGCCGAAAACCCCTCGCGAGGGGCGGCGGCCAGGGGCGCTCCGGGTCGCGCTCTCCAGGTAGCAAGAGCGCAGCCGCCATCACGGCTTCTCCTCCTCCTCCAGCGCCGCGTCCTCCTCGCCTCTTCCCCCAGTGCCTGGCGGCGCTTCGTGTCCCGAGCACTGCAGGGAGATGGCTTTTTTTGTTTTGTTTTTTTTTTTTTTTCCCCGCACCTCCCTCCCTTTCGCCCTCCTTCTTCCCCCCTTCAGTGCTTTGTGATGAAGCGCGCGTCGGAGACTCCTTCTTCCCCCCCAACCAGGGCGCGCACACAAGATGGCGGCGGGGCGTGAGGCAGCGCGGCGGGCGGGGGAGACACCCCCCCCCCCCCCGCAAGCACAAGATGGCGTCGGGGGAGGGGGGCGCGCCCCTGCGGGTAAGGGAGTTCCCCCCGTGCACACAAGATGGCGGCGGATGGGGGAAGGGCCTCCCACACACACACCCCCCCGCACACAAGATGGCGGAGGCGGTGGGGGGGGGAAGGCAGCGCTGCGGGCGGCGGGGCTGGCGCCGCTCCAGCCCAGCCGGGCAGCGAGGACAAAAGGCGCCTCGCTTCAGCCCTCGGTGACTATAAATAACGCCGCCCGCCCCTCGCCTGCTCCCTTCCCCCCCTTCTCCTCCTCACGCAGCAGCTTTCAGCTTCCCTCGGCTTGTGTCGAGACCGAAAATGAAGGCAAATCGACTCGGGTTTTGGAGTTTTTAGAAAGCAAAAAACCCTTTAATGCAGGCCAGGGCAAGGCGATTCCATCGATCCTGTGCGGCGAGACAAGAGCTGCGGATAGAAGCTATTTCCCACTTCAGTTCGTGTCTTAAATTTTCCCAGAAACCGTGCCTATTCTCTTCCTCTCCATCTTACGCATCTTCTTTCCAAGGACTAATTTTAACGTTGTTATTGTGAAAAACACTTATTCACTGAAAAGGACAAAGTCTTCGGAGCAAAGGCAATGCTTTTATCGTACAATTCGGCGTTGACTTGGATTCCCTTCTAAAAAAGGGGTGAGAAACACTTATTCAGTGGTAAAATATTGAAAAAACCAAAGTCTTTGAAGCAAAGGCGATAATACTGTTATTTCACAATTCAGCGCTGAATCGGATGCCCTAAAAAGGCAGTAGGTCGATACACTAATTCTAGACAAGGCACAGTGCAAGAATGCTTAATTATTTAGGTTATTTATCCATGCTTGGAGACTCCTCTCAGGTTCTCTTTTGACCTAAGACAAATACAAGACAATTAAGCATATCAATAAATTCTAGCAACTCTAAGAGAAGGTTTATTCTTTCAGGTTATTTACCCATGTCTGGAGATCGTCTGCGTATTATCTCTTGATCCAAGACAAATTTATATTACAAGATAATTAAGCGTACAAACCATCTGCAACAAAACTTATTAATTCTCACATTATGAGCTTCACAACAGTAGAATCTCTTGTTAATTTGGAGCTTTGGCTTGCAGCTCTCCACCTGACCTTGCATTTGAGATGGCAAAAAGCTGCTAACAGGGGGAAAAAAAAGGACAGATCTGTTCGGGACATATCAGAGAGAACAGTTTGGGTTGGAAGGGGCCTTAATTATCCAGTTCCAACCCCCCTGCCAAGGGCAAGAACACTGAAAAACATGCTCTAAAAAAACCCTGTTATCAGAGGGACGTTCTGTCTAACTTGCAGAAAAACAGTCACGAGGATGAACTTCAGCTTAAACCCAAATATTCCCCTTTTTGTCATAGTAACAGCTTCTCGAGTCATTGTAAACGCTAAAAGATCAAAGTAGCCGTGCTGAAAGGAGAGGGGGGAGCGAAGAGGCCCCAGCAGCCGCTCCCCCCCCGGCTCCAAACCCGGCGGCGCTGGGGGATGGAGAGGGAGCAGCAGGCAAATGAGGGGCGGGGGGAGCAGGGCGGTGTCGCCAGCCTCCCCGCCGCTCGTCACATGGCTCGCTCTTGGTTTTTTCCCCTTCTCCTGCCCCTTCTGGGCTTTCCTCCCGCACCCCCGTCTCCGAGCCTCGCCGGCGCCCAGCCTGCTGCGCTGCCTCCTCCCGCTCGCAGCCGGGATGGGGTGGGATGCGGTGGGGTGGCCAGGCGAGCCTCCACGGCCTCTGAGGTGTTCCACAAGCTCGTTTGTTGTTTTGGTTTTTTTTTTTTTCCTTCTTCTTGCCTTTTTTTTTTTTTTTTTTTTTTTTTCTCCCCCGAGCAGGCTGTTTTGGAGCTTCTTCACGAGCCTTGTGCTCTGCGGGGAGCTGCACCTCGTGCTCCACTGCAGACCCAGAGTAGGGGAGCTGGGGAAAGCCTGGCTTTGAGCAACCCCTTCAGAGGGCAGGGCAGGGAGGAAAAAAAACCCCAAAAAACAACAAAAAACCAAACCAAACACTGGTAGAGAGGTGGCCTCCCTGGTCAGGCTAGAGCAGGACCGTCCTGCGGACACTGTGGGAGGGAGAAGGTAAGTGCTGCTTGGCAGGGATGCTGCGGGAGCGCCATGTGCCGGGCTTGGATGCTCCCTGCCCGCCAGCTCCTGCCTCTCCGTGGGTGCCAAGCCCTCGCTGCGGTGTGTGCCGACGCTCAGAGGTGTTTTCCTGCGAGGGAGCAGGGTGCTGCAGCGAAGGAGGCACCACAGCCTGCGCCTTTCGCAACGATGCGAGGGCTTGCGCTCGTCTCTTCATTTCTTGTTCCCTCCTCGCTCCTCGATGGGTGAGGCTCTTTGTCGAGAACAAGCGACAAACCGTCCGCACAAAACAGAACACGTTTCCATGGAGGGGAAGGAAAAAAAAATGTCGTCTCTGCACTGCCCGGCTGGCTCTATAAAGCTACCTCTGTGCCCTCAGCCCTGCTCTTGGGGCTGCGGTGCTCGGAGCCTTGGTGAGCGGCAGCCAGACCCTTCGCTTGGTCCCTGCAAGACTCGTTTGGTCCCTACAAGACCTGCCTGGTCCCTGCGAGACACGTCTTGTCCGGCCAGACCATCTTCAAACGCCTGGCCCTTGCTCCTGCCAGGGCTGCAGCAGCCTGCCTGGTTTACAATCGCTTTAACTAATACTCTTCTGGTAGACTTGGAAGAAACGGTGACGTTATTCCTAGCTAAACGCCATTAAAATGCTCCTCTGCTGTTTCTCAATAGAGGTGAAAAGCATTGTAGCTTCCTGGAACAGGACGAAATGGCCGAAACAGGCGACGTGCAGATCAAAATACGGTATAGATCTGTTCTTGGTCTTGCAGGGGGGGTTTGGACTGTAATGCAAACATTGCTACAGCTTGCATCATAATGAGTTAAGTCGGCACATAAAGCGATTTAAAAAAAGAAATAATAGGCAGTTAAAAGAGTAGATTTAAACAGCGTCGTCTATAAGCTTCCCTGGGATTTAAAATCTACGTTTAAATAGACATTTGGATATTAGTAATATATGCATTTAAACCTAGAACGTAGGTCTGTTTAACCTTGAAGCAAACTAGCTGTGCCTAACGCAGGCTTTGAACCGATTCAGACAGACCATAATACTGTGGGAGCTTAGGCAGCTTTGTCTGTACTTGCACCTCTCTGCGTGTTTTTCCAGGACTATGATCTTTGTCTGCAATTAATCACTGTTCAGGACGGCTGTTCCCGATGGTAGAATCCATAAAGCGTTCCAGCTGGGAGAGATCCTGAAGCGTGTGCCTGGCACTGCGTACGTGCAAACCAGGGCCAGAAACTGCTGGGGCAGCAGGCGTTGTACAGCGAGCCCGCCGTGCGGACCCAGTGAGTTGTGTGGGTCCTCAGCACTTCTGGAAATTGTTTTTGTAAGTCTTGAGCTGAAAATTTATTTCCGTTTTTAGAGTTTCTAAATGACTGTAACGTTCAGTGTAGTTTAAAAGTCACCGAGGCAGTTGAGACTGGTTGCACTTGCAGAGTGGGTGGTTTCATGGCTGAACCTCGTATCTGAAAGGCTAAATGTTCTGGTACAGCTTGTTTAAAGCCCAGAAAGGTCAAAGCAGACTTTCGTACTTGAGTTAGAATTGACCCTGGTTTGCTGCTTTAGAGAAAGAAAGAAACCTTTCAGGGGAAAGGGAAAAGATTTTTTTTTTCTCTGAACGGCTTGTGGTAACTCTGTGCACATTCTTGAAGCAAAGGGATTTGTTCTTCCCCACAGCGTCCCTCCCCTGTATTGCTGAGTGGAAAACTTTTATGCTAATTATTTCACTGTCTGTTATCAATAAGAAGTGATTTAATTCCTTTGGCAAAGTGTTGCAACAAGAGCAAATTAGATTGAGAAGCAAAGTGAAATAAAAAATAGGCAGCTGTTCTGCCAAACAATGGCTGTGACTGTTAACAGCGTTTTGTTTTAGACTGGCTAGTACACAGAATCCTTTATAGTGAAGGTTTTCATGTCACAATCCACCGCTTGTGCAAGGAAACTAGATTAATAGATTATAAAGGACAAAAGAGACTTAGGTTCATCTGGTTCGACTTCCTGCATTATTCAGGTCCTACAATTTTTGTGAATTTGTTGCTTTTTCTCATTTGAAAGAATTTTAACTACGGCATACTTGCATCTTAGAAAAAAATCAGATTTTCATTTTAGAGCGGGCTGTGAGAGAAAGCAAAATAAGAGTTAGTAAATTGTTTCCATCAAAATGTACCTGACAAACTAGAAAGTAAAATACCTTTTTTAACTTGCCTAGTTTCTGCTTTCAGTTCCTGGATGTTGCTGTATCTCAGTCCATTTGACGGAGGAATGCTCCATTACCAGGTTTCCGTCCCCATGTAGCCGTGTACAGGCTGATCAACTGAGCATTTAACACTCGTTACAGCCTTGCAGAGCTCCCCCTTGGGACTATCTAATCCTGTAACCATTCCTGCCACAATTCCCTGCAAACACTCCGATTTTTCACCGTTCTGATCTGGGCAGAAGGGGACAGAGTGATTAGCGCTGATAATACCGGTGCCAACAGCCCTTCTGGCTGAGTTCTCTTTGTTAGGTATCCAGGGATTACGCCAGCGCATGTTCAGCTGGTTTCCCAGCACGGCTCCAAAAATACTCTCAAATGCTGCTTCTTGGGAAAGCATCCGAGCCCCGTTGGTTTGTGCTCTTCATTCTGCACATATGCCTTTATGCTTGGCCCTCTTGGAAAGGACAAGTCCTTAGACAGCATTGTTGCTTGCAATGGCCTTCTTTATATATACCCCTCTTGCTACTGACTTGATTTATACCCCTCACCTACAAACTCGATTTGTAATGATTTAAATTTTCATTCAGATAAACAACTGCTTCTGTCTCCAGTGTAGGAGTTTCCTGATTCTGCTTGTGTGTATGCCTCAGCCGTGTCAATATTATGTCAGTAGGAGGTCTGAATGTACATCAGCCTCTCGCCACACCCCAGTTTCATGGGAAGAAAGCCCAGCTTAGGTGCTGGAAGGGATCCAGGAGGAATGCTGCAGCATTTGCCTGCCCTGGTGTCTGTAACGTAGCCATTAAATAATGTAGGACCTAGAACAGGTTGTTGCAGGACCTACGAAAGAAAGATGACAACTCTGGGACACGGTGGTTACAACTGCATTTTGAGACCTTCCTGTTAGATGGGTTCTAATCCATTTGATCATGCCTTCTTCCTCTTGCATTCTCCTACTCACAATCACATAAATGCTTCACAAGTGTTGAAGTGTGGCACATCAGCCCTCTTGCAGAAATCTCCTGCTAGTGCTATTGCCCAGCCCTGCGATTTCTTAAAACAATTTCTCTCTCAGCAGCTAAACTCATGAAGCTTTGTCTCCTGTGGATCTGTGTCCAAAAATACTCCCTGACAAATCTTCCAGTTCTTTCCCGGACTGGCTGAGTGAGGAGTATCATGCTGGCCGGGAGCTCCAGAGGGGCCAGCCAGGCAGTGGTGCTGCCCCTTGGTATGGACTCAGCCTGCCTTTCCCCGAGACCAGGGTGCTGCCACATGCGCTGCTCAGCTGTTCATTCAAGACCTAAATACATTTGGAACTTCTTCCCCACCACCTAACTCGACTGAGATTTGGAGGAAGGAGAGGAAAGATAACCTAGAACAACACAGGCACAGAATCATAGAATAGTTTGGGATGTCAGAGACATCTCCCATTGGATCAGGCTGCTCAAAGCCCCATCCAACCTGCCCTTGAACACCTCCAAGGATGGGGCAGCCACAACCTCCTTGGGCAACCTGGGCCAGTGCCTCACCGCTCTCATAGTGAAGAAATTCTTCCTTATGTCTAGTCTAAATCTGCCCCTCTCCTGTTTATACCCATTGCCCCTTGTCTTATCACCACAAGCCTTTGTGAACAGTCCCTCCCCAGCTTTCTTGTAGCCCCTTCAGGTACTGGAATTTCGCTATAAGGCCTCCTTGGAGCCTTCTCTTCTCCAGTTAAATTAGACTTTTATTTTTAGGAATATCAACGGAAGATTGAGTAGGAATATGGACAGGGTATTAGCTTATTCGGTTCTTTTTGTCATGAAATGTTTAATTTCTTCCTAAGAACAGCAGATGATCTGTCTAGGGAATCTCTCAGCCAAAATAAGAAACCTCCTGACAGATTTCACCGGAGTCCTTGCATGCTCTGAGGAAGCACGGGATGTAAGGATTGAACAATGACAGGGAGTCACTAGTCTGCTCCGTTGTTTGCCTGGGTGCAAAGAGCTATGTGGTGATACCCAATAGTGGAACAAACATTGATTTGTCTTAAGATCCATACAAGTTTTGATGGACACGTTGGGTGTTTGCCAGGGCTGAGGTTTTTGGTTTCTTTTTAAACTGTATCTGTTCATTTGATTTCTGCTAGTATTATGACAAAGCCACCCCTGTATAATAGGTAGTGAGAGCTTTCAGAGATCTAATCGTTCTTGAGCTACAAAGGAATAAAGAAGCTATTTCAGCACCTGACTTGGATCATGTTTTGTGTTCTTTCTTGCCTATTGAAACACAATTGCTTTTGAAATGATGATCCCATCAGAATGTTCCACCAGTTATTTTTTTTTTTAGAATACTTTAAAGCTTATAAAAATCATGAAATAAATCAAGAAGGCTGGCGATTCTAATAAACATCCTAAAGCCATCGAATTACCAAGCATTTTAATTCAGGGTTTTGTGGGCTAAACAATGCAGTTTTACAAAAAAAAAAAAAAAAAGAAGATGAATGAAAAGAATATACTATTTAAATAATTTAGACACTCACAGCTTGCGTCAAAAGGAAATGAAGATTCAGATACATAATCTAAAAGGATATTTATGCATTAAAATACTTGTGTATCTGGGCACCTGTTATTAAACAGTCTAGACGTGATGGTAGATGGAGACCTGTGAGCCTTTTTAACAAATGCTGTGCATATGGAGTAGAAATTGTTGCAGCCAGAAGAGTGGGGACAAAGATCAAAAGGAACGGGTTTAGCTTACAAATCGGAGCAGCTTCTCTTAACTGGTGTCACAACACAAAACCAAGAGAGTTTTGCCCTTGACATTGCTGCCGTCGCTCTCAAATCTGCAGTTAAGGATCCCTATCTTGATTTATTTTTGACCGGAGGGTTGGGAGTGCCCCAGCTGGTCCTCTAAGCCCCAGCTTTCAGCCGAGTGGGCTAGAACGTGTGGAATTAGCAAATGCTGTACAGTCCATTGCCTTTCTGCGGTGCTGCATAACAGCAGCTCCCAGTTGCTAAGCAGCTGCAGAGCCGTCTTCGCTTTTGCTACCAATCAGCTGTACTGCGGGAGCAACGTGGGTTCCCCTTGATCGGTGGAGAGGAGCACGAGCATGGAAATGGGAGCAGTGGCCATAGAAAAATTGTTCTTTTTCTGGCTGGCTGATGGCCCCCTGAGGGCATAAAGATTCCAGTATTGCGTGTACGCTGGGGCAAGCGGACGCTTGCCCCAGCGTACACGCAATACTGGAATCTTTATGCTCGCTTCCCACCCCAGAAAAAAAATGCTGGAGTGAAGGGAAGGGACACTTGATGGGCTAGAAGCAGGGGGTAGTGGGGAGGGGAGAGGCAGAGCCAGCATATGTGCACAGCAGAGGTTACAAAGACAGCAGATCTGAGCAGAGCGGGGGGCACACACCAAGGAGAAAGAAATGGGAGAGAGGCCAAATGCACAGTTCGGAATAAAAAAAACCCCAGGAGGAGAGTGCGGCATATGGAGCGGGGAAATAAAGCAAAACTTGCACAGCCTGCAAATAATTGAATAGAAAATACAGGAAGAGAGGGAAGGAGCTTGATTCATTACTGCCCTTCACCTTGTGGAGACAGCTACACCCGGGAAGAGGAGGTGTGGAATACAACAGCATCTTTCATGTTTTGCAGTGAACTGTAGGGTTTACATTTCAACCCCTGCCATTTGTGGTTTTCTCCTTGCATAACTCCCACCTTTTGTTTAGACTTGACTCGTGCAGGCTCTGTTCTTACCTTTGCCTAATTTCTAATTTATTTTCATTCTTGCTTTAGCTATTTTTTTTTTCAAGGTAAGTCTTAAATTAAAATACCTTTTCCAGATACTTGAATTGTTTTAACCTTCAGGAGGTCATGCCATTGCTAACTCCTGAAATGAGTTTCCATTGAATCTGCAGAGCCACTGCTGCTTTTCTCCCCCTCTCTCTTCTGGGAGTTGCTGATGGAGAGCAGGGTTCCCTTTGCTTCCTAGCACCTTCCCCTGCATGTTGTCTTTTCCCCGCGCAATGCCTGCTGGCGGCTCAGGAAGACTTGCTGCTAGCAGCGTGCAGGAAGTGGTTTCTGTGGCAGTAAATTATCACAAATGCCTGACGTGTTGCATAAGGGGAGTAAAAAGGGTGTCACGAACAACTGCAGGGGTGCTGTGACCAAAAGAGATTCTGGTTCCACCACTGCTCGGCTGCCCACGTGAAAAAAAGACTTCATGGTCCCAGCACCCAACATGCCGGCAGAGCTGGCAGGGAAGCAGGGGAGCTGAATGTTCCTCTTCTGGCTCCAAATAGAGGATTGGGGGGCATGTTTCTACAGGAGGGCAGGAAGAGGAGTTAAGGCTCAGGCAGCTGTTGCCCTCCTCTGTGGCCAGCTCTGGCTAGCTTGGAGGCCTGTTGACTGAGAACACTTTTCCCCAGGTCCAAAGTTGAGTCCTAAAAGGAAAACAAAGGTGCCTACCCAGACCTACAGTGTAAAAGATTTGCTCTAGGCTCTGTGCCTATTTCAAGCCAATAAAAAACTTGACAGCTAGGCAGCTACATGTGTTTCATACTTGGAAGATTTTTGCCTAAGCTGTCTGATTTGGAGAGATGCTGTATTTGCTTCCTTCTTCCATTTGTCTGGAGTCCTGTATCTTTGAACACATGCTCTATCTGTGCTGTTGTTAGACTCCTAAGACCATTAAAGTTCTAGGGGTGCTGATATTTTACAAGTAGATTCATCTGCCTTTCACACAGGGACATTTTTAGCATTATGAGAAATGTAAGTTTAATTACAATGATTTTAACCAGGAAATCTCCCCACCTTAAGAAATCAGAGCTACTGTGCTAATCCCAGTGAGCAACTGGAACTTGACAGCGTGCCTGTTGTTATGATGAGAGTCAGGAAGGGTGAAATGTGTGTAGGAAGGGAAAAACGCACAGGAAACATGCCATCAAGGACAGCGGTGTCGAGCGCACGCAGGGCAGCGCGCCAGTCTGTATTTGGCAATGACCTGTGAGCTGGAGCAGCGCTGGCGTGTTGCTGCTCTCTACGTGCCCACACACCCCAGACCACGCCACCGCCACGATTGCTCAAACACCTTCCCAACCTGTTCTAGTGGCTCACAGCAAGGACATCCAGCCAGGCCACTCTGCACCATCAACCCGTCCAGCTCCTGCAAGCACAGCACGGGCCAAAAACCACAGCTCTTAAGCAAATATGACACAATTGCAACTGGGTTTATTTCCAGCACCTCAAGTTATTAATTAGCCAGCTCTAGGCATCGCTGTTTCTATGCAGGGTTTGCTCTGGCTGGGTTAATGGCTACTTTCAGGTCTGAGAAAACCAGCCTGTGCCTGTCCTTTGTCTCCCGATGCTCTGACAAGCTGCAAACCTCTCTGGCACTCACCCAACCTCCATCCCTATGTATGAGCTTCTTCCCAGCCAGAAAATGTCAGAGCAAGTGCTCCCTGCTTAGCTCTCCCCGTACCTCTAGCACTTTAACAAAATTGGGCAGAAATTATGGTGTTTCCCGTAGGGATCTAAACAGGGTTTTATCATCTCTTCAGTCTGCAGTTGCTACCTTCCTGTAGGAAGTTTGCACAAATATCAGAGGGACGGATGCAAACTTCATGCGTTAACTGCCCTTTAATGTCAATGCCACACAACTCAGTGAAAACCTATTTCACTCACAGTCCTTTCTCTTACAGCCTACTTTGCCATCCTTTTTTTTTTCTCCTCCTATGAATATTGCCACTTCCCCCACATTCTTATCCAAAAGGATTGAGAGCTTCCTGCCTGGGCCAGGTGCAAAAGTGATGGTTACTGCATAGCCAAGTCAGCAATGAAGTGTTGATCAAAGCCTGACACTTCTAATGGCTCCAAAAAACCAGACGCTTGTGCAGGTTGCATTGTAGCTCACGTAGCAGAAAGCATATTTAGCAAGCTAAACCTGGGATCATTTAAACCTGAGGTTCTCAAGAGCCTCACAAAAAAAGTACAACTCCACAAATTTCAGGATTAATGGAATCTACCAAGCGACTTCTGGAGACCGTAACCCAGATTTGGCCATCTGCAGCGGACTCACCTACTCCCTACTTATCTCTGCTGCCTACAGTAAAGAAGCTGAATGCAACTCCGGCTCTGGTGCTGTGGTGCTCCCAAATAACATGCATTCCTATTGGTCTCAGACCTCCTTGTCTCTAAACCAGCAAGTACATTAAAATAAAATCTCTCTCTACCAGGAATAACCTATTTTGGGAATGGGAGAAGGAAAAAGTAATCTGAAGAAAGCAGGTACTGCAGAAAGAACTCTGATTTTGAACCAAATGACATTTTGGTGCTTGGTGGGTCAGGTGGGGAGTTGGGTAGGAAGGCATAAGCCAAAGGGATTTCAGGGGTATTTACTAAAGAGAGGGGTTGGATATCGGGTAAACCCCATTGGGTTGCAAGGAAAACTCTTTACAGCCCCTTTCCCCGCATTTCTCTAAATTACTTCCTGAGGTCATTATTCTCTACCACAGATCTGGACACAAAAAAGCATCCGACGCTGATTAATTTTATGCGGATCTGTAGCAGAGCCCTGTGCTCTCACTCAGCCACAAGCAACTCCTGAATTCCCTGCTTCTGACTGTTCCCATGGTAAAACCAAGCACGGCTACCAAGGCAAATACAACCTGCAGACACCACCTGAAAGTTGGCATTTTGATTCCCTCTCTTTCCAGAGACTCTCCAGATTCAGTTTGGAACACGGAGGTAGAGGGTGAGATCCAGCATCACTGTGATAGCTCTGCCAGCCTGTGCTGATAAATTCGCCCCCGTTGCTCCGTGAAGCACATCTGCCAGCACATCTGGGAGGCACACATATTGCCCAGATCCATGGGGACTGAGTTATAGTGGTGCTGGCAGATGCTTGCTTGTTCATTTCATGCTTTTCAGAGATCACTCCTTTTGTCTGATGTTCCAGAAAAGCACAGGATGATTTTAACCTTGTATTGCCTGTTTCTTACAACAGAACTTGGCTTGAGGATTCACACTTTAGTGAGGAACAGAAACTTGAAACTGCCCCTGAGCACCTACTGCATCAGGTTGAGACGTTACTGTGTTGATTTACACGCTCTTCAAATTTGTAAAGTGGAGGAGTTTTTTCCCCACACACAATTGCAAAGCCAAGAACTCAGTTTCAAATGAAAAGTGAGATTAAAAATACAGCCTGTTGGCCACACATATACCAGGCAGGCCATACCTGGCCCTCTTAGTTGGCACCCCTGACTTAAAGCATACCAGAGAAAATAACCCAAGAAGCAGTATGTGTTCCCTATAAATAGCTGCTCTCTAGGTAGCAGTCAGTGTGTGGTTTATGGACAAAACCCGTGCAAACAACATCAAAGTGCCTGGGTTTGCAGAGTTGTGTGTCTAATTTGGCCAACACCTCCTGTTGCAGAGCGTCGTCCTGTTTTCTTTCACAGTCCTCTGAACCCTATGGTAGCGTTTGGACAGGTTTTATGTAGAGTTTATTGAAAGATTCGTGCACTGATTTACTGCATGGGCTGCTTGAGCCAAGTGAAACAGGAACTGTGTTCCTAAAGCATGAAAAGGCAGAAAGGAAATTTTCTTATTGAAATATAATTTTTCCACATTACTTAACAGTCTAGAAAGTTAATACCTTTCTGGCAGCGCTTCCCACTGGGAAAAAAAACATGGTTCCTACTCAGCCAAACAACAATGTAATAATGTTTTAGGTTGCATTAAACGTCTCAGAAACTGGCAGGTGTCACAGCCACCTTGCCTTCAGTGAAAAAGGCAATTGAGAGCCCTTATGAAACAGGGGATTTACATCAGTAGGGGCTACTACACAAAAACCAGGCACATGGCAAGGT
The DNA here is from genome assembly GCA_033459285.1 of Clamator glandarius. Classification (NCBI taxonomy): domain Eukaryota; kingdom Metazoa; phylum Chordata; class Aves; order Cuculiformes; family Cuculidae; genus Clamator; species Clamator glandarius. The sequence continues at coordinate 1,464,424 of JAUNZM010000233.1, forward strand.
CTGAATAGATGGTGAATCATGTGGCCCAAGGGATTTTTCAGGGTGGGGGCGTGCGTGTAAAATACCAGACCGTGAGGACCAGATGGTGGAGCTCTGCACGCGCAAGAGAAACAGCGAAGAATGCTGCAGAAAGGGATACTGAGCAGCTGAAAGTCAAGGAGACAGAGCTTTGATTTTGAGAAATGGCATTTCCAGGGCCGAGTGACGGTTGAAAGAGGCTTGGAATTGTGAGCAAAAACACAATTGCGGAAAGAAAATGGTATGGATGTTCTGTAAATAAATTGATTGACCTTGAATATATACCCAGCTTTGTCATAGGCTTCTTTTACACTGATATTGTCACTTATAACTGTGTATGCAAGGTGCAGTTCAGCTTTCCTACGTTACAGCTTCCCCTTCCCTATCTGCTGGGTCAATTCATACTAAATTCTGTGGGGCAGAGATTTTTCAGTAAAGATCTGTGCACTTGACAAACAATTGCTTGTGTAACATCTGGAATTATCAGAAATTCACTCTACTTACATGGTAAGTCACGTTCTTTAGGGTCTGTCTTTCCTCCTGTAAACTCTTCAAGCCGTTGTCTCTCGCTGTGAATGTCCACGCTGTAGTGTGAATTCATCACTGAAAACATAAATAATAAATATCACTGGTAATGTTGAAAAATATATATTTAAGGCTCTGTCATGTTATTCACATTCTTAACTAAGTTTATTAATATCTCCTTTGACATAAATGGGGCTACTTGTTGTTATTGTTAGTCTAAGTCTGTGTAAAGCTGGGGTCTGTATCATCAAGAAGGAAATTCTTAAAGAGTATTTTGAAAACTTAGTTCTAAAGACATTTATGAAGAACATATCCACATTCATGTCTAGTTTATATTACCATATAAACTAAAAATATGAGTATATAGCAGCAGGCATGTGCTGCTAGTCCCCTCTTGGACTGTGACTACAAGGGAATACCAGTAGTCTGAGACCTTGCTGTTGTTGTAGTTTCCTTTAGGAAAACTATGGTGAGCCATGCATTTAGCACAAGGGCACGCGCTATGATAGAGCTAAAGGGATCAGAAACTTAAAACTTGGAGAGTATTCAATGTTCCTCCAAATGGAAGAACACAGCTGACCAGAATATGTTGTCAAACCTGTTAACATATTTACTATTTAAGATAGTATTTTGTAAGCAGAAAAAAATTACAATTACTACTTTTCTACCACTTGACCCACTGTAGTCACAAAACTCGTGGGCTTTTAATATAATTAAATCTCAGTTTCCTTGACTTCTTCAAGCACATCGCAAGGGACAGAGAGTGAGGCAGCAGAAGCATGTTGGTGGTGTTTCCTTCTGAGATCAGGCTAAGGATACGCCTTGAGGTTCTTTCAGCCAGGATGTTGCAAGCACTTTCCCCTGGGCTTGGTATTTTGAGAAATGGGAATATCAGTTTATTTAATCACCCTGTATTGTAAAAAGGCCATAGCTTCCATATTAAACCTAACCTGCGAGTCCTTTTTTGGGTATCCTTACAACTAACTTGGATTAGCCACCACTACTATCTCAAGTGTTAAAGCATCTTTTGAACACTGTACACTTCCAGCAGCGCTCCTGGGCAGCGTGCTCACCTTTCCATCATTTCTGTTCCTCTCCTTGGCAATCATGAAGCGACAACTTGGTAACAAGATGGGAACACAGGTATTTACCATACCCACCAAAGTCTTGATTTTGGTACGCTCGGCCTAAATCTCTATACGTGTATTGACTCTTGATCTACAGATGTGTAAGCTTTTGATGAAACAGAACTTGTGGCAAAATCAATATACAAGCCAAAACAAAAGTAGGAGGACACTTGGAATTAATAAAGATTAGATTTGAATGTTACAAACAGAGGGTTGAATCATCATCCATTTAAATCAGTGGCAGAATTCCATATTAGATATTACTTTCTCAAAGTCAGCAGAATACACTGAGCTTTTTGAATAGGACTTTATATGCTTCACGATGGGTGGGGGGAGGCCCTGGCACAGGTTGCCCAGGGAAGCTGTGGCTGCCCCATCCCTGGAGGTGTTCAAGGTCAGGTTCAATGGGGCTTGGAGCCCCTGATCCAGTGGGAGGTGTCCCTGCCCATGGCAAGGGGGTGGAACTGGATGATCTTTAAGGTCCCTTCCAACCCAAACTATTCCATGATTCTATGCTTCTATGCCTAAAGCACTGCGTGCCCCTTATATAAAATAAATGAGACACTGAAATGCTAGATTCCATCAATACAAAGTTGACTCACTACAAATACAACATCCGTTCATTAAAACCACTGTTTGGAGTGTTTATAGTTGATTTTATAATCTACCCATTTCATATTGCTTCATCCTAAATCTAAAGCCGTATAAATCTAAAAAGTTTCTCTAACTATAAAATGTAAAAGGAGAGAAAGCTGTGAGAGATATAAGGATCGTTTTGCGAGACTTGCAAAAAAAAAAAAAAACCCAAACAAAGCAAAAAAAACCCAGCTTAACAATGACCTACAAAATACTTTCACCCCCCAAAAAAAACCCTTTAATGGCTATAATTGACTTGAAAATGATTTTAAATATATGACGCTTCGTTGGGTATTTACTCATCCCTCCTCCCTGTGGCTGAAATAGCCTTTTCTTGCTTTTTGTTTGCTGTGTGCACAAAGCACAGAGCTGTGCAGCAGTGCTGTTGGCATTCGGTCTGCAAGGCCATCTAGTGACACAATCGTGCATGAGAAAAAATGCAAAGCCCTGGCTGAGCTGCAATATATTCTCGTAGCTGAATTAAATGATCTTATTCCACTCCAGCACGCCCTCGGTGGTTTGTTGCTATTCCTACAAGTAGTATTTCACAAAATTTAGAGTCAATGTTGATTTTTTAAGAACTGTCAGGGTTTACGTGAGACAGAGCTAAGACAGAAACACAATTTCTTTGTGGGAATAGAGGCAGACTGGCACCTGAGGGGTCTGTTACAAACACAGCCTCACTCACCTGACCTGCGTATCATAGAATCATAGAATAGTTTGGGATAAACCAGCATGGTGCTTGAACTCCAAAGAGGATCCCCAGAAGAGTAAATGAGGACTGGGGCAGAGGATGCTGGTGCCACAGCTGCTTATGGGGATGAGCGCCCAAGCGCAGGTGACATGACAGGATGATGGGGAGAGCAAATGGGACAGGGTCCTACAGCCCCAGATGGTTGGAGGCCTTGGAGGCTCATCTGGAGGAACAGGGGTGCACAGTCCCCGTGGGGTTTGAGGGAGAAGGTCTGATGGGGAGTTGAAGGGGCTCTGTGGCACCCACCGAAGCTGCGTCCACCTCGGCACTGGGATGCGGTGGGTGCTGAAGGGCTCCTGCAGCTCTGTAGGAACTCAGGGGGCTCCTCTGGGTGCTAAGGGGGCTTCTGCAGGTGCTGAGGGAGGTCCTGTGGGTGCTGAGGGGGACCGAGGGTGCTGAGATGGCTCCTGCGGGAGCTCAGGTGGCCCCTGTGGAAGTCGAGGGTCTCCTGTAGATGCTGAGGTTCTTTTGTGGGAGCTGAGGGTCTCCTCTACAGGCCTTCCTACAGGTGCTGAGGCCCTCCTGCAGGAGCTCAGGGGCTCCTGTGGGTGCTGAGGGGCTCCTGTGGTTGTCAAGGGGCCCCTGTGGGTGCTTAGGGTCTCCTGTAGGAGCAGATCTCCGGCAGGTGCAGAGCGTCTCCTGTGGGCACTCAGGTTCTCCTCCAGCTGCTCAGGCTCTCCTCTGGGCTCTCAAGCTCCCCTCCAGGCTCCAAGGTTCTCCTCCAGGCTCCCAGGCTCTCCTCCAGGCTCTCCTGCAGTCACTCAGGCTCTCCTGCGGGCTCTCAGGCTCCCCTCCAGGCTTTCAGGTTCTCCCCCAGGCTCTCAGGCTCCCCTCCAAGGCTCTTTCTCCCCTCCAGGCTCTCATTCTCCCCTCCGGTTCTCCTCCAGGCTCTCAGGTTCTCCCCTGGGCGCTCAGGCTCCCCTGTGGGCTCTCAGTGTCCCCTCCGAGCTCTCAGTGTCCCCTCAAGGCTCTCACTCTCCCCTCTAGGCTCTCAGTCTCCCCTCCGGGCTCTCAGTGTCCCCTCTGGGCTCTCAGTGTCCCCTCTGGGCTCTCAGTTTCCCCTCAGGCTCTCAGTCTCCCCTCCAGGCTCTCAGTTTCCCCTCAGGCTCTCAGTCTCCCCTCCGGGCTTTCAGTCTCCCCTCTGGGCTCTCAGTTTCCCCTCGGGCACTCAGTCTCCCCTCTGGGCTCTCAGTCTCCCCTCCGGGCTCTCAGTCTCCCCTCCAAGCTCTCAGTCTCCCCTCTGGGCTCTCACTCTCCCTTCCGGGCTCTCCGTCTCCCCTCCGGGCTCTCAGTCTCCCCTCCGGGCTCTCAGTCTCCCCTCTGGGCTCTCACTCTCCCCTCAGGGCTCTCACTCTCCCCTCCGGGCTCTCACTCTCCCCTCCGGGCTCTCACTCTCCCCTCCGGGCTCTCACTCTCCCCTCCGGGCTCTCACTCTCCCCTCAAGGCTCTCACTCTCCCCTCAGGGCTCTCACTCTCCCCTCCGGGCTCTCATCCCCCCAGCAGGAGCCGCGGTTCCCTCCCGCCGGACTCCCCGCTCCTCTGGGTCCCGCCCCGGGCTCCGCTCCGCTCCATGGCGGCCAACGGGGCGCTGTCGGGGGTCGCGAAGGAGGTGAAGGCGGTGATCGTGGGGGACGGCGGCTGCGGGAAAACCTCCCTGTTGATGGTGTTCGCCGAGGGCTCCTTCCCCGAGGTGAGCGGCGGCCGGCGTTGTGGCTGCGGGGCCGGGAGGCGGGGGGGGGGCTGCGTTCGCCCCGCTCCAGCCGCTCTTCCTCGTTCCTGCAGGAGTACAAACCGTCTGTCTTCGAGAAGTACAGCGCCCGGCTGGCCCTGGGCAAGAAGGAGGTGACCCTGAACCTCTACGACACGGCAGGTGAGCGACTTTGGCCGTCCCGCTCGCCTCTCCCCGTGCCCTGCGCCTGGGGCTCAGCCGAACGCAGCCCCTGCGGGCTGGAATTTCAGATAAAATAAGCAGAAAAGGCTTTTACCCGTATAAAACGCGTGTCCCGTGAGCGTGGCCATGTTTCTGTTCAAGCAGAAACTTTCTGTGTCCCCTGATGTCTGCGCCCGCTGACAGTGGTGCTTGAAGGCTGGAAAGCTTGAGGGTGGTGGTCAGATGAGATTTTAGGGAGAAATTCTTTGCGATGAGGCTGGGGAGACCCTGGCACAGAGAAATCGTGGCTGCCCCATCCCTGGAGATGCTCAGGGCCAGGCTGGATGGGGCTTGGAGTCCCTGATCCAGCGAGAGGTGTCCCTGCCCATCACAGGGGTTGGGGCTGGATGGGCTTTGGGGTCCCTTCCAACCCAAACCATTCTGTGATTCTATCATTAGGCTCTGGAGCGAGTCCAGAGAAGAGCAACGAAACTGGTGAGGGGGCTGGAGAACAGGCCTGATGAGGAGCGGCTGTGAGAGCTGGGGGTGTTTATCCTGGAGAAGAGGAGGCTGAGGGGAGACCTCATTGCTCTCTACAACTACCTGAAAGGAGGTTGTGGAGAGGAGGGAGCTGGGCTCTTCTCCCAAGTGACTGGGGACAGGACGAGAGGGAATGGCCTCAAGCTCCGCCAGGGGAGATTTAGGAAGAACATTAGGAAAAAAATTTTCACACAAAGGGACATTGGGCACTGGCAGAGGCTGCCCAGGGAGGGGGTTGAGTCACCTTCCCTGGAGGGGTGGACGAGGTGCTAAGGGACATGGCTTAGTGTTTGATAGGAATGGTTGGACTCCAGTGGGTCTCTTCCAACCTGGTGATTCTATGATTCTATGATTTTGCTGCTAGCACAATGCGATATCACAATTCAGACTGCTAGAGATTAAAGGACAAGCCAAACAACAATTACCTGTTGCATGCATAAATGTGCCTGCCAGAAGAAAAAGGGTCTCTTGCCTAACAGCAGTTCTAGCCGTGGGCTCATTCATTATCTTGACAACCCAGTTTATTAAGAAAATCACATCAAATAGCAAACATGTCTGGAAGGTTTAAAACCTAGGTCCCAGATGTAAAGCATGATACAGTCAACCAGGAAAATATTTTAACCTCCTGCCATGTGTGATCAAATACGAAGGAGAAGAAGGCTGGTTTGCATTGAAAATAAAAAGGCTGCAGCAGTAAAAGTTAATTAGAAAATACTGATAGTTTGTTCGGGTTCATTTCAGGAACTTGTGAAATTGTTTGTGTTCAAAGTTCCCAGACACTCTTACCCAGCTGCTTGGAAATGAATCCTAAAATTGACACATGCTCCATTTCAACTCGATATCAATCATCTGTTTCAGTTCAAGCCTGTGGAATCGTTCCAAATTTGCACCAAGACAAATATGAACCAAATGCAGTCCATATTAATTTTTAATAGTAGTAAAACACACTTACCTTCTTGCATACCATACTGAATAGATAAACTTAAAGATTTTTAATCTAAAAGTAAACTTTATTGTTCATCGTTACTGCAGTATAGTAACATCCTGAGCACCCAATTTGCCAATATATCTTCTTGTGACCATGTTAATGTTCTTGAAACCAGTAATTTGGATAATGTAGATTCTACTGAGCAGCAGGGCTTTTGTGTTCAAGTCTTAAAGGAAAGGAGAAGGGCTGAAATCTAGTGTGAAGAGGGATTTCCTTATTACAGTCTGTTTGCACAAAGAACATGCCACAGTGAACTTGTAAAGTCGTTACGTTTGTTTGCTGTCAGTGTGGAATTTTTGCCTGTCACACAGTTCTTTAGACTTGCCTGGCTCATTTAAAATCAAGCTGCAGCTTCCAACATTTGCCTTCGGAGCCTCTTCCAGGCTTTAAGGAACATGGGCTGGATCCAGAAGTGGTGTCAGGTAGGGCAGGTTCAGTATTGCAGCACCAAACTCTCGCAAGCCTGACCTAAGTGCCCACTTCTTGCGTCACGCAGGGAGTTCAGCTGCACAAGACCTGCAGCCTCCAGCAGCCTGAGAGCACTGAACCTGGTAGCTTTGTGTTACACTCTTCCCTTGTTCAGGCTTTAGCAGAAAGTGTCTACCCTGCCATGTTTGTTTCACAGCTATAAATACAGCCTTGGACCAAATCACTGCCCCCTTAAAGAACAGAGTGGGGCATATTTTATGTCTCCTAAGACACTTGAGAAGTGGAGATGCCGTTGTTGCCTAGTTGGCAGAGCTCTTTGCTATGAAAGAGCAATTGCTTTTTGTCTCTCATCTGGAAACCTTGAAACCCAGCATGTTTCACCTCCCAGAACAGCGTCAGGGCCACCAGCCTACGAGTTGCTAGAGGCTGCTCACACTTGTCTCCTCCCTTCCTGTTAAATTTCTTGTGCTTTGCATGAGACGCTTCAAGATTATGAGGTGCAAAGAAGGGGGGACATTGCCATCTTGGTTAAGGCATTTGCATGGGAGGCATAAAGACTGCTGTTTGAGAGCTGCTTACCTGCTGATTAGAGTAGGACCAAGAGTTTTGTCCTCTCCGCTAAGCTCAAACAGTGCAGTAATGGAAAAGCAAGGGAGGTGTCCATGAGCCAAGAGAGCTCCTGTCCCTCTGCCACGTGGATGCAGCACAGGAGATGCAGTTTTTGAACTGGCATTTCCATATGTCGACTTGCTTCTGTCAGCAGCCCCTCATCAAATTCCTCTCTTAGCTGAGTGATGATGTTCTGGGGTGGGTGAACAACAGCAACTGTGGCTTAAAGAGGAGTTGAGATACACAACTTATTACTGGAAGTACAGTGAGTGGTTTAACAGTGCAGCATATTAGCTGTATTTTGTGAATCAGCTTCTGACTTATTGAACTGCTTGAGATGTTCTTGCACAGCTTTACATTCGTGTTTGCTCCTTGGCCTGAAAGGTTACCAAATAATTCAAATTATTACAAAATCGTATGAATGGAACAAAAGGATGTAGCTTCAGCTACGTGCCATGCAGCAGTGTAGGGGAGAAGACAAAGCTGATCTTCTAAAAGTGTCACTGGCTCTTCATTGCACATCCACTGCAGAAAGGACTTGCGTACTTTTAGGATCTTGCTCAGAGCAACACTAAAGAGAGCTGTATGTACTCCAATGTCACAGGAAGATAAAGGTCAGGCTCATCTTCGTGGGCTGTTTAAAGTCAGAAGGATTCTTTGTGTTGTCAAGTCCTGCGCAGCTTGAGACTTCAAGCTTGTCCTACTTACTGAAGGAGGACACAAAGTGCCTAAGAATCAAACATTTAAAGCTACAAAAGGTATTTCTTTTCTTGACAAGAATTTTGTTAACAAAAGAAGTCAATCAGTTAGCCTAAAACACACAAGTGTAACGTTTTTGGGGAGAGTTTTGTACCCTGCTACTCTGCCTTCCTCATCCGAGACACCTCTTGCTGTCGCAGGAAGTTGGTGACATACATACGCAATGTGTAAAGTCTTTGTAATGTCACTTGTTTCATCTGCAAACAGGCTTTGCAGCTGCTCGTTCAGTTCAAAGTTTTCCATTTCTTGCTATGCTTGATAGACACAAAGGCATTGAGAAAGAGGTTAATTTTAATTTTTTACATACTAAGGGAACAGTGTCGATGCTTTAGCTGCAGCTCAGGCACAAGGTTGAGTTTCTGATGCTGTGTAGTGCAGGACTTTCTCAGATGAAAGAAGAGAGCTCTGCTGGGCTGGGAAAGGCTGGGGAGGAAGCAATGCCTCATCATTTTGGGTGCTCGCTCTGACTGGCAGGAAGCACACGCAGAGCCTCCACCGGGGTTTTTCAGGTCTGTAATGACAGACTCCCAGCAGCCTGAGGCCTCAAGAGAAAATCTAAAAGCCAATATATGCAAGAGTAATTTCTTGTAACTTTGCAAGGGCAGGCGTGCCTGAGGAAGACAAAACCCCCAGCTTTTTGATTGAAGTGTGACCCACCATCCCCCCAAACTGTCCTCTTCTACTGGCTTTATTCTTGTCAAGAAGCAAGACCACCTCCCAGTTTGTTCTAAATTGAGTAGTGAAAAAACACAGCTGCCTAGCTAACAGTGGCAGTGTTCCCGTGGAGCCTGCAGAACTGCAAGTCGAGGAAAGGGCAACAAAACTGGTGAAGGGGCTGGAGTACAAGTCTTAGGAGGAGCAGCTGAGAGAGCTGGGGTTGTTTAGCCTGGAGAGGAGTCTGAGGGGAGACCTGATCACTGCCGTTATCACTTCAGGATATGGTTTAGTGGCAGATAGGAATGGGTGATCTCAGAGGTCTTTTCCAACCTGGTGATTCCCTGATTCTGTGAATACTGGGTGAATTTCTCTATGTCTGTGAGAGCCCCCATTGTGTGGTTCCATGCCAATCGCAAACCATGAATGTGAAGTATTACAGACAACATGTGGACATATGTAGGAAGTGGTTGGCTGGTCTGAATCGGGTGACAGGATATTACATTCTTCCTCACCCGTTGGTGGTTGGTGGCAATGGACAGAGCTGCCATGCGTTAGAGGAGCACAAAGGGGTAGACTCTCTCCTTACAAAGAAAGTCTCCAGGCCTTTTCTTGCATTTTATTAGCACTTAAGGCTAGGCGATGAATGGGATTGTTTTCAGCAAGAGGGATGTTGATGTTTAAGGCGCTTACAGCTTGATCTGGATCCCATTACAATCCTCAGCAACTGCAAAACTGCATCTGAGCTCTTAAAGAATAGCCTCCTCTCCTTCTAAGCGAGTGCCGAAATCATCTGACCATAATACAAGTTGAGCAATTGCCATCTAACTTTCCTCCTTTGGTCTTGCGTTATACCTTGTTCTGTGCTCTGTAGTTCAAATTCCCAACATACATAGAGCTGCATTTTACACAGCAGCATTTTCTCATTCATTTATTTTCTCAGTTTGCTTAAAAAAAAACCATAACTGCATGGGTGGTTGTGAAGATGAAAATGCAGTTCACTGGGGCACAACGATAGCTTTTGACTTACAATACAGCCTATTTGTGTCACATCACTGAAAACACCTCTTTCTGTTCTCCCATCCAGAGAGATATGGTTTTAGCTGTATGTTCTGATTTCAAGCCAATTAATGTGTTTCTTCCAAGGGGACGCTTCTGTCTGCCTCAAAAATTGCCAGCAATAACGTGGAGGACCTTTTAATTTTACAAGCTGTTTTGGTAGAGGTTCAGAGGCACAAACTTGAAGAGAGACAATCATAAAACAGCACATAACACCAGAGGAGGAAAAAAAAAATATTTGGCACCTGATGTGTTTAATGCAGTTAGAGGATTATCTCAGCAACAAAATGGTAAATCGGTTGCAAACAAGTAGGTGGATTTGGGAGAATAAGAAGGGCTAAGCAGCACAGTCTTTGCTCTGAATGTTTATACAACATGCATGATTTTGTCAATTGTCTGTTATTTCTAGATTAAACACGGAGGGATCAATTTGTTCTTCACCTCACCCATGGAACAGGCTGCTCTTGCAGGAACTAACGTACGGAGAGTGGCCCAAACCTAAGATTCCTGTTTTAACAAATATCCTGGGCAAACTGAATAAGGGCTTATCCAGTTGGGATTGCCTTGTATAACCTGTATCTGAATCCATCATTTAAATTAAGGAGGGGAGAAAGTATAGAGCTATTTGCCTTATAGTATCTGCATTTCTTCGGACTGCAGCTGGAGACACGTGTATTTGCTAGAGTGAGCGGTATGTTACTTGGGACTGAGCTAGGTGCCAGGGCAGGAATAACTGGTATAACGCTGGGGCATGCTGAAATTTTCAGCATCCCTTCATTTGAAATATCAATACAAAGATTTGAGATGTGCAACTTCCCTGCAGGGCAGTTTCTGGGCTGGGCACACCGTGATAATCGCAGTAAGGAATGGCATTCCCAGTTCTGGTTTTGGATATGTGGTGTACCACAGACATACATACCTGATTCCAGGGGCAGCACTCAGGCAGCAAATAGATCTTCGACAGACTGCTTAAATCACGGTTTCTTTTCTTTATTAAGTCTCTGAAAAAAATGTCAAATGAAAAAGATGGGGTATTTTTCCTGAGCTGCCAACTATATCTGGCAATTCCTGCTTTCTTGACCTTAATCTCTCAAAGCAAGCCACCTTCAGCCCACAGCACGGTGATTACTGCCAAGACCAATGTACAACAAGAGGAACAGCGCAGTTCTAGGCAAATTAGCTTCCCCTGCCAGATCTCGTGCTAGAATATCCCTAATCAGAAGTACAACAAATCTCCTGCTTTTCCAGAATTCAGCAGGATCCCTAAGATCTGCTGCATAGTCAGCTTCAAAAACCACTTGAGCCTGGCTCATGTTGCAGCACATCTTGTAAAATCACGTGTGTTGCTACAGTGAGCAGCAGGGCGACAGGCACAGTGCACCACTCGCTGCTTTCTCTCAGCTCACTGGGCTGGGAGAAGCAAGTTTGCCACTAAGAATTTTACTTCAGCATCTGTGTCTAGGAAACAGGGTGTTCCTGCTCCTCAGAACGTGTGCAAATGTATTTGGGAGAATGGAGCCGCTGCTAAATTGCAAATGTTTTAATCAATAACTGTCAAATTCCTCTTGCTGATTTTGCTTGTGAGGAGCAAGCTGGCAATTGGCGATGAGAAACTGCTTCTAAGTACTCAGCAGTTGGACTATTTTCTATTAAAACTTGCCATGGACCTGTTTGCTATTCTAAAGCATCAGTTTTGTCAGTGAAAAGGAATCTCCTGCAGTTAAGGGAAGGAATTTTACAAGTATGGAAGACTTGCAGTCTATGCAATTATAGTGCCATTTGTCTTGAGCCCAAATATGTATCCCTACGTATTCCTGTCGTATTGCTTGTTAAAGACAGAGGTTTCTTTTATCCAAAACATTCTCTGTTTCAGGGCAGGAGGACTACGATAGGCTACGACCACTTTCTTACCAGAACACAAACGTCGTGTTAATTTGTTACGATGTCATGAACCCCACTAGTTATGATAATGTGACAGCTAAGGTAAGAGGCTTTTGTAATTGCTTCAGCCTTTTAAATTAATTATATGCACCTGATCTATGACAAGATAAAAGAGAGGATGCTTTTAATATCCTGTACCCGGGGCGGGCAGAGGCACAGATCACTCATCAAGCACTGAGCAGCCGGTCACAGACCTTAGACCTGGAGCTCACCTCTCTGTGGCTCCTACGTGCTCAGAACTGGGGGCGGCTGCAGGACACTGAGGAGATCATAAACCCAGCCAGTGAAATCGCTGCTTTATCTGTAGCAATGTCACACCACCAAGGTTTAAGATTCAAGACTACTTCCATCGCATGCATATTTAATTTGGGGGAAGAGACATGTAAGTAACCATGTGTCTGTACTAGGGTTTCTGTAATGCCCCAAAGCAGAAGTTAGCGTTCTTGTACAGAGCATTAGCAAAATAAAGCGAGACTTGGTCCTCTGGTATTTAAGCAGATGTTAAACACTTCGGCATAGTGGCAGATGTTTTAAAGCAACTGACTTTGGGTAGGACTTGAATCTTTCTGTAACATAACTATTACATGTTGGGCCCCTACCACCACATTAATGACCTTGAAAACGCAGAAATTGCAGCTTATATTTAATGCTGGTTCTGTTCCTTGGCTTTATGGTTTAGATTTTGGGGCAGGGGACAACGCCAGATACAGAGGTTTTGTTTTTCTCCCATCAGTGGTATCCTGAGGTGAATCACTTCTGCCGGGGTGTCCCGCTGGTGCTGATCGGCTGCAAGACAGACCTTCGGAAAGACAAAGAACAGGTGCGCAAGCTCAAGGCTGCTAAGCAGGAACCCATTACTTACAGCCAGGTAAATATCAGTGCATTGAAAGTGGCATCCTCTTTGCAAGAGATAAAGCACACTTACTTCAGCAGCATCATTGCTCACAAGTGCAATCACAGATAATCCAAAATTGGGAGATCACAGTGTCCCGATAAAGAAATTATTGACAGCTGGATTAGTCCTGTTACAAAATTGTAAGCCTCAACGTGTTTTGTTGGACTCCCCTCATAATTTTTATTAGGATACATTGCTCCCTTGACTGGTTCTTTGATCAGAGTTGTGACAAAGACTGGAGATGCTAGGATATATATTACTGGATTAAAAATACTGTCTGTTCTGGAAAAGAAGTGTTTTGCAAACCCTTTTTAAAAATAAATCCTTTCAAGGACAATAGCAAAAACATCTGCAAGGCTTCTCTAACTTAAAAGACTTCTCTTTATAGTCTCTAAAGTAATCTTAAGGAAAAAATCTACATGTTATCAAATGTTTTCAACTTAAGTATGACAAAGCAGTGAGACTGACAACTGGTGTTAACAGCACCAGTAGAGCTGGGCTAGGTACAGGGGAAACAGTGATGGACAGCTCGTCCTATGTCATGCAAGATCTTTCTGCTCTGGTCTCCCACTTCTTTACACTACAAAGCTGTCCTTCTCCTCTCAGAGCAAGAACAGCAGCTTCCCAACTGTTTGACACGCAAGTCCAGGGCACAAAGTTAAGTGCACTAAGATTTTGAATGAATCACTACTTTTTTCTAAAAAGCCTGAAAAGAAACTGCAACTGCATCACCACTAAACCATGCTGGGACTTGTAGCTTGTCTTTCTTGCGCTTGAGATGCCCGCTGTTGCTTTATGCACAGCTGCAGATTGTTCCTTATTTGCATTAATAACTCCCTTCCTCACCCTTACATGAGATTCTGTGCAAGGAACAGGCAAGTCTGTTGAAACCTCATGCAGTTACTTTCCAGGGCCCACATGGTCTTCAAACTTCATCTCCTGTATGAGTCCTCACAGTTGTTTTTTCTCCCCTTAAATACCCACTACCTCAGTCTTTTACAGCTGATGGCATCGTGAGTCACACAACGTGATGCTTCCAATGCCAGGCAGAGAGGAGCTGAACAGTATCTGCCAGCACTGCAGCTTGCAGGCAACTGGAAGGAGACAAACCGTGCTTAAATATGCTTAAGAAAAATCCCCCTATAGAAGCCCAAGTGTTCAAGTGACCCTGCTTCCAGAGCTAATAGTGAATAAACGCAGAGTTTGTGAGCTGGGGGTTGCAGACCTCGAATTCACACTCCAAGGCTCACAAGTATTCAAAAGCGGGGGCTGACTCTGCAATGACAATAAAAGGATCTCGAGCAAAGTAAGAAGTCACTGTGTTTTGTCTGTAGTGATTTCGCGCAACCACGACTGCATGCAAACGTTTTAGATTCGAGTCTGTTCCCATTGCATGCGTTTGGGTGAGGCTGAGAAATGCAGGCACCTGTTTGTGTATAGGAGGACTCTGGCTGAGCCTTTGTGATGCTCCAGAGCAAAAGTCAGGGTTTCTGCATGTGCACCAGCAAAACAAGGCAAGATATTGGTCCAGATTCTGCTTTTGCATGTGACACTCACCTAATTGCTAAGGTCAGGCCTGAAAAAATATTGCCGTGTAGACATCCTCACTTCAATATCTACCTCAGCATTTACACAAATTTAATATCGAGGCTATTTTTACACTTATCAGCAATCTGCATCTTCGAGTCTCTAATGCACTGAGCCGTTAGGTCAGGCTCTAGATCAACCCTGGGGACTAATTTATTTAACAGGCCTCAGTTTATTACCAGTGCCACTTACACTCTAGCACTATAGCCAGAAGCAGCTGCTTTCTTCCTGACCTCAAGATATGAAGATGTACAAAACAATTCCTTTTCTTTCCCATCTCATCTTCCTGCTCTTTACTTTGGGTTTACATCTTCTCTTTTTTTCTTTCCAGGGCGAAGCAGCCTGTCAGCAGATTAATGCTGAAGTTTATCTGGAATGCTCAGCAAAATATAGTGAAAACATAGAAAATGTTTTTAAAGAAGCAACCACCATTGCACTGAATGCCATGAAAAAAGCCAAGTGCAAAAGGAAACGGAAAGTGTGCTCCGTGTTGTGACCTGGACTGCGAGAGAGCACCGACTGCCCGGGAGCCCAGCAATTCAGATTCTAAAAACAGTATAACTTTAAAGACTCTTTTGGTTTGGTTTTTTTTCATTATGTTTGTATTCCTAGAGCAATTTTTATTTTAAAATTTTAATTATTTTTGTTATTTTTTCACTTTTGTTCTACTGCTCTCACTAAAGTTTTCAAAGCTCTCTGTCAAGTGAACTGATGCTGCACACCTTTGTCCATCTGGCTTTTGCAAGCGACCATCGCTCAGATCTTGGACTCATTATTTAAACTACAATGAATGCAACTGCTACGATACGACTTAATTACTGCTTGTTTTTTTTTCTCTGCAAATTAACTGGGGCATGTTATAGCTACAATTTAGCGCTACAGATAAAATTGTCTTTTTCAAGTAGAAAAAGCCTCATTTTTTAGAAGTGACGTTACAGCAGCTCGCAAGGCACCTTTGAAGATACAGAAGTGAAGTTGTCTTAACATTTTACTCGGTGGCAGCAGCCTGAGTTAGCATTGAGGAGCTCCAGAGTGCGCAGACAGAGCGTCCACTACTCCCCTTGAACCCCTGGGTCAGCTTTGCAGAGCTGCAGCTTCAGAGGTCTCCTTGCTAGAATGGAAATCGGCATTTCTCAATGGAAATACATCAGTTGCCCCAGTTCAGACATGGAATAGCACAGGTAATCCACATCTGTACCCCAAGCACCTACTGTTTAACATAAAGCCACTTTTACAGTAAACTTACGTATAATTTAATAAATGACAAATGCAAATATTGCTGCATGCTAGGGGAAATACTTAAATCACGTTCATTAACTGATGAAATTGTCTCTATTGCTGTAAACTAATATTTTCCCTCTTATGAGGAAGGTGTCAGCTTAGGGATGAGGGATGTTCCCACTACACAACCTACTACCCGTGCCTCGTCTCAGTTCTTCTGCACAGCCTCATGTAGCAACATCTCAGATTGCAGGAGCGTTCACTGGTTTGTAGCCATCGTAAACTAAACTCGGGCCCTGGGTAGCCTGATCTAGTGGGAAGTGTCCCTGCCCATGGCAGAGGGGTTGGAACAGGATGAACTTTAAGGTCCCTTTCAACGCAAACTATTCTGTGGTAAATTTAGAGCCCCGGGTGTGCATAAGTTCAAAGTTAACATAGCCAGATACAGCTGAGCTAGTGTGAAAGTTGTTCAAAACACACAAATTGCAGTTTAATATTCATACCCACAGGACAGTGGATGCTGTAAAAGTAATTTTGCTGGCCTTGCAGCAACAGAAGAACTGATGGAACCATTTCAAGTCTGCAGCGCATGCATTTAGTCATGAGCACTCTTACTGGGAGAAGGGCACAATTTTCAGATCACACTGCCAGAGCACACGCCCAGTCTGAGCTTCCTGCTCGCTCCAAGTCGTCACTCTCAGAAAGATGCTGCCTAATGCAGCTCACAGCCCTGTGGTGGCCTTAGGAAGCACAGATGTCACCTCACCCACAGCATATGCTTACCTGAAGGAGTCCATTTCATCTCAAGCAGCAGAGGGAGTTAAGCAGGATGGCAGGCCATATTTTGTCCTCTGCCGTCCTCCTGAACAACTCCTCACAGTCTTTTATCTATTGGTACAAGCGTAGCATCTAAAGAGCATATTTAAGTTTCCTGCTGAGCCTGCCCTCCCATTTCCAGAGGTACTGGGAGCAAAGAAATACTGAAAACAGAAACCAATGCCCAGCAGCACTTACTGCCACTGCACAAAGCTGTTTTAAGGAAAAACAGTGCCTGGAAAAAAACACGCAAAAGACAGTGCATTTGTTATTAAGAAGGGGCTGAAGCAGATGAATATTGAACAGTTTATTGTAGGTCTTTTCCAGGCCTGTACAGATGACCTGGTGTCCCTGGAAGAGGGCTAGCAGACTTCCCTGCCATTTAAAAATAGGTTTTACTTGCTTGTTTTTGTTTTCAAAAGAGAAATCCTCTTCTTTAAATAGCTTTTTAAAAGTGTACGTAGCAGCAGTATGGTACGAAGATGGGCGTTTCACAGTACACACAGGTTAGTATTGCCACTGAAAATACGCCTCGAACAGATGCCTTTAAAAACAGCATTTGGTCTGTATTACTGATCAATCCGGAGTGTTCGTAAACCTTTGCAAACCCAATGCCCACAATTTAAATAATAAAACTGGAAAAAAAAGTGTTAAGTATCATTCCAGAACTGGAATTACAGTAGATCCCACATTCTGCTAATGCTGGCACTTCGCCAGGCACGTGCATGCTGTTCTATATACAGAAAAAAAAAACCCATAAGCAAACATGTTTTGTATTAAATATGCATAAATAGCAGTACGACAGACCGGAGAGCCATGCGTGCATAATACTGAGTCTGTGCTGGCAGAGTCCATATCCTTCACCAAACACCGGGACGGACGAGTCCTTCCGAGCCCATCCACAGCATGGCTGGGATTTGCAGCAGGGTAGGTGCCAAAGCTGGCACCTGCCATGGGCACAGGGAGGGCAACCAGCACGCCAGGGAGTGGGGTTCACAGCTTCTTCATTTTGTCTTTGTTTTTCTGGAGTTTAGTGTGCACCACTTTGAGAGTAGTGAGAAAGTTCCCAAGGAAGAGCAGCAGAAATGTAAATGCCAACACAAAAACCTGAGAGGGGAGAAGGAGGTGAAAAAACAAGAGTGAGAGCTTGAGGGTGTTGCTTGGGTCACGTTTAAGCAAGCTCTGATGGAGCTTGGATCCAGGGATCCATTAGCATGAGGAGAGATCCTCCTAGACAAATACATATCCACACATCTAGCTGTGTGAGTCAATGGAAAGCAATTTTTTTTTTTTCATTTCTAATACCTGAAGGGCTCCAAGAAAGCTGGGGAGGGACTGTTAACAAAGGCTTGGAATGACAGGACTAGGGGCAACAGGTATAAACTGGAGAGGGGCAGATTTAGACTAGACATAAGGAGGAATTTCTTCTTGATGACAGTGGTGAGGCACTGAACAGGCTGCCCAGAGGAGTGGTGGCTGCCCCATCCCTGGAGGGGTTCAAGGCCAGGTTGCACAAGGCCTTGGGTAACCTGACCTAGTGAGATGTGTCCCTGCCCATCGCAGGAGGGTTGGAACGAGATGATCTGTAAGGTCCCTCCCAACTCAAAATATTAACAAGGACCATCAGATTATCTGCGTGAGAGCACACGTGATGAGGTCCAATCCGGATCTACAGGAGCAACTGTACAGCTGGAAAATGGACAGACATATTGGATGGGTGACAGCAACTAAGAAAACAAATGGAAAGATCCCTAAAAGTGGGGCAATCAAGTGGGTGATATGGTTTTGAAACAATTCGTTGCTGTTTGGTTTGTCATTGGATTTTTGTACGTGTAACACTTGCATCAGCCATAAAGAACCACCAGCAGCTCAGCAGCTACTGCTATTAAATCCCCATATACACAAACAACGTGGTGAGATATTTACCCACATACATGTTCTTCCCTGTATGCCTTTCAGTTTGTGCAGCCACCCGTGGATGCAAGCTTCCCTACAGGAACTCACATTTATTTTGAGTTCTCTTGTACAGGCTCTGTGCCACATAATCCTGATATTTAGACGTGGTCAGATGCCCAAGTATCTTTAAGGATGTGGTTAAATGCTCTTCCCCTGCTCTGTGCTTTTTCTGAGCAGAACCAACACCCACCTGCCATTCTTTGCACTCCTTATGCCTCGACAATCCGAAAAGCGTGATTGCATTATACAGCTGCCAGAACTAAAAAGGAAAAAAAAAAAAGCGATTTCATTACTAGCAAAAAACTTAGAACCATTTGCAGGTGGTCCAAAGCACCGTTTTATGATGCTACGGCTACAGCCACTGACCTCCCCAGGCCACACACCACAAAATGAGGAACGGGGTTGCCCGACTTACGTGCCCAAAGAACAGGAAGGGAAGGAGAAACGTCAGCCCCCGCCACATCCAGGACTGAAATCCTTCTGGAAAAGTTTAACAGAAGAGGTGGAGATTGAGCACAGAAGAGCCAGGACTGGAGCTGCAGCCCTCCCCACCCAGACCACCCCAGGAAGGTTATTCTCATCCGGCTCCGCAATCACCAACTGATTTAAAATCGATGCTAAGGGGAGGATGAAGATGGGAATAACCAAACCCTCCACCTTAACCCACTCAAGAGCTGATAGAGATCCCAAGGAAGGGAATAAAAGCCTCCTTGTCTTCCTGCCTTAGGACACCCGCAGCAGGGCAGGTTGCGGTGCAAAGCTCACTCTCTGAAGGTTACACAGCCCCCTGCCTACTGTGCAGGTCTGGGAGGCAGCAAACACTTTGCAAACAAAGCATCACAGAAAACCTCACCTACTGTAAGGTCCAAGTGATTTCTCTCCCCCAAAGCACGGAGTCTATAAAGGCAGCCCCTTTGGTAATAATATTGTAGGAACTGAACGCAACCTAGAGAAGAGATAAAACGTCATTGCACGGGCTATTCCCAAGTATGATAAACGTAACAAACTATTTTAATAGTGTTTAATCCAATAGTATTTAATTATTGTCTGTATTAGTTTGCTATCTTTGTATTTCTACAATTTAATACTTCCGTGTTTACCAAGCAGTAGTGTTTTCTTCTAAGCACGTTTGATACGAAACTATTTTAGCCCATGAATTAGCAATGTAAGAGATACTTACTCTGAAATATTGAAAAGGCTAAAAATTGACTGCGAAACATTTGATACATGAGTCCATCTGGCCTGAAAGCAAAATACAAAAGACGTCTATTTGTTTGATGAAAAGCATGCGACGCGATGCCCTTCCCATCCCCACCAAGCTGGATCCCATTAGCAAATGAAGAAAACAGCTGGTACCCAGCCCAGCCCGCTCCATCGAGAGCGCAGAGAGGGTGCTGCAGGCGCATGTCACAACTCCAGCTTGCAGGAAATGCTCTCACTGGTGAGGTTTAGCCTCTACAACATGTATAAACGCTGCCCCCTCTTATTCATTTGCTTATCACAGTTTTCTCCAGGCAGCAATCAAAGCCATTCAGCAGCATCTGCATCAAAAACCTAACTTGTGGAGCAAGAGGTGGCTGTGCTCCTTCTCCTAAGAGAGGGCACCTTCTGCCCCAGCTATGTCACCTCCTTATGGATTCAGGGGCAGAAACAGTTGTTGTCTTAAAACAATTTTTGATTATTAGCCAAAGCTGAGACAGGTTGCCCTGGGGCCGTACGCAGGGTGAGTCAGCGCATTGTCTGACCAACACCACCTCCCATGGGATGGTAACTTGCATTTTTTGCTTTATATTCTCTAATCTGGGTTCAGTAAAGGCACCAACCAAATTAATTTTCTAGTGTCCTCCCTCTAAGGCAAAGTGCTTTTTGTTTGCTTAGTTACACAGAGATAGAAACCATGAAACTTGCAGAGATTTTGCCAAAATCAGTGCAACTGCGGCTTATGACTTGGGGTTGTTTCTTTCTCTTTTTCAAATAATCAAGGTAAATACAAACAGCAGGGTTGTATTTATCACTGAAAACATCTGTAACAGCAGACAGATATTAAGTCTGAGGCTTTGCCATGTGCCTGTGTGGCCACAGCTTTGCGGTCACGCTAGATTTAAATGCTCAGATGATGCAAACACCATGAAACAGGCTTGAAGCACCCTGAGCAAGTGAACGCAGACTCACCACGTTAACATTACTCCAGACAGGAACGTGGAGACGTAGTGATGAGATACCCACCAGCCTTTGATCCTGGAAAGAAAGAATGCGGCAGTGAGACAAGACACAGGGATTTTCGCATTCTAAGTCTGGCTTTACCGACAAAAAAAATGATCCTGACCTGGAGAAGGAGGCAGGACAAGGAAAACTAGCTGGCCCAACTCAAGCAAAAGGGGTGCTGTGAAACATTGTCCTGGCAACATGTCTTATGGGCTTAGCTCCATGACCACTGGAGGGAGGCTCAGCACCAGGGCGCATCTCGTGTGCTCCCAGGAGCTCTCCAGCCCAGCAAGAAGCAGCAGTTCCCACAGCACAAAGTATCGCAGTGACTAATGATGCACAAGTTTCAGCCCACACACCCTTTTTTTTTTTTGTGCCATGCAAATCAGTGACATTTCAAGCCCTTTCTTTAAGATGGCTGTTTCTTTCAGACACAAAAGCTGCAGAAAGTTTAGAAAATGGCTGTAAAGTGAGCAAGGGCTGGAGCAAGGCACAATCAAGAACTGAAAAGCAGCGCTGGGACAGCATTGCTTTGGAAACTAAGCCAACACAATGAGTTAATCTGGGGCATTTCCAGTACTGTAGGTTGGTCCTTTCACCAAAAACACATGTGCTTATACCCATCACATCTACAACCCACAGCTACCAGAAATATCCAATACTTTGGACCAAGAGCTTTTAGGAACGGCACCTTCTTCTTCCTCCACAAACCTCAGGTGACCACATCTGCCCCTGGAAGCAACCAGGGAGGCAGATGGAAACAACATACCCTGCAGAGAGGCACCAGCATCCCAGATTTGCTGGGCTTTAGTGTCAAGGTGAATCCTTTTTTATTGCTTGTTTTTCTTTTAAGGACATTTCAAGTCTTAATTATTTTGCAGGTGGCACAGTACCTTGATCCATTGCTAATGAGAATGCTTTCCCGTATCGTCAGCGTGCAGTAATACCACACTAACAGAAAGTTAAACACTTCATCTGTCACCCTGTTAAACAGAAAGAACATAGTAAAAAAAAAAAAAATCCTGATCATTATAAAGATATTCCAAAATCCCCATTTTTCCTCCCTCTCCATGGGTAAATGAAAAGCCGCCCAAGTGAGTCACGGACACTAAGTCTGGAACATCTCTGATCCACCCATTGGCAGCACTGCCAGCTGAGTCCTTTTCTCCAGAAAGTGCCTTGTGATACCACGCTGCAGACCTTGAGCTGATAAGCAGGCACACAGAGATGACATTAATTCCTTCTGAAGGAGAGAAAGCACCATGGGGCAGCGGATGATCCAATTTAGCAAAGCATTTCCAGGCTACTTCGATGAACAGATTCCATAAGATCTATATAAATCCAATCAACTAAAAGAGCAGAAGAGCATTATGCTCTCAGGGTCAAAAAAACCCCAAACTGTATTTCGCCATTTGGAAATCCCTGAAGAGGACTGAGGGTAACCTCTGTGTCCAGCAGCAGCATTTGCTGGTACAATTCTGCTTTCACCCAGACCCACGAAGACCTCAGTGGAAGCACCTAGTCCCAACACCTACCTGTTTTTTAAACAAAACTGAACTATGTAAGTTTATCAGTACTCAGACACTTTATCACAACTTAGAGATAATGTTTCAGGTCTGATCATTTCAGATCAACCTTCTCTTGTTGCTTTCGGAACCTCAGGTCTCTGCTTGGGACAACGTGTGAGCAAAACCAACTGCTCATTCCCAAGCAGAGCACGATGCCAGACAAACAACAGACCAGGAAATGTGATATTGGACTTCTCTTAGTTACAAGAGACTCCAAAAAAAAGTTACAGAAGGAAAAGCAAGTAGCTAAAATACCAGCCCTGCTAGTGTGAAGGTGTAAAAGCTGTCCTGCTCTCCAACTACCCAAAGCCTAAACATCACCAGAGTCCACCTTACTGTCCGTAACGCAGGAGAACAATTAGTTCAAACCCAGTACAGTTTTATTCCAAATGCTTGATTAAAAGTAAAAATGCAGACTTACCGGTAGTGGAGAATAAACCTGCACGTGACGGCACCAAGTAGCAAGATTATTGTCAGATAAAGTTTGAATTTCTCATACTCATCCTTGTAGGCAAACCTGGAAAGTGAACAGCCACTGTTTATGGACACAAATGGGTGTTTTACTGGAACACAGCTTCACTTTTTTTTAAATCAGACACAAATCCACATGCCAAGCCCAGAGACAGAGATTTTACTTGAAACATTTAGAAAACCAGCAGACAGCGGTGAAAGGCAGCGTTCTGCCTGCAGGGTTCGTCGTGGCTGCACAGTTGTTACACTGCACAACACCGGCTTAAGTCCACAAGAGCTGGTTTCTGAGTTGGCACGATAAGATTTGAAAAAAGAAATAATCTTTTTTTGGAGCACGTATGCCTAGCAGTCACAATACCATTCTTCACTGCATTAAAAAACAACCCTTTCAATTAAGGCAACGAGGTAGGCTGGGCTTAAAAAGCAAGCGATGGACACAATCCGCTGGGGCTACACAAAGCATGAGCTTGGCTCCGTGTCATGGTCCAACTTGTCCACCCTTGACATTTCATTTTTTATGATATCTCAGAGAAACCCAAATTCACACACCTGGAAATCCTCACTTACTTTGCTTGGTTACTCAAGAGAGTGACATTCACGTTTCCCAGCACCAGGTTTAAGTACAGGCTGGAAGACAAAAAGCAAGAGCATACCCAAGATTAAGTAGTTTTATTTGACCACCACAGGATGACCCAAACTGGAGCTGAACCAACATATTTGCCAAAGCCGTATTTTTATTTAAGGCAAACTGGCAATTACAGAAGGATTTAAATGTGCAAAGATTGTTCAGCGTTTCCAAGAAGCTAGAAAAAGGTTTATTTTCCTGGTCTCTTCTCTGTGCTATAGCCTAAGGGTGAGATACGTAGTTTCAACTATCCAAACCCCAAAACAACAAAAGAAATTAAAAGAAAAGTATCTGATAGAAACTTCTAAGGGGTTACAGCATGTGACAGCCCTTGGCAACTGAAATAAATGGTTTAGATAAAGTGGTGAAGCATTGGAACAGGCTGCCCAGGGAAGTGGTGGAGTCTCAATCCCTTGGGGTGTTCAAAAAAAAGATGTAGAAACGGCACTTTGGGACATGGTTTAGTAGGCACGGTGGTGTGGGACTGGGGGTTGGATTGGATTAAGAGGTCTTTTCCAACCTTAATTATTCTATGATATCTGTCCTAGCAACCACACTTGGAGTAAAGTATTGACTGCAAGTCAGTTGAAAACATCATTTCAAAAGAGAAAATTCTTGTGGTGATTCAGTCTTAAAGATTAGTGTAGGAAACCATCAGTGTGAAACAGTGAATTGCACAATCTCTCGGCAATGCAATTCTTTTTACAAGAAAACCTTCACTACCCACACACAATACATTCACATATACTTACAGCTAATGAATTCTGTGTATGACTGACACAGCACCTCAGCAAGAGATTTATGACTAATCCAGTTTTATATTTATTTGTTCGACACACGTGTTATCCTTCAGGAACAACGCTGCTGCAAAAAGAGCTTTCCTAGAGCATGCACGGACCTCCCTGGTGAAGCACGTACCCGTTCTTCTTTGGCAAGTAGGCTTCCATGTCAAAGAAGGCGTTTTGCCTCTCCTTGATCTGGGTGCTGATCTCCTGAATGAGCGCAAACTCTTCAGGACTCGCTCTGGGCTTGCACCTGCAAGAACACACAAACAAGATATTCCTGTTCATCTTTTTACTGCCTTTTTATTTAAAGGAAAATAATGTCATAAAATCTGTGCTACTGAAACACTGATTGCGTGAGGTGATGACATTGCATGCTTTGCTCCTGTATTTCTGCGGTATCGTCTGGCTTACCATGATTTTATTTCACTGCCTGGCTTCTCTCATTGTAGGTTATTTCAACCAGCTTTGGTTTACGAATCAGCTCTAAGCTCAATGACAGGAGCCTGTACTTCTTCCCTCGCAAAGCACTTTGGGAATATTGTGCTTTTTCACATAACTCCTCCTGCTTTGGGGACTTTGTGTGTGGTTTCAGGCACTGCCCTTGTAGAGGCTGCAACTCTTCAGGCATGGAATATTTCAGGATGTCTCAATGCACAGCTGATGATTCACTGAAAAACTGGAGTTTTACCGATTAATGTAAAACAGAGAGCAGTACACAGCGGCATAAACAGCCTCTGGTATCGGAGGAAATGCTTTCAGACCTGCACACAAGGAATTTAGGCTGTGACTCCTAGGGATCATCCCTGAAGCCCTCCTGTAAATCCACCCAGGAGCAAGCTACACTGCTGCTTTTCCAGTGTGGCTTATGGATCAAAGTTTTGCTCACCTGGCAAAACACATGGACCAAAAGCTGTATGTCCTGCAGCACATGGGACCTACTGCAAGGATGTGGTTCTCCTTCAGAGAACTTCTTTGTTGTTTATATGACTCCATCTCTCATGGGGTTATAAACATTTTACCTGGCTGTGACGAATGCAGGTGACCCAATATGGAGCAAAATTACCACCATGACACAGACTGCATATTAAAATGCTAAAAATCCAGGCATTTCAGTTCTTTGGGAAGGACAAATATCCCATCCCCATCTTCTCCACCCTCCAGATCTCCCGTTACCGTTGCAGGCTGTGCTTCAGATCCCTTAGCATCTTCTTCTGCCGATGGATGGAGGTGCTGCAAGCTGTCTGCAAGCTGGTGACTTCTTCCAGTTTCTGCCGGTAAACTTTGTGCGTTTCCTGCAGGAAAAGAGGAGATGACTGGTAAAAAGGGCTCTTCTGGGTTACGTATTGCTTTGATGCTCACCTCTGAAGGTCGCAAGCAAAACTTTTATTTGGGGAGTCCACAGGCATCCCTTCAAACAAGCAAGGAGGGGTGATGCCAAACCACCACAGACCCAACAGGGCTTACACTGACACTGATAAAATTCCTGCAAAACAAAGAGCATCCCCCTCGCCCATCTCATTTCCTCTTTCTAACAAGCTTTTCCACTCAAGAGCTCCTCAATCCCATCCCACCCTGGAATGAAGCAATAATCCTCTGTTGATCCCAATCTGTCCCCATCAAATGGGTGGCTAAAGCACAGAGTAGGAACTCCAGATTTCACAACCAGATTAAATCTGGGGGGAAAAAAAAAAAAAAAAAGAGAGAGAGATGAGGATAAAGAGGGAGGAAAAAACCCACACCGCCAGCCAGACCCAGCCTGGGGGTGCAGATGCCTCCAGGCCATCCCTGGGTCCTCATGACCCCATGTTCAAACAATCTTTGCAAGAGCTTAACTGCCCCTCCCTAAGGTATGAGAATCTCCTTGAAAGAAACTTCTTTATCACAGCTTGTTGACCTTTTGAAGACCTGAATTAGTGTTTACCTGGCTGTGATGAGGATGCAGTGGCAAGCCCATGGAGAGGCACCTCTGCTCTCACACCTGGGGGAATGTATATGCTGGGGAATGTATGTGCTCTGCTTTTCCACCCTTTTGCAGTGATTTCACCACCCTCCCCAGTGCAGGGAAACCCCAGGAGAAGCTAAAAAGATGCCAAGAGGTGCCCTCAGGGAAAACTTTCTTTCAAGACCTATAATAACTTGGAAAACAGAGTTTGCAGAGTTAGTTCTAAGGAGAGAAGGCAGGGGTTACATGGCTATTTGCACAGCTGCTTCATCTACCACCACATCAATGACCACATAAAATTACCACTGGTTTTCTCAGAGCATAAACATGGTGTTAAAACTATACAAAACAATCTTTGCTTTCCTCTTCCTTAGGACCCTGCTGGTAGCTGTTCCTTATTTACAAGAGCAATGCCAAACAAGCTCCAGTATCCAATTTAAAAACCTTAATAACTAAACTAACCATGTCCAGACACTGCACTCTCATTGCAGGAATGGTTTGGCTTTGCTAAGCCCGGGCAGGACTTCAGGGTTTGCTGGATTGCACAGTAACTCATCCTACTTCTCCAGATGTCATGCAACAGCATCTTTTAAAAGGCTGGTTCAAAGGGTCTAAGAAGCTCTTTGCCAAAAGAAAAAAAAAAAAAAAAAAAAAAGAAGCTGTCAAGTATTTACTGGAAACACAAGCAGGAGAGCTGAGAGCTGGTAAATTCCACCGCTAGCCAAAACCATCAGGATAGCAATTTCAAAATAACACTAGTATTTAGAAGAACATAACATTTGCAGTGAAGTTATTTATTTATCAAGAGAAGTGATTCCTCACAAAGGGGAGCCACGAGCAGCACAAGGAGTTCAGCTCTTTTACATTAACCAGTATAACCCACAGTCCAAATACCTGCCCGCAGGGTCAGGTCTGGCCACAGCTCGCTCCAAAAAGGAAAAACATGCTGAAAAACAAAGGATCATGCACCAGGGAGAGTACTTTTCCCTGGAGTTGAAGAGCTCCTGGCAGGGACATCAGTTAGCTCGGAGATGTCAGAGTTGTCTCTGCACTCGAGTTTACAAGTTTTACAGCGCTGTGGCTGCGATTGCCCAGTTTGCCAGTGGAAATCGCGTTGTCCAACTGTGCTGCAACCGCTTTACGCTTTCTGCAGACACCCCAGGGTCTATTTTTCCCCTTGCACTCACAACCACCCTGCTTGTGGTCAGCACTTGTTCAGTTGCAGCACTTCAAACCCACGGGGAGCCCTTGCAGGGCTCTTTCGTACACAAAATCTGGTTTACACGTTAATACACAAGGTTTAATCAAGTTGTTGCAGGGCAACTTGCATTTTCCTACAGGGGTGGCACGGCCAGGGGAGAGGAGGTCAGAATTTGTGGGAGTCTCTGCTCCAAAACTGCAACGCCCCACAGCTCCGAGCTCTCCACCTCAAGCTGCTGCTCCGGAGATGGTGCTGCCCTCGCAACCCCAAGTACAAAACCCCACAGATGGGGCTGATTAAAAAGCACCTTGCAGATCTGGATGCCCCCCAGCCTCCTCTGACAGCTGGACCCCACTGACCCCAGGAGATGCTCAGTGGTGCCGTGCTGCAGCATCAGCCTCTCTGAACCCCCCCAGGCTGGAGCTTCCCAAACACAAGCGTAGCCCCAGCTGCCCTGTGCCGGCCACACGGCACATTAGGAGCAGGAGTTACATCCAGAGTCCAAGGTCCTCCACTCCGGGAGAAGGAAGACCCAGCCCCTGACCCAGAACTTGGAGCACAAGTAGAGAATATCAAGACAGGAGCGCATTGAAACTGAGATTCTCCGTAAACAGTTGGAATTTGAACTCCACCCATCAAGATTTGACTTGAATCCAGTTGGGGAGCACGGAGCCTTCCTCCAAAGCACACAGAAGCACCACCGGCATCTCGCTGAGCTGGAGCAGAGTCACATCCCAGGACAGCATCGTGTTCATCTCTTCTGCAACGCTGCCTCCGGATACAAACTCCGCTTGGGAGCCCTGAAGCTCTCAGATAGACGTTATTCCAACTTTTTTACCTTTATACTACTAACCACTGAGCAATGATCCCTGATGCCACCACCAGCTGCTACCCCACCAAGGAGCATTTCTACTTTCCCTTTACAGATGGGGAAACAGAAGAAGGGATAAATCATTGATATTTTGCTGTGGTTTAGGTCAGTTTGAGCCACACACTCTGCAAGAAGGCGAGCGCACACAGGATTTGCTGCAAACAAGTGATCAACTAAATCACACCAGCTGGCAATCCCCTCCAGTGCCCAACCACCACCTTTCCTTCTGTTAAGGAGCGTACAACCTAAAAAGACTTTTAATTAAGACAACAAGCTAAATCTGGAAATCACACTTATTTTTTTTCTTACAGCGCACGTTCTGTTTAAAAGCCTAAAGGAGACAAAACAGCCACAGAGTGAGAATAGGGCAGGGGGGTTTAAAACCAGCTTAAAGATATAAAGCATGTGGACAGGCACAGCATTGATGATATATGGGGAAAGGGAGGTTTCTGTGGGTAAAAGCACTTCACAGAAGCAGCTCTCAGCTTCTCCTCTGTGGTCTTTTTGTCCCTCCAAGCACTTTTCAGAGATAGATCAACAGCATCAGAGCCTCTCCTGTCCCACTGTGGGAAATTAAACTCAGGCTGGGTGATGCTCTCAGCACAGGTATTACCTGCATCGCTCTTTGTGCGCGGAAGCGCCAGGTCCTCCTCTTCCACCCTGGCTCCAGGAGTGGAATCGCATCACAGCATCCCTTGGGGTGAACTAATGGACGTACCCAGGGCTTGGCTTTGGTTTGGTCTGGGACGTCCCATGTGCACGGTGGAGGTTCTGGGGGGCTGGTGAAGGATGTGCGGGCACAGCGGGGCTCCCGGAGGGCACAGCCCCGCAGAACCGGGCTCGGTGCGGGCACAGCCCCGCAGAACCGGGCTCGGTGCGGGCACAGCCCCGCAGAACCGGGCTCGGTGCGGGCACAGCCCCGCAGAACCGGGCTCGGTGCGGGCACAGCCCCGCAGAACCGGGCTCGGTGCGGGCACAGCCCCGCAGAACCGGGCTCGGTGCGGGCACAGCCCCGCAGAACCGGGCTCGGTGCGGGCACAGCCGGGTTCCCGGAGGGCACAGCCCCGCAGAACCGGGCTCGGTGCATGCACAGCGGGGCTCCCGGAGGGCACAGCCCCGCAGAACCGGGCTCGGTGCATGCACAGCGGGGCTCCCGGAGGACACAGCCCCGCAGAACCGGGCTCGGTGCATGCACAGCGGGGCTCCAGGAGGGCACAGCCCCGCAGAACCGGGCTCCGGGCGAGCACCCCAGGCCTGCGGCGAATGCCCCATGCACGCGTGGCCCCGCCGGGCGCAGCCTCCCGGGGCCTCTCCCGGTAGCAGCGAGGACGGGACGAGCCTTCCCGCACCCCGGGAAGCTCCGTGCCGCGGGGCGGGCGCCTCCCGGGGGAGGACTGAGCGGTGGGGACCCCCGGGAACGCGCAGCCCGCTCCCACACGCCCCCTCCGAGCCCCGGAGCTCCGCGCGGCGAAGCCGGGAACCGGCAGGGCAGGGCGCGGGCGAGTTCAGCGCGGGTCCCGCCGCCTCACCTGGAGCTGCCGGAACTCCCCGTCGAGCTCGCGCCACTCGCCGCGGCAGCGCTCGAGCTGCAGCCTCATGGCGCGGGGCCGCGGGCCGCGCCGGGGCCGGGGGCTGCAGCGGGGCCGGCCCGCACCGGGGCCCGCGGGCCACGTGCGACCCTGACGTCATCGCGCGCGGCGGCGCGCCCCGCCCATCGCCCCGCCCATCGCCCGGTGGCGCGAGCCCTCGGCGCCATTGGCCACGCCCACTAGAGACGCGAGCTCCGCCCCGCCCTTAGCCCCGCCCACTGAGGCATCCAGCTCCGCCTGAGGCGTGAATCCCGCCCTTAGTCTCGCCCCCCGCCCCTCGCCCCGCCCCTCGCCCCCTCGCCGCCCCGCCCCTCGCCCCGCCCCCTCGCCGCCGCCGCCCCCGCCCCCTCGCCCCCCCCGCCCCCCCGCCCCCTCGCCCCTCGCCCCCGCCCCCTCACCGCCCCTCGCCCCGCCCCTCGCCCCGCCCGCCTGAGGCGCCAGGTCCCCTCAGCCGCCCCCCCCGCGCCCTCGTGAGGGCTCTGCCAGGTCCCTGTGGCACAAGCCGTTGTTTCCCAGGGCCACAGTCTTGTTAAATGCCTTCATCCGTGATCTGGAAGAAGGGGTTGTGTGTGCCTTCAGTGAGTTTGCAGATGACACCGTATTCGTAGAATCATGGAATAATTTGGGTTGGAAGGGACCTCAAATATCATCCCTTTCCACCCCCCCTGCCATGGGCAGGGACATCTCCCACCACACCAGGCTGCGCACAGCCCCATCCAACCTGGCCTCGAACACCTGCAGGGATGGGGCAGCCACAGCCTCCCTGGGCAACCTGGGTCAGTGCGTCACCACTCTAATTGTGAAGAAATTCCTCCTTATGTCTAGTCTAAACCTGCCCCTCTCCAGTTTATACCCATTGCCCCCTGTCCTATCACTACAAGCCTTCGTGAACAGTCCCTCCCCACCTTTCTTGGAGCCCCTTCAGGTACTGGAATTTCACTATAAGGTCTTCTTGGAGCCTTCTCTTCTCCAGGCTGAACAAGCCCAACTCTCTCAGCCTGTCCTCATATGGAAGGTGCTCCAGCCTTCAGATCATCCTTGCAGCCTCCTCTAGACCTGTTCCAATAGCTCCATCTCCTTCTTATGCCAAGGATTGCAGAATGGGACACAAC
The DNA here is from genome assembly GCA_033459285.1 of Clamator glandarius. Lineage (NCBI taxonomy): Eukaryota > Metazoa > Chordata > Aves > Cuculiformes > Cuculidae > Clamator > Clamator glandarius. The sequence continues at coordinate 1,495,177 of JAUNZM010000233.1, forward strand.
ACTCCAGATGAGGTCTCACCAGAGAGAAACAGAGGGGCAGAATCACCTCCCTCGTGCTGCTGGCCACGCTTCTCTTGATGCAGCCCAGGACGTGGTTGGTTTCTGGGCTGTGAGCGCACATTGCTGGCTCATGTCGAGCTTCTCATCAACCAGCACCCTAAGTCCTTCTCCACAGAGATGCTCCCAGTCACAACATCCTGTATTAAAACGGGGATTGCCCCAACCCAGGAGTGTCTCTGAAGCCAAGTCAACCTGTTTGAAGTTTACACCTCAAACTTTTCACTTCAGTCACACCTAAACCCTGCTGACAACACTTCTTCAAAACAGAGTGGCGGGGAAGCTCCTTCAGTGCAGCACCCACTCTGTGCTCAGCCGACACGCGCCTGGTCAGAGTCCAAGACTCTCCTACCTCTTCCTCTGGCTTTTCGTTTGAGTATAGCAGCCATAAAACGCACATCTGAGCATCCTGCTTCCACAGTCTGTTCATGTCACATTCTTCACCTTTAAAGAAATCCAGCATATGTTTCTCTAAATGTTTTTTTTCTCTATTTATTCTCCAAAGTTCCCAGAATAAACATAAATTATTGATTCTGACAGTTTTCAGTTGGTTTGGGCATTTCAGTTGGGTGATCCCCCTAGATTTGTGCGAGCAAACTCAGCTCAGATCAGCTGCCTCTTTTCACGGCGAAAATGATCAGTTTCAGATGTAGAATACTGAAGTTCTTTGGGGTTATTTAATTAAAAAAAATCATACTTCAAAAACTTTTTTAAAAAAATAAGGCACATCGAATGGACCTTATCGTAGAACCATAGAATCATCAGATTGGAAAAGACCTCTGAGATCATCTTCGAGTCTGACCATACCTACCTGCCACTAAACCATATCCTTAAGTACCTCATCTACACATCTTTTAAATACCTCTAGGGATGGGGACTCAACCACCTCCCTGGGCAGACCACAAATGGCTTTATTTCTGGGCGTGTTTCTGCGTGCATCCTCTTCTTGCTCGCTTTGCTTTTTGGTGGGTCCAAACTGGAAGAAACTGGCAAGTTACAAGTCCATTGCAATGAATTATATTGGCAGTATAATGGGCTGAGTTAGAGCATAATTTACTCTGACTGATTTAACAGCTTCATTTCAGTCTTAATGAATGTAAGATTTAATCAAATGCCAGACAACTGAAGCAACAACTGTATGGACAGCAATGGAACTGAAGCCCCATCGTGCCTGGTGGAGGAGGCTTTTCTGGTGCTCCTCAGTGGCAGTGGCCACAGCTGTGAGGGTAAAAAGAAAAAAGAACAATTAAAAATAAAAAACAAACCCAAACCCATATTTCATGTGGAAAGGCCAGAACAAGGGGAATTGCATCAAGGGAAAATCATGTTTCCACCTAGCCCATCATAACCCGGAATTTTGACTCTACTTTTCATAGTGGCCTCAGTGTTCTTGGCTGAATTACGTATTCTACACTTCTGACAATATTTACCAACTTTACCTACTTCAAAATTTTACCATCCAGCTTGCAAGGTTGCACACGAAAAATGTGGTAAAAGGGTGAGAATAAACAAATGCATTTGGCTCAGGGGAGTGAGATGAGAGCTTTGGGTTTGTACTTGAAATGTGCATGGTTAAGTACTCATTAGGGAAGATTATTACAGACACCCACAAGGACATAATGGCAATTCCCACTCACTGTGGAATGTAATGGATGAGGGAATTAGTGTCAGGTTTATTCAGATTTCTCTTTTAAGACCTCTGACGTGCATTTGCAGGGGCTTCCTCCTTTTGCTTCTGACATTTCCAAGGCTGATTTATTTGTTACCCATCCACACCATAATCAATCCTTTCTAGCTTGCTGCTGCTGCGCATATAAAGAAAACCAACCAGGAGTGAATCACTTGTTGCTTATCAGGATTCTGTATTCTGATGGATAATCCTTAACTCAGACACAGAGCTCCACAGAGCGGCGTCTGCTCTGCATCTCCACGGAGGAGCCTGGCTCCAGCTCTATCCTTTGTGTGCAGGGGCACGCAGGGCGGCTGAGCCCCCATCTCACCAGCATCGCTCTCTGCCTGCAGCCCCTCAGCCCTCTTGCTCTCCAGCAGCTTTCCAGCCATGCTCCCATAACCCTTTGCGCAGGAGTTTAGTGGAGTTGCTATGACGACCCTCCCGATGCAGCCCGCAGCACCCAGCCAGCACCAAGCGCAGGTTGGTGTCTGCGGGGTGGCTTTTGGAGTGGGGGGCGGCAGGAGGGTGCTTTGCAAATCAAGCATGTGGACTTGCCCCATCGTCTTGCTCCCATGGTTGCTCTGGCACCCTGGTCTTGCTGGGGAGAAGAAACAAAGGGTGCCCTGAGCATCCTGCTTGGAGGCGCCGCTGCGAGAGCGAGGAGGGATCCTGGCTGCTCTGGAAGATACTGGCGAAAGGACCCCAGCACAGGGCAGCACCGTGAGGCAGTGATGTCCTCGGGGTTGGTCAATGGTCAGGCAGAGCTGGTGTGGGGGTTACACAACGGGGTGCAGCACAGTGGCAGGCAGGGTGCAGCCAGGCACAGAGAGCAGCCCCTTCTCTGAAGCCAGTTGAATTTTCCACCATGCTCCTCCTTAATACACTTGGCTGAAAGAAAGCATAGTTATAGGTCAAATGCATTGCTCTGAAGTCCTGTGAAGAGTCAGGGGGAAAACTGGGCTTCCCATGGGGCTGTGCAAAGTAAAGCTGCATTTTACCAAAGACTTGACAAGGCTGCAAGGTGAGAGCATAGACCAGTGTCTTGAGACTTTGGGACTCTCTAAGATCCTCATCCCAAAGTGCAGTGGTGGTAGCAGAGACGCATGGAAGCAGCAGCCTTTAGCCGTCACCACCGAGAGCTGCAGCCACCATTGGGAGGCAAACCCCATCTCCAAAATACCTGCTTCAAGAGTTGACAGTGGGCTGGTCTTCACTTTCCCCTCTCTCCTTGAGGTTCATGGAGGTGCCACCCAAATTGGACACCTGGGAACCTGCTTCCAGCCCCTCTCCTCCCACCATAACCTGCCAGGAACCCTTGCCCCTCTCCGATCTGAGCTTACAATGCAGTTCTCTGGACAGGTGCCCCAGCCCTGCCTGTGCTCCCCTGGCCCTGCCTGCACCCACGCCCCCCACAGCCCCACCGCAAAGAGCCCAGTGGAACAAAACCTACACAACACAGCTGCGTTTGGGGAGGAAGGCTCATCATGGACACAGGAGCACACTCTTTTAGCAATGATAACTCTCCAAAAAGCTGTTGAATGACTATTTCCCACAGGTGAGGAATGAACGCTAACTGTATTTTCTTAGTTATAATTCTACCTTTTATTCCTTAGAAAGCACCTGAAACACCTTCCTTTGCCCTCTCCTCCCAAGCTCCATGCTTTCCCCCACACTGTGCTGCCCAGCGCCCGCTGCACAGCAGGATCTGGAGCTCTGCTCTGGGAGCAAGGGAGAGATGCAGCAAAAACGCTAGATAGTGGCTCAGGGCAGCGGTCAGGACAGAAGGGGGAGCCCAGGAGACAAAATTGGAGAGCATCCCACCCTGCCAGACTCCAGTCAAGCTCTGGATGCTGACCGCATTCGTAGAAACTCGCTTTTTGTTTCTACACGCACCTTTTGGCATTTATTTACCGTTTACAGGAGCCCACTCTCACCTCCGAGTCCATGCTGGCATTCCCTCTGCACTGAACAGCAAGCTGTCCCACCAGCAGTGCCCAGGAATCACCCACCACTGTGCCACACTCCACTGCTGTCCCCTCTCTATCGATGGGCCCAAACAACTTATTCTCCCTCATCTTCCCACACACTGATACTTTCCCTCCAGATCTCTGACACCTCCTTGTTGTGCCCATCACCCCCTGCCTGGTCTTCATGCTTAAAAACCTACTTCACTCTGGAAACCACCTCCTTGGCAGCCTCCTTGGCTTACAAGTGCTTGTCCTGCCCTGGGCAAGTCTGCAGCCTCCTGGTAGACAGATAGAACCGTTGTGGTTTTGACTCCTTTTAACAACACACCTGCAGGACTGATATTTTTAGCAGTCAGGGAGCCTGAGCTACACTACTGCGCAATGTATGAAATGCCGGAGCTCCTGGTGGGCCCCAGGGACACGGGCCAACTCTCTGACCTGCTCTGTCTTGTAAACGCTTGCCAATTACCTGAGATATTTTCTAAGTTGCTTAAATGATTGCTACTGCCTTGTGCAGAGCTGGCAGTGGAGTGGCCATGGGAAGGAGCCTGGCAAGGTGTTGGGTGTACAGAGAAGGGGCTGCATTTTCCTTTCCTCCCCAAGACTTCTGGCAATGCCAGGAGACTATGCCCACCACAGACCCTACTGGCTGAGACTTATTTAACATCTCCTAAGACACCAGGCATTGCTGTGAGCCTGTTTTCGGATACTGCTGGTTTGTACTTGAGCATTTCTCTCTCTCTATTTTACCCCTCCAAAACCAGGCATCAGTTACTGACTCGGATGTATATTAAAACATAGCTCACAAATAAACAGTTCTGCCCATACCTGCCTTAGTAATTTCTCTCCAATTCCTTGCTGACAGTCATTTGTTTTCCTCTCCAGCCAGGAACAATATGCCCTTTGTAAAATACCCTAGGGCTACCGAGCCTCTCTGGCATGAATGGGACAGGAAAGCACAGAAATGTGGATTAAGACACACAGTCTATGCTGTAAATGGGGATCAGTACACTGGAGAATGGCTGCACAACTTGAAACACGGTAAGTGAGACCATTTTGAGAAACCGTACCAACTTAGACATCTTTACAAAAGTTCCTAGGGACAGGGAGCAGTCAGCAGTTATACATGCTCTGGGAAGACCAGTTATTCATACATTAATATATTTGCGTGTGTTGTTGATGTATGTCATACAAAAATGTGCTCAAACATTTCTAATAGGTAATTTGAGAAGCTTTTGCATGCACTCAGGGGCAATTGCCTGAAATATGTAGATTATAGATGTTTAACAGCCCTCTGCAAACACAGCAAACCGCAGTCAGATCCACACACTGGGATGGGCACTGGCTGCACAGTCCCTCAAATTCGCTTGGCTTCAGGAATCTTCATTTATTCTCAAGCTGCAGTGGGTGCTACAGGGGACAGAGCAGGGGAAGGAGACCCAGACTGAGCCCTGAGCAGCAGGAGCAGAACAGGCTTGTTTACAAGCAGCAATCTGAGGTTTGGAAAGATTTAAGTGCGTTCAGCAAAGGCCACACAGGAAGCCCCTGATCATGACTAACAATGCATCCTACTCAGAAGCTAAACTGAATTCCAGATATAAACCTGCCTCGGTGCAGTCAGTGCTGCCTTGCCTGCGATGGAGCTGTAGGAAAGCAGACCCTTAAACCCTTTAACTAAGATCCATGATGGCCTCTTGTTTGTTAAACAGGTAAAGGCACCCAAGTATGGAAACGCACTGGAGCTATTTATAGCGGTGACTGGAAGTTTGGGAAACGGGATGGTTACGGCTCGTACAGCATTCCTGACCCTGTAACCAAGGAATACAAGAAGGTCTATGTAGGCTGGTGGAAAAACGACAAAAAAAGTGTAAGTGGGATTTCCTGTGCCTGCTGGTGGTGAGGTAGCATTTCCCAAAACTGACCCTGAAGGGATTTTGGGAAATTAATATTTGGGGAACAAAAAAACCAAAAGCCCTCTCTCCCTTCCCTCCCCAGCCTCCCTGCTCTTGGTGTTACTCACCTCTCCACGTCTGATGCTGCAGGAGTGGTGAGAGGAACCTGTACTACGAGCACTGTGGGGAAATGTACCTTCTTCTGGGAGTTTTACAGCATATTAGACAAATACCACAAGTTCTTTTGGAAATCAAGCCTGTCACATAAATCACACTTTTTTCTATAGCAAACATAGTGAGAAAGTCATCTGGTAAAGATGACTGCCATCTCCTGTGCAAAATCCTTGTAGGAGCATTTTTTGATCTGCCAGTGGAAACCTTGCGTCCGTCTTTGTGTCTGCTCTTAAATTAAATTAATAGCCTTTTACACTGCTAATTGGTGTGCAGCTCTATGGCTCCAGACTTTTGGAGGGAGCTTCCCGTCCTGTTCTTTGAGGATATACTTTGGATGATTGAGCTTTCATGAAAGATTTATAACAACATCCAAAGATCATTAACATTATTTACTTTTACAAAAGCCTCCTTTCCATATCCATGCAGTTTAACAAATTTAATGCCCCAAAAAATCAGTTATTTCCAGAACTGATTTTAATTTTTGTTCAGAAATAAATTAAGGCTTTATTCCTGTGGGAAAACTTATTATTAATATGTAAGTGTTTCTTACTGGTATTGCTCCCTGGTATAGGGGATACCTCTGGACTTCTTTTAATGGCAAACAAACACGTAAGACAAATACCTCCCAGGGTCCGTGGCTTGCACTCTCTCAGAGGTCTTGATTCAGAAGTCTGCCAGCCAAACCTGCCAGTGACATTGAGCCTGGGGAGAGAAAGCAGAGAATGGAGACAGTTCCTTATCAGAGCTCACCTGCTCATGCCTACTGGTCTCACCACAAGTATCCTGCAGGGCTGGCTTTAGCTCCTTGTGAAGGAGGAAGGCAGCAAGGCAAGGAGCTGTTTAGGACATTACCTCTTTGGGGGTATGGATGGAGAGGGAAGGCAAAATTGTTTCCGTGGTCAGCATCACTGAGACTTCAGTCTGCCCAAATGCAAGGGAAGGAGCTGCCCAGCCTGGGCCGTAGGAAGAATCACCAGGGTTGAAAGGCATGAAATCCCTGCATTGAAGACAGGTCTTGCTTTCATGCTTATGCTGCCTACTCCCAGGTAGCTTTATATTCTATTGACACCTGCTTTTAGCTAAATACTAGCAGCAATTGTGCCAATAATAATGCACTGAGATACACACCTGAGGTGTTCTTGTGGGAATAAAAACATTTGCAAAAAAGAATCCCATACTGCCACCTCTTGTTTCCTTCAACATAAGAATGGCCACAAAGCTGGGCTGCCAGCTGCCTTGCGGAAGAGTGCTGGAGCAAGGAATTTATATCCCAGAACTGAACACTGACCCCTGTCCACACAAAGACTCCTAACCCCATCTCTGTGTTGTCCTCCAGGGCTATGGGGTGACATTTTACTCCAGTGGAGAACGCTACGAGGGTGAGTGGAGCAATGGGCTGCGGAGTGGCTGGGGACGGATATACTACCAGAACGGCTCCATCTATGAGGGACAGTGGCTGTCAGACCAGCCCAATGGGCAGGGGATGCTGCGGCTGGGTAAGTACCTGCCACCTTCACCCAAGGCATCTGCAGGTCCCCTTCAAGGTATTTGGTGTCGTGCTGCTCTCTGGCTGCCTCTGCCATCCAGATTTCTGGGCGCTACGTTGCATCTCCCGCTACAGCCTTGTCTTAGGGTTGCAGCTGCTCCGAGTCGTCACTCCCCTCCTGGAGGCAGCACAGGCTGTTCAAGGGCCATTGTGCTGCTCAAGCCCACAAAGCTTATTTTTGCTGTGATTTACATTTAAATGACTGGAACGATTAGGGTTAGAGATAATAAACTGTTGGGTCAAAGAAGAGCACATCTCTCTTCTCAAGGCAGGCACTTTGCCAGACATACTTTCTAGCTGCTGCATACCAAAGAGGAGTCCAGTTTCCAGCACAGGAAAAAAGTTTTCTTTTTGGGTTCACTCTGTCCCCTCTGTTACTTCCGACGCTGGCTCACATTAAGTGAACGCAGGGTTTTAATTAGTACATGATCCCTCCCCAGAAATAACACCAAGCACATCACAGATTGGGAATGCTGGGGACAATCTCATCATATAAATATAAATTGGGGGGGAGTGGTTCCCCTTATTTTGCTCACAGTTTAACACATTTTCCCCCAATTCCGTCCTTCGCAGTACAAGGCACTGCATTCCAGGAACATTTGAAGAAATATTATCTCTGTATTACTATTCATCTATTCTAGCTTTTTGCTTGAAAGTGATCTCAAGGCTAGTAATTAGCTAAGCAAAGCAGCTGGGAGGAACGAGCGTGACCTTCACTGCACATCACAAGCATAACTGTGGTCTCTCTGCTGATTGCAAAGTCCCTTTGGTCTGATGGCTCATCCAGATGGAACCAGCACCCACTTGCAGGGGTAACTCCTTCCACTGATCTGCTTCACTCCCATCAAAGTCACCCCAGGGTATTATCAACTGAGGAGCCCTCGGGGCTGAGCCACGGCTGATGTGCTGTTTCAGAGCCCAGTTGCCTCCAGCATAGCCTGCAACGGATTGTGAGCTGGATTCCTTTTGGTTAAAATTAGCCAGAGCAATTATTTCATACCCACAAGCTTAATGTATTTAGCTCAGCTGCTGGAAGCATGCCCACGTGCCGGCAGCTTTGCGATGGTGAAAGAAAAGGAGTTCTTCAGTGGAGGTCACGATGAGCTGCAGCTCAAGATTAAATTGCTTGTAGTGGCAGCGTGCCCAGCAAGGGTGAGCTTGGCTGCGAGCACCGCGAGCGTTTGCTGCCTCTGCTGCAGGCTTTTAAACCAGAGCATTGCATGTCTGCAGAGGAGACCTTGGCTGTGAGCAACGCAACCTACGAGATGTTCTGGGAGGAGAGTGGACAGGGGCAGCCAGGTGCCATGATGCAGCCATGGTGTTCGATGTGCACACTATCAGATACAAGCTGAAGATCACCAGAACCACAGCTCTAAACTGGAAACCAGACCCTGCCTGAAGAGCCCAGCATGTTTTGGTTTTCTGCTTCCCTTATGGCATCCTGGCAGTCCCCAGCTACCTCTACAGCACCATGCTGGGTGCCTTGGTATTTCAGCCACCTCTTGCCACAAAAAATGGCAGAGTTCAGCTGAGACACAGAGGTATTTGCACTAAGTAATAAAACTCCATGGGTTTTTTGCTCAGAAACACTCTGTCTGGGGAAACAGGACAGCAGAGGACTCTTCTAGTGAGAGGAGGGTGGCCAGGATGTATCCCATCCTCAACATCACTATGAGTGTGATGCCCCTTCCCAACCAACATCGCTGGGCGAGGCTGCTCTCTTCCCCTTGCAGCTCTGCTTTCCTTGCTGATGATGGATGGATGGAATCTCAAAGAGCAGCACAGAGACCAAAAAACCTCTCTCAACTTGCAGAAAAACGCCACAAGATGCAGCACAGCTGGAAAAACAGTCTGTAACTGATTGCCTGAACTGTTATGACACTCGCAGCCATTCTTGCTATGTAATTCATTGAGGAAAAACATAGCTACAAGTATTACTTGAAATCAAGAATATTTTGACTGGACAATGATCAGATAGTACTGCTGTTCCTCGCCCAGACAAGCAAACCTCTTTAAGCCAGAGATCTTGTGTGATTTTTTGCAGTAACAAAACTTCTGTCCTATAATTTCTTATGTTGTGAAGAGAGACTCAGCTACTGGTCTTACCCTGCGCTCACTTGCTCCACATACTGGCAAAAGAATTAGCATCACCAGGAGAACAAAGCAGGTAAATACACACCAAGTGGGCAAGCACGGGCATCTTCCAAAGCCTCGTCTCCCTCTGCAGCACAGCAAACAGCACCGGGAAAGCAGAACCACACTGTGCCACAGTGCCCTTGAAATTACTAAGCAGAGCCAAGCAAATCATATCCTTTTCTCTTTTCCTGACAGTTTACTGTGTTGATTGATTTTGTTTGTAGCCGCTTAATGGAACGGTGCAAATCTCACGGTCTGTTCATGTATTTAATTGTAGCAAATGAAAATCGGTACGAAGGAGGCTGGAAAGATGGAAAGAAGCATGGCCCAGGGAAATTCTTCTACTTGGAAAAGGGACAATTGTTTGAAGGTATTTGGTCAGCGGATATACCACAATGTGGAATACTGATTGACTTTGGCAGAGATGAAGCTCCTGCCCCTACTCCGTATCCAATACCAAAGGTAATTGCTTGGAAATTTTGGGTTTGCTAGCAATGTTTGCATCCATCAGCGCTTGGGCCAGCTCAACAGGTAGCATTTCCCTCTCCAAGCGATTACTTGCATGGGGTTCCCAGTTCACAGGGTGTTTACTCAGGGATTTTTGGCCAGCAGTGCCCTAAATAGCCCCAGAGGGAAAAACGGCCCCATCTAGTCACCACTGGAGCCTCCTAATCACCTACATCTGCAAAAATGCAGTTCTCATGCACCAAAACTGCTTAGAGACCTGAAGCAGCACAAAGGAAACAGGGACAATAGAGACGGGGACAATAGTGGGATTTGCGTCAAACCCAGGCGATTTCACCAAGCCAAGCTGCTCAAGCTGAGGAGACCTTAGTGCGGCCTGAGCCGCTGCAGCGCTCACGTTGGCTGTTCCCTCTACCCAGGCACCTCGAGGCAGGGGCTCATCCGTGCCCAGCAGCCCTGGGGGTGCGTGTAGCTTCCCACCTTGCCCCAAGGTGGGCAGATGGGTGCCTGAGAGCCAGCATCCTCCGCTCCCCTTTTCCATTAAGACTGACACAGGCTGTGGAGGAAGAGTCAGTCCCCTTCCTCCTCTCAAAGACTTGGTGAGATGCACAATGGGGCACGTGGACACACTGCATCCTTGCACATCACTTTGGTGCAGGAGCTGGAGGATGGGAGAGCCTGTCCCTTGCTCCATGCCTTCGGACAATAGGAAACAGGAATCAGTAGGGAACAGATATGGCTCCAAGTGACCCAGTGGGCCAAAAAGGGTCTCATCTTGAATCCCCACGGTCTGACTGATGCCCACGTGAAATACAAGGGCATCACATTTCCAAGGAACCGTTACTACAGGGTACAGGTGAGAAAGCTCCTTTTTGCTTAGACGGGTAATGACAGCATTTGCTTTACTCCAGTAACACAGGGAACAAGGAGTCCCTGTGGCAGGTAAAGCTGCCCGCCTCTTTCATCCCCTCCAGGGACAAAGTCACTGCAAACACCTCCAGAAGCTCACAGCTCTTACATCCTTGCTTCCCTTAATTTCTTAAACCCGGTTTCTATTGTGAGGACTCTGCAGACAAGTGTTCTGGGCAAGCCAGTTAATCCTGTAATTACTAGGCACACCCACAGTAGTGCAGAATAATAAACTCATGAGGGGAATCTTGATTTTGCAAAAAGAGTGAAAGGAGCAGCACTTCTGTATCTAAAAATATTTACCTTACAAGGTTTGTCAGGGGTCACAAGAGAGAGCTGCCTCCTCAACAAACCAGCCCAGCAGCCCTGGGATGAATTGCCACTTGCCTGTGGCGGGATGTTCAAGCCTGACTGTTTATTTAACTCCCCGAAGACCAAGTTACGACCCAGTTTTCTTCTGCTCTGTGAGCAAAAAGAAACACTCACCTTTCACTGCTGTTATTGCGCTTTCCATCAGGAGAGATTTATTGATCTCAGAATATGAAGGAAGAAGCAGATAAAAGGAGGGATATTGACTTCAGATTTTCATAAACCTTTTGTCAAATCACTGTCACAAGTTAAAAAAAGTAGACTTGGGGTGAGTGCTAGAAACCATCCTAACCAGAGATGGACTAAATAGCTTTCACCTAGCAAGAAGCTAACAGTGAGGATCTGAGCTTCTGCCTGGGAGAAGCATCACTACGCATCTTCATTAGCAGGAGAAAGAACCAAAGAGGGGGGATGTGCAGGACAGGAAAACACTGAAAACTAGAATGTGATTGTCCCAAGCTTTGCAGGAATCCAGGACACAGGTGATGGGACTGCATTAAGGCAGAATTCAAACATAACTGTTATGTTCAGATTATGAGGAAAGACACAACAGGTTGGACTTGAGATATTTGCTGGTACAGTTACTGAAGCCAAGGCTGCATGAAGAGTAACAAACTAAATGAGAAGAGTTGATGTCTTCTGCTTGGGAGAACACGACACACAGGAAACATCAGGACACAAAGCAGGTCACAGCGAGATAACAAGTTCCTGGCAGGGCTCTGGCACTTCCCTCTCAAGAATCTGCATCCAGTCACAAGCAGGCTACGCAATCCCAGACCCCAGCTTCCATGTGAGCTTTGTTGCTTACTTGGGTGACTGCAATCCCTCGCCTCCTAAAACTACAGATGAGACCCAACAGGCTAGAAATCAAAGGCTAAGAATATGTTAAAAGAGACTCAATCCACACCATGCAGAGCTATTTCAAAGACATGAAGTGATGTTCTACATGCTGATAAAATTAGGAAAGCGTAGCCATGTTTCAAACCCAGTAACTGAGAGGCTGCTATAGAAAATGAAGTCCTGATACACATGAGATGCTCTATTAATGCCCAAGTAATTGATACCCATAAAACCTTAAGCTTCTTCAATGACCCTGCCAAACTGATTTGTATTCTTCCCATTTAGATCGAACTGGCTGATCCAGATGGTGTTTTAACAGAGGCCCAGGTGATGTCTGATGACAGCCACAATTAACAACCGGATGCTGAAGGAAAAAAAGATACAAGATAAGAGCATGATCCTGGGCTATTTATTTGAGTCTCACATCCATGCTGTGGTGTATTGTGTCGTGGTCTGCCTCACTTTTCTCTCAAGGCTGCCCATGCACGCTTCACTCTACAGGTGGCCTTGCTCAGTGGCGCCCTCTCACCTCCTTATTTTGGTAAAGAAAGGGAAAAAAAGAAGGAAAGAAACCCCACAAGTAACAAAATACTGGGAGCCAGGCACAGGGACTCTTCACCTGGCTCCTTTGGTTTACTTCTCCTGTAATCACACTCCTGATGGTTTCCGGGTCTTTGACATTGCCTGAGAGAAGCAGGATTCCTATTATAGGCTCTAAAAGCAAAGTCCTAGACAACTACAGTCAAATAATTGTCCTACTCGCTGCCTTGCCAACTCAGCCCCGTACACACCCGTGAACCAGGATGGCTTTTCAACACGAACAGACCACATTCAATACTTTTACTACTATGTTACTTGTTCTCTCTGTGCGTTTTCCATAACACGGTGCTGGTTCTCCCTAACTCCTGGGAATGCAGAGCACAAGATCTCAGCCCAACTCTGCTCCTTGACCAGCCCCCACGCTCAACGGCACCGTGCTGGCTGCTCCATTCCCACCCAATGCAAGGATGAAAGGGCTGTGGCACATCTGACCTCTGAGGTGCTGAGCATCACCCACAAAGACCAACATAAGGTAGAAAACAAACTAGAGGAGTAGGTCATAAGCTCACCTGATTAATACCGCGCTTCTTAGTATCACTGCGTGTTTACAGCTTTGCTGGTCCCTTGATGTTTTCTAGGCTGAAAGACAACCTGCTTTTCCATTTAAGCAATCAGAAAGAGCATTAGGGTGGTGCAAAAATAATTGCTGTTTCAACTTTAAAGCAGTATATATCATCTTAGGATAAAATTTATTGATCAGAATAAGAACCATTACAATCTATGCATATTTGCCAACTAGGAACAAGTCTATTCCAGAATTCTGGACTCCTGGAACTGATGAAATCTTCAAAGGTGTTTTGAGCTGCTGCTTGGTTGAGGAAAACATTCTCTCGCAGTATGTTGTTGAGATGCTTGAAAATCATCGTAACTGTAGGGAGACATCTCTGGCAAGGGAGCTGGGTGGGCCAGAGTTTAGTAGCCCAGTTTGTGCAGCTTCTGCAGAGTCATCTGAGATATGAGGTTGGGCAGTGTCATAGAGAATTAGTCCTTTGCAACAGACACGTTGCAGTCCTTTGTGCGTTCTGTTGTTTCCCTGGCAATCCTTGACTGAGCTGATGGTTTTGCAGGATTTAAAAAGTTGCAGAAGGTGATTCCACCTGCTGACCACTGAACAGTGACTATGACTACCCTTTGATGCAGCTTCCTTTGATGCACACCAAGAGAAGTGTCTTGGTGCTTCACTTTGCACCAGGTCATTTGGTCCAGCACACCGTCGGCTGTCATATAGAATCTATTTCTCTTCATGTCACAATGAAATCAAGGAATGGATCATTTTTGTTGTGTGGAAGAAACGCGGAGAAGACTTAGTAAGAGCAATTTCTTTCATTTTCATTCAAATTGTGTGGCACCTGTGTGTCAAGCTCTTTTGATTTTCCAGCTTGGTGCAGATATTGAACAACTGCTGAATGGTCAATGTTGAGTTCTTCTGCAACATCTCCAGTTGTTTTGTGTCCATCCATTTCAATAATGCTCCTCGACTGGTTGTTGTTCATCATATGACATAAATGCCTCTCCTCATCTCATCTTCAACACTCTTGTTCCTGTTACAAAATTCCTGGAACCACTGTCATGCTGTGTATTTGTTGATGATCCCCTGGCCAAATGCCTCGTTGATATTGCTCTAGTTTCCACTGCTTTGTGTCCCCTTTTGAACTCATACAACAAAATGCCTCAAATTTGCTTTTTCTCCAACATCTTCAATTTGACAGCATAATATAAAAAAAAGAACAAACAGTGAAACCAAAACCAATTAGCTTAATCAGAGCAAATTTCATCATTTTAAAATTATGTACTACATGAACACAGTTAAAGGAGTTTAATCCAAGCTAAGCATCACAGTTTACAACAACAAAAATGGTCATTATTTTTGCACCAACCTAATAATACCACAACAGGCTTAGTCCCAAGAGTGAAGCAGTGCTGACAGGAGGAAAAACATGTCAACAATGGCGTATTCTATATATCTGCCTGTGCGAACGGGAAATGTTACCTTCATATTGACTGAAATAAGTAAAGTGAATTAATTTCAAAAACCCTCAGAAATACACAGTTAAAATTAGCATAGTACAGCTGAAGAGATAAGGGATAGAGAGAAAACAAGCATATTTTAGGCCTCTGGATAACAAATAATCAGCAACATTTGAGTATATTTTATTTCATTAATGTATTTTATATCTAAATAAGTGATACACAATAACCAATGTTTAAAATGCTTGAGATAAATGTGTAACATCATTAGTATAAATAAGGGACAGAAAACAAGTTAAGTGCACTCTTCATGTTCAGATCCGTGGGTTTGGGTCTGGTTACTGCCTCTTACACAGAGACCGTGCCCAAGGTGTAACTTGCATGACCATTTCCATAGCTCAAAGAGGAGAGAAACACACTTGATATAATGGCTTAAAGTGCAGAAAACAGTCAGAAAA
Source organism: Clamator glandarius (assembly GCA_033459285.1). Lineage (NCBI taxonomy): Eukaryota > Metazoa > Chordata > Aves > Cuculiformes > Cuculidae > Clamator > Clamator glandarius. The sequence continues at coordinate 1,510,230 of JAUNZM010000233.1, forward strand.
GCAGCTGTAATAATAGTGTTGTTAGCTCAGAACCTACGAGATCGAGAAATCTAAAAATAAGGTTGTCCCGCAAGCTTGTAATTATCGATTTCTTAAACAAAACAACTCCCCCACTTCTCTGTCAGTTTGTAAAGTATCCACAAAACAAAGAGAAATTCAACTACTTATCCAAGACAGCAAGTAATTTTACAAAATAACCTTGGAAGATATATTTTTTGGACTTCCATTCAAAACAATTTTGTAACTTTTATATGCACTATTTATGGACAGAAGCCATAAGCCTGACAGCACCTGGGCAACCATTTGCTCTAGTGTGACTATTGAGTCAGGTTCTCATCCCTTACTGAGCATTTTTAAGAGTCTTTTCCCCAGGACAGGGTATTTCAGCAAAAGATGGGAAAATACATTTTGTGCCTAGTACCAAGATGTCATGTTTTGGAATGCCTTTACTAAGAGAATCCTTTCCGAGCTCTGCACCCACCACCTGTGGGACTGTACGCACAGTGCTCGCCGTCGGCAGACTCGCAGCAGTGACAGAACATAAAGTAACGCCTGGGCTAGAGGAAACCCAGTTTGGCATCTGCATTGCAGAAGGACCTGTGAAAATGGCAAGTTGAAAGCTGTTCTCTGCTTGTGAACTAAGAAAACACCCCTGCAAGAACACTGCCAAATAAAGAGCCCAGCAGGCTTTTTTTCATGGTTGTTTTTCAGCATACAAACACACCATGGGCAACCCTGTCAACACTTTCCACGGCAGTGGGGCTGACAGGAGGAACCAGTCTCATTCGAGGCCGCTTCAGTAGTAAACGTGCTCTGTCACCCTACTGCCCTAGAGTTTGTGACCAGGGGGAGCCCAAGATGGAAACTGGGTGGGATTGACTGCGCTCAGCCCAGGCACCGTCAGCTAGAGCTGTTGTGGTGCCTCCACTCCTGCCTAATTTCAAACTCCCAGGTTTCTACTCCACAGTGTTAGCTACGATAGGGAGGTCAAGTTTTGTTCCATTAGACTTGAGACCTGTCTCATTTTGTGACCCAACAGCTTTTACCCACTAAAACCCAAAGCTGCTCCAGAGAAGGACTGCATTCCAAAAAATCCCACTTCTAGACGTGGGCAGAATTACTATAACAGCCCAGGAGAACTGCTGCAATCTATCATGGACAAACCTCTCATCTAGGAGACAAAGTTGAAGTTTTTTCTTATGGAGAAAATAAAAAACAATACAGTAACCTCGCTGTCACGCCGTGTGTCTGAAAGTACACAGCAATATTAATTACAAATAACCTACTTTCATAAATAAATCTACATAGAGAAAAGAGTCTTCCAGATCCTTGGGAAGCAAAAAATGTATAGAAGTTATTAAATACAACACTTCAGCAAGGAGACAACTTTTTCTAAACAAGGAAGACCAAGGCATAGCTAATTACTTGGGAATCCCAATGCAGAGAAAGCACCTTTTGCTGCTTTTATCTGAGGATTTATTAAAAACACATTTTTAATACAAAAGTACAAAATAATTACTGCTTTGGCTTTGAAGAAAACCAGCAGTGGTTTTGATTTTCAAGCAAAAAAAATATCCAGTGGTAATTTCCATCCAGTTCCTTCTTTTTAAAAAGAGATTCCTAAAGAGGAAACAGGCAAACCTATCTCTCCGGATAATATGTGCCAGCTCATGAGAACTTTATAACATTTATTGCTTTTATTTTCTTCCAAGGAAGAGCAGAGTAGACTCTCATTCTTACTCATGTGGCCACAGCACATCACAGTAAGACGAGTCATGGGTGTTTAGTAAGATATAAAATGTGTAATTGCCACAGGAAAAAGGCGCTGGAGAAATCGGTAAAGTAATAATTACTTGGCAGCAAAACATACTAGGGAAGGTGGTGGGAAAGCTTTCACTTCTACCATCTGTCAGCCCTTCTAGAGAGAACAGCGCTAGCACTGAAACAAAGTGCTAATTGCTGCATATCCCAAGTAATTTGTATCATGCCATGCAATATGGATCGGACAAGCAGTATCTTCTAGTAAATGCCAACATCAAATAAATAGAGGGAAAAACCCCACCTTCTCTATTTCTCTATCCATCCCAAACAAATACCCAAATTTACAATGTTATTTTCCATGTATTGGTATGGCCACCACTCAGCATTAACAAGAAGCGATCTAGACAGCGTTCGCAAGAGGAGGGATGCACGTACAGCGCAAGCACGCTCCACCAACCATTCCTTCAGATGCCAGAGCCAAAGCTTTATGCAAGGAACGTTTTTTCCCCTCTCTAAAGGATTAGAACAACATTTATAATCTCTCTTTAAACTGTAATCGACAGTTCAACCGGTTCATCCACAGGGGAGTCAACATAACAAAGCAGAAACAGAATAGTGGGTTTATTTTCCTTAAGTACAGATTTACGCAAAATGGGTAACAGCTGAGGAGATCGTGTCACCTCTGTGATCCAGCTGATCCTGGAGCCGTGCAAATTCAGCAAGTTCATTGAGTTCTTGAAATTGCCTGTCTGTTTTATGGCTCACCAGTGACCTGTAGAAGTGGACTGCAAAGACAATGAAAATCAATCCAAAGGGAACCATGATAGACGTTGATGCAATGGCTGCTGCCTGTCCTGATGTGATGGTAGAACTGTTACTCTGCAGCGGGCTGTCAGTTTTCTTCTTTAAAGGAAGAAACTTCACCCAACACAGTAACACCACCTCTGCAAGAAAGAGCAAAGTCCCAATGACAGTAGAAAATGCCCACGCAAGCTCAATGTGCCGGTGCATACGCTCATGAGGTGATTCCTTGACAGAGTTGAGATTATGCACATTGCTAACAGCCTCTATATTCGGAAGAATGCAGGTACTTATCATGAGTGCAAAAAGGTGAACTGCAACAAGAACAGTAGTACAGGCACTGAAGGCTATCAAGAGACCTTGAGGGTAGTCGTGGTCTGTGTCGAGCTGAACTTCTACCATAGCCACCTGAAAAGGAAAGGAGAGAGATGTAATTGCCTACCTTTTACATGTTATTTGATTACAGGTTATTCTAAGTTTAAATCCTGTTTTGGAAAGATCATCTGATCCAGACAAAATAATGGTTTCTCTTCACGTCAATCTGCACCCTTTTCATTAGGCCCAAGTTTAGGTCTCAGCAAAGGCCACCATTTTCATACTGACTGTTCTGTTGTAGAGCAAACCATCATTGTGCACAAAAGCTCTGAAAGGCACAACCCCCTTGCCACCTCCAGCTCATCCACACAAACCAGCTGAACTTTGCGATCAACATACTTTGACTCCTAAAGCAAAACATCTCTTTTTCCCTGTGTTATTTGTAGAGGTAGCTTTTGGTCTTTTACTATAGATTATAAGTTTTGCTGGGTACTGGGAAATGTTGTGTGTCCCTTACATACATAGAATGAAAACCATATGAAGTCTTTTGAAGTAGGTATCCAACATGAAAGCCTGTGATGGCAGCAGACTGCCCAGCACAGTCTCAATGATCCTTTCTCTTTGCATCTTTAAGTCATGAAGAGCAGGAGCCTCTTTATTAGAAAGATCACCTTTCTGTGGGGCGCTCAGCTATACTCTCTCACTCAACCCCACCCACACAGGTTTAGCCCATAACTCCTGGCCATTGCTGGTTTGGACAGCACTCGCCCCTCAGCACAGGTCAAACACCTGAATTCTCCTAAGGCTGATGTGAAGAAGATTCCATGCACTGTGGACAGTATGGCTGGAGGGAGACAAAGAAACAAGGACCCAAAGATAGCTGAAAAACCAGCAAGAATATTCAAAACTCACGATTTTCCAATGCCTAGTCTGGGATCCCATCTTCCTGAGCTCTCGGAACCAGCACGTACCAGAACTCCTAACCACTAACTCACCGAAGCCAGCTGAGGGCTTTGCTCAGACATGTTTCAACAGGCATTCAAGACCATTTGCCAGTGTTTTAATTCCTTTAATGAAAGCTTTAGCCTCATAAGTTTAACCACCCAGCCAACTAGCAAGCAGTTTCCAAGTGTTACAAGAAACACAACAAGAAATTACATTTAAGGCATGTACAATTCTTGCTCGAAGAGTTAAAAATACCATTCCTCAGCCATGGGAAACATCACAGTTGAGAGGTGATTTGGTCTCTGTTCTGCAACATTGCTTATTAAGCCCCAACGTACTCGTGGGATGTTGAGCTTCCTGTGTTTTTCACAGAACTACTGCAATCCTTCACCACTGAGGAGTCATTTTCATACTTAGCTAAGTTTTGATTTGTATTTTTTTCTGGTGTAAGTCTAGACTCAAACCCACCTGGGATGGCAAGACGTTTTAATCCTTTATCCTAGTACTTCATACATTAACACAACCACAATACATTAATCAATGTCTCCGTGTCAGAACAATATCAAGTATCCTATTTTGAACTTTAGTCGGACTCTTCTAACGTACCAGCGGTTCTGCAGCTACTGCTCTCTTCCCATTTCAACAAAGCATCAAGAAGAAATCCTCTCTTCTCCTTCTTAGCCTAGCCTGAGCTAAAAATCTAAATGTATCTATTTTGTCTATAATTATATGCATGATCAAAACAGCACCTTGCAAGAAACCAGATTAATTTAAGCAGCTTCCAGATTTTCAGATAGCTCCATGCCTAGATAACCACTGCCAGAATCACAGGGACAACTATTAGGAGAGTCCAGACTAGGAATCCAAGTTTTCCTGGGTTAAAAAGACTTCATTTTAACACTGTCGGGTGTTCCCTGAAAGAGTAACCTCAGCAATATCTACAACCATTATACACTGATGGGATAGCTTAAACCCATGCTGGAGCTACACAAGCAAGGCTTCGGTTTATACGGCGGACAAATACACTAACACAGACCTGCTTTGCACAGGAAGCTTGTTGGGTAGGTAGGCCCCAAATAATCTCTCAGAAGAGCTTTCTGAAATCCAGCAAGGCTGTTAACTGTTACTTCAGACTTGTCACAATTCACTTCACAAGCAGGAAGGGTGTAACTTCCTTCAGTTCAAATCATGCCACGCAATTACGTACTGTAATTCCAAGCATACTCTCTATAGAAATAATTGTGGGTAGCACTAACATCACTTGAAAGGTAGCCCAAGCACCAGTCTTCTAACGTGCAAAATAGACTGGCAGCTGAGTAGCCATAGGCACTGCCAATTATTCTCAGTTTGGGATGCTAACAAGCTGCGAATAAGGCAGAAACAGGGCAGGTGGTCATCTCAGCCTTGATGTTTCACATACACCTTCACACGGCCAAAAGCAGTGGGAGGAGACCATGTACTGCAGAGCACCTAGGGGAAAGCAAGCTCCCAGAAGAGACTCCTGGAAAAGACCAGGGTATCCCACAGGGCATACACACCTGGGCTGGTTTCAGCATCTTCTCCCAATTCAGTGCCCTCCCACAGCAGTTTTCATGCCAGCACAGTCCCAATGCTAAACACCAAGGCAGCCCCAGAGTTAGGACACCTGAAGTTGGTTTAAGTCATCTGGGGCTATCCTGCCATCAGCAACACGACCTCCTCTCTGTGGCTGGAACCGAAGGGAAGAGTACCAGCCGCACCAACTGCCTGGCCAGGAAAGAGCTTTACACCAAAGCGAAGCAATGCTAAAAGGGAGAAAACATCCACCTGCTCTGAGAGAAAGCATTACAATTTGCCAGCCTGGGAGACCAGTGCAGCTGAAAATATACTCCTATGGACACTGAAGGGATCACAGCTTTATAGACTCAGCCCTTCAAAGGAGGAGTGTGAAGAGAGCTCCATGCTGAACACTCGGGGTATCCTTACAAGGCAGACACGTAAGAGACAGCTTCACAGCCACTCACAGTTCTTTGCAGACCATGAGTTCTCTAGCAATCGAGTTTCGTACTTTTCTTAAACTGACCAGTGAGAAAACGTGATAGAAGCCAGAGGGTGAGGGCGTAAGAAACAAAAGACATAAAAGAGTTTCTCATGGGTTCACAGATAGGACAGGAAAAAAATTAGGCTGAAGTTAACCAGCTGGACAGAGATACCCATCAGGGAAGGGAAAATGCATTAAGTTCCAGCTGTAGCTGACACCAGTGTTTCTAACACCCTAAAAGCAGCAGCGGGAAAGCAACACTCTCTTTTCTGTTCATTCAGCATTAATAGATATCTCAAAATATATTTAAAATTGAGACTTTTGGGAAGGCTGTAGGACACAGAGAGCCTACAGGATTCAAAGTCTCCAGAGAGGCACAGAAAAATCTCCTTGTGTTCAAGCCTGGCAGAGTAACTCCAGCTTGACCTATAAGTGAAAAATCAGTCCATGTTTTCTGTCTCCACAAACTGTCAAGGAAACTAATTTGGGAACACTTTCACTATAAACCAGCAGGAAACCCGCCAGCTCTCTTCAATTCCAAGTCTCTGTTCTTTACTTCCTGGGCCAAACTTCAGCCAGGCACCTAGAACAAAAAGCTCCATTTTTCATTATGAGGCCCTGTGCCTGTTTTCAAACAGCAAAGCGAAGCAGAAGTCCTCCCCTTTGCTCACACTGCAGTTTCCAAACGCACAGATTGGAACTTCTCTTGTAAGGTAACACTTGCAAAAACAGGGCCCTGGTGAGCTAATGGGGTGTGATCCAAATCCACAGGAAGCCTGAACTCATAGGTACGTGCTGCGGTTCTGCACAGGATGGTTCACAAGCAGCCCCCCAGGGCAGGATCTGACATTTACGTCTGCACAGTATCCAACACAACATGTTTCAGCATCTTCTCCTTCACCACTTCCAAAGATTCTTCGAATTCTTCTGCCGTGCGATTTCTACCATACTGCAAGCATCCTGCTTTGCTGCATAATCAGAGAGCAACGTAGGTTGAAGACACCTCAAGAGGCCCTTTGGTCTAATCCCTGGCTCAAGGAAGAGCTAACTTTAACTTCAGATCACCCTTACAGATATGACTGACAGATTTACTACAGCCCTGGACAAAGCCACAAATCTGAACTACAGCTTCTTAACAAAGCTGAAGGACTCGCATGTTAGCAAGCAGCACTGGAGTTCTCCTAGATCTAAAGAAGGTCTGTATTCAGACGCTTTCAAAGATAACTTAATATGAGCACACAATCATGTTAAGGCTTCTGACAGCCCTGGATTTCAAAGTCACGACAATCTGAATACTCCCATGCAAGAAGTGAGCTGTGATACACTAATAAAATATTTTTTACTAGCAGTAACAACTCCTATAAAGGACCGGTCACATATGTAGCACAAAATGCAGCTCATATTGCTACTGAATGCAGGATAAGCAACTGTCCCGCTCTGTCACTTGTTCATTTTTACCACAGCAGCAAGACATAAATAAATTGTGAGGACCACCCAGGTAGCAGGTGGTATTGACACTCCAGACTCGTAACACACACAAAAAGGTAACTGCTCCTTGTTATCACATGTAATAGCAACAGCAGAGAACAGAGTAGCTGAGAGCTTTCCAACTTGATCACAGGCTCACATCTTTCCAGAATCAGTAGCCACTGCTGTAGAGAAAAGGAAATAAAATGCCTTATCTCAAAGGACATCTGTCTTATCTATGAGCTGTTTGTAGATGACTTCCTCTTCTCTCCTTCCCTGCAAAAATGACTCCAAGTTCTGGTCAGCAGGAATATAACACACACTGGGAGTCTGCACTATAACCACTGCACTTTCTCTCATGGTGCCAAATACTAGCGTTAACGTCCAGCTGCAAGTCACGACTGAGTTCAGCATGTCAAGGACTGACAGCTTCAACAGAGCCACAGCCAACTCGAACTCCTCAGTGCTGATCACAGCTCTTAAGAACACATACGACCACTTCTTCAGGACACCCAATTTTAGTTAAATGCATTTTGTAACCAGGGAGCTGCAGTCGACATTTGATGGCCCTGCGATGGGGCAGCTGTAGATCAGCCTCCTGCCCCCCACATGATGCTATCTGACTACCCTAGAGTTCCAGCCACATGTGCTCTCCTGTCCTTTGTATCTGACACGTTCAGACAAGAATCCTAGAGCAAGCAACCAACCTTATTAAAAGTTGCTAGGTTTAAATATGGACAATCTCATAATGATCCATCTATTGGAATACTTTGAGAAACGCTGGTTCTTGGTATGGTGATCACTGGAATATTTCAGTCAACACCGATCAACAGCGATCTGCAGAAATATTTTCTTACCTTCACTTGTTGGAGCCAGGCCTAGACTTGACTACACCTAGTTATCCATACAGTTACCAGTGCAAGTAACTCTTCGCAGCACACACTAACTACCCGTAGCAGGAAAAAGAAGCCCCACACACAGAAGTGGTTTCTCCAAGCCTTCAGGTTCACATCACAGTTATTTCAATAACAAATTCCATTTTCTACCCCATTGTTTGTCTATGTGTGGGACCACAGGGGAAAATGGAGAATGAGACAGGTGTCAGGGCATCGCTGGAAACCAGCACTCCCTTGGCTGTCCCCTCAGCTCCTGAGTCAGCCAGGCTGTTTTCCTGACAGTACTATTCACTCTAAAGAGATGGAGGCACACAGCCAGCTCCCACAGACTGTCTGCACCATTCATTAAGTTATAAACAGCTCATCAAAAGAATCTGCATGAGCCAGAATCAGTCACCAGAAAGTAAAAAAGATAAGTCAAAATAATGATCTTATTACTGGTTTTATATAGAAAAGAATATGAGCATCATTGATCCATTAGTCTAGACTCTTGACTCTCTGGGTTATTACATGCTGCAGAATGGCAAAAGACATTAATATTTGCTAACACTAACATGGGAATACAAATCCAGGATTTAACTTCATTTCGCTAGCAAACGTGAAAAGGTGATGCCCTGTGTCATTGGAATTCTTGCACCTTGAGAAGGCAGTATCTCTACACAGCCTTATTTACAGTAAATCTGTCTGATAAGTCTAACACAAGGTCAGACACCACAGCAGGTAGAACAAACAGTGACTCAGTATCACCTTTACATCCTCTGAACTACAGCAGCCGGTCGCACCGCGAGACAGAGAACTGAAAAGCCCCAAGTACTCCCCGCTGCCTGTCTTGCTCATCTGCAACCTTGAGACAGGGATACCCAAAGGAGCAACAAGATGTTGCTTTCATGACTGAAACTGAAAAGGCCTTTTATATATGGGAAGATAACTCGCACATAACCTTTAATATTGTTATTGCGCTTATAGATAAGTGGTGGCAGAAGCCATGAAACTGGGCCTGTAACACTTTCCTGTAGGTTACAAAATGCCACTGTTTTGTGTTATTTTACCAGCGATCCAGTTAAATACAGCTAAAACAACTTCTACAGAGACCATTTTAGTACTCAGAACCGCAGATAACCTTTGCTAGGACAAGGACTGTGCTGTATCCAGTACCTGCGCAGCAGGATCTGGGTCCTACCTAGCAGCACTCCAACATCCAGGATTATTATGGAAATCCGTTTCATAAATATTTATCAGCGCAGTCAGTCTTTCACAAAACATGACTGAAACTGTCTTCAGAAGACAGTGTTGGCTCCGTTTCAGCAGCAAGAGCTGACAGTTCTTTGATGATATTCAATATTTGAGGCATATCTATTACTAACGAGGCAACAGTCTAGCCAGCTTTAGACATTAGAGGCATTTACAGAAGTGTGCTCTCTGGTAACAAATGTCCACCAAATCCTAAACGTAACTAAGGCAGCCACAGGCGTTGGTTAATTTAGACCCTAATTTAGGCTCAGGTATTTTCACAGAGCTGTTAACTGGAGGGGCGATCTTAACTTCTTCAGTTTAATGACTGCTGGGAACTAACAACTTCCCTATGTTATTTGCAACTGCGGTATCGTGACATCGTCACACTGCTGCGTGATGCATCCCTGGAGACAAAATGATGCCAACAAGTCAGTTTAATTGTTCAAACAACAATAGCCTCCTGGCAGCCTGCCTGCCCTGGAGCTCTCGTACCGCTACTGCAGGTGTGGCTGAGCAAGCGCTTGCAATGTAGATTACAATCTGCATGGTATTTCCAGCATTCGCATAAACTGGATTAAGAAATAAAGACAGGCATGGGGGGGGGGGGGAAAATCATACATCACTATCTGGGATATAACGCCAAAGTGAGAAATACTCAACACTCCCACTGGTGCATGGAAGGAACCCTCTATTCCTTCATGGACTACATACACCCTGCAGCCTACAATTTCTCTCTCTACCTCTAGCAGTTCCGAGGATTGATATTACTTGCTGGACTCATAAATTCAAAAAGCGTACTAAATGCAGGAGTATAAGCTTCCTAGATTTCCTCTTAAATACATGGCAGTGGGTGATAGCATCCATGGAAACCTGCACAAAGTACAAGCTCAGGTTTCCTGGTGGGCACTTAGCTCTAGCATCAGCCTGCCATCGCCAGACCCTGCTAACATCCAGTAGCTCTGAAATGAAACTGTAAAACAGGTTTTTCATCAATCTCCGCGGAAGCGTAACACTTGAGCTTGAAACCTGGCCGAGCATTTCATGCTCTACACATCACTGACTCGTGCAATCTCCTCGGCACAGATCACTGAACTGGGGTCTCCAGGGAACAAGCTTCACAAAATGGCTGTGGTTATACACAAAATTAGGCTAAAATAAAGGAACAGTTTAGCTGCGGAGACACTAAGCTCATGCTAGAGGACAGAAGTACTTTATTTAATTAAAGGTCAAGGATCAGTGGGGCTAGCATGGAAACGAGCACATTCCACTCCTGACAATTCCCATCAGTTTACCCAGTGGCCTTGGATGTGTCATCTAGGCTTTTTCTTCCTAGTGTAGATAAGGAAAACAGAGGAAGAATGATGCTAAATGGCTGTTGTAAGCTACAGATCCAAGACTAGATTGTACGTTAGCAGCGTTTTGTTCAAAGATCAGGTGCCAAAGAATCTGCTGAATTCAATGCACAATGCACAGGCGTGACAGCAGAAAAAGGACCCCACTCTTCAAGGCAGAAATTGTGAAGGACAACTTTAATAGATAAGCAGTTATTCAAAAGAAATCTAAAAATACTTTAAAGTCAGCTCTTCTGAAAACAGATGAGGAAGTCCAAGCTACAGGACCCTGTCATACCAAAACCATGGAGGCTACGAGCTGATTTCCAGCGTGACCTTGTTAAAGGAAGAAAAAAAGTGGAATTTTTTGAGAGGAAAATTAAAATACAATGAATGTTCACGTGTAACGTTCCAAGCTACAGATTTTGTTAATCAGAACAAAGTGACTTTTTCCTGAAGTACCATAAACAGCATAAATTCAAAAGCAGGGCATAAATTCAAAACATAAACAACATAAATTCAAAAGCTGCAGGACACTGAACTCCTAGAATTCTTCTAGAGAATCAAGAAAGCAGAAGCCTCACCTCATGCATCCATGGGTGTCTGCGAGTCCACACAGCATATAGTTAGAGACCAGCCAAAGGGATGTAAGAGATTAAATAAGATTTAAACGCTGTTTTTATGAATGCAGATGTTACCTGCCTTAGACCAAGGTAAAGATCAACAAACTACAGAGGTTTTCCCATCTTTTCACTCCCACTGTACAAGCCTGACCCAAGAAAATAACCCTGACAAACTGCACTGACACACGAGAAGAGGCGGACAATAAGGAAAACTCATTAGCAGCAGCAGGGGACGAGCTACCAGCCGGATGTTACCCAAGGAGAACCAACTCCAATAGCCGCTGCACACACACAGTGGCCCGTCACTCAAAGGAGCAGCAATCCCCCATCACCCCTGAGGAGCTGCAGGCTGTTTTTAGCCATTGAAGGAGGACAGTGACATTTATTTGACCATGAGAAAGCTGTTGTGCCTCCAAACAGCATCCTCCAATTGGAACAATGGCTCTTAGGGAGAGCAGGTCCTGGAGCTGAATGTACCTCATATCATATGTGGAATATTTCGAAGTGGAATATTTTTATTTAAGCTGAAGTACAGTCAAGTTTCATCTAAGCAGCTGTGGTTTTTGGAAGTAAGACAGAACGTCCCTCTGATAGCACGTTTTCCTTAAAACAGTGTTTCTCAAACACTGTCCTTTCCTTGAAAATGATAACGTATTGTGTGAGGAATGATTTGTGCTAAAGGGATGTCTCTCCTGTAATCATCTCTGGAATCCTGACAAATCTGAAAGGCAAGATATAGCAGGAGCTGGAACCAGCTCCATATTAGCAAGAGTTTTGACTGTTGCAAAGTTTCCTAGCATTAAAATTAGACCTTGGAAAGTAACAGAATATGCATAAGGTTGCTGGGAAAGTTTATACATACGCACATAAATAGGAAATATATTCTGTAACCAGCCTTTGCCTCCTTGCACAGGACTGATGGGGAGCATTCCCGCACGTTGCCCAAGCCTGATTAAGGATGCTCACTTTCTAGAACTCCAAAACCAATCTTAGAGAGTCTTATCTGCCAAGTTTTATTTTCGGTACCATACTTACCTAGCTAAAAAAAAAAAATCAAATCAGAGCTGTGCAATTCCATATTCATAACTACGAAGCCTTTTAAACACAGATGAATAGAAGGGGCTGACTGCAGAGTTGGCAGCTCAGGACATGAGAGGACTGGACACGTGATAAACCCTGTATGTTAACACATTTCAATCCATACGAAGTTTTCATTTGAGGTAATTACAGTCACTGGACTACGTTTCTGTATCAAATCCGGAAGAAAAAAAAAACACAAACAAAACACCACGTTTCTACTAAGGAAAAAAAAGTTTCTAAAAGATACACAAAATTCCAAACATCCAAGATTCCCCTAAACAAAATTAGAAGCATCCGAGTGCAAATGACCAAAGATGGGTGCCAGCTGAAGGGAAACGGTCAACTTTAATCAGTTTCAGATAAAACAGGCACAGTAGCAGCTTCCAAGCGTGTCCGAGCCCCGGGAAGAGCCCAGGGAGCGCTCCTGATCCCGGGGAGCGAAGCCAAACACCGTCTCCTGCGGGAGAGACCAGCCCGGAGGAGAGAAACCCTCACCAGGAGGGGGATGAAAGCCCAGAGGCAGCTCTGAACCGGCAGCACGGAGCTGTCTGGCGGCTGTAAAAGCCCAGAGGCAGCTAGAAACATGCAGCACGAGGCTGTCCGGTGGGGTAAGCTTGCAGCATAAAGCTGTTTGGAGAGGGTAAAAACCGAGAGGCAGCTGTAAACTTGCAGCATGGAGCTATCTGAGGGAGGAAAGTAGAAAGGCAGCTGTAAAATTGAAGTATGGAGCTGCCTGGTGGGGGTAAAAGCAGAGAGGCAGCTGTAAACTTGGGGCACAGAGCTGTTTGGAGGAGGTAAAAGCAGAGAGGCAGGTTGCAGCATAGAGCTGTTTTGGGGAGGGTAAAAGCAGAGAGGCAGTTGTGAACTTGCAATATGGAGCTGTTTGGAGGGGGTAAAAGCCGACAGGCAGCTGTAAGCTTGCAGCATGGAGCTGTCTGAGGGGGGTAGAAGCAGGGAGGCAGCTGTAAGCTTGCAGCATGGAGCTGTTTGGGGGGGTAAAAGCAGGGAGGCAGCTATAAGCTTGCAGCATGGAGCTGTTTGGGGGGGGTAGAAGCAGGGAGGCAGCTATAAGCTTGCAGCATGGAGCTGTCTGAGGGGGGTAGAAGCAGGGAGGCAGCTATAAGCTTGCAGCATGGAGCTGTTTGGGGGGGTAAAAGCAGGGAGGCAGCTGTAAGCTTGCAGCATGGATCTGTTTGGAGGGGGTAAAAGCAGGGAGGCAGCTGTAAGCTTGCAGCACGGAGCTGTCTGAGGGGGGTAGAAGCAGGGAGGCAGCTATAAGCTTGCAGCACGGAGCTGTCTGAGGGGGGTAGAAGCAGGGAGGCAGCTATAAGCTTGCAGCATGGAGCTGTCTGAGGGGGGTAGAAGCAGGGAGGCAGCTGTAAGCTTGCAGCACGGAGCTGTCTGAGGGGGGTAGAAGCAGGGAGGCAGCTGTAAGCTTGCAGCACGGAGCTGCCTGGCGGGGGTAAGAGCCGAGCGGCTGCCGGCAGGTCGCGTCCCGGCACGGCAGCTCCCGCCAGCCCGCGGTCCTCGCCCCCGGCCCGGGTCCCGCGGCGCCGGCCCCGCTCACCATGGCGAAGCCGGAGAGCAGCGCGGAGGTGCGGCTGGACGCTTTCAGCTTGGCGCGGCTCAGGTAGAGCTTCCGCCAGGACAGCGCCTGCATCGAGTGCTCGTTGAGGCTCATGGGGCTGCGGCGGCGGCTCCTTCCGGCGGCAGAGCGAGGGCACCGGCCGAGCTACCGCCCCATCGCGCCGCCTCGCCCAGCGGCCCCCGCCGCCCTCCGGGACCGCCCCGGAGCGGGAGGGGCGGAGCGCTGAGAGGGGGCTGCGGGGGCGGGTACGCGGGTTAAGGGGGCGCTGCGCGAGGGGTTGAATGCGCGCTGAGAGGGGCTTTCGCGCTTTGGGGGGGCTGCGCGGGGTGACGGGGGAGTGCGCGCCTTGGGGCTGCGCGGGGCGGGATGGATGCGCGCTGAGAGGGTGCTGCGCGGGGGCTGCGCAGGCTGAGTGGTTGGGGGGGGTCTGCGCGGCGGAGTGCGCAGGCTATAGCGTAAGGGGCTTGCGCGCTGAGGGGGCTCGCGCTGAGGGGGCTGCGCGGATTGGGGGGCTCAGGGGGCTCGCGCTGAGGGAGCTGCGCGGATTGGGGGCGCTGAGGGGGCTCGCGCTGAGGGGGCTGCGCGGATTGGGGGGGTTGAGGGGGTTGAGGGGGCTCGCGCTGAGGGGGCTGCGCGGATTGGGGGGGTTGAGGGGGCTCGCGCTGAGGGGGCTGCGCGGGTTGGGGGGCGCTGAGGGGTTTCGCGCTGAGGGGGCTGCGCGGGTTGGGGGGGTTGAGGGGGCTGGCGCTGAGGGGGCTGCGCGGATTGGGGGCGCTGAGGGGTCTCGCGCTGAGGGGGCTGCGCGGATTGGGGGGGCTCAGGAGTCTCGCGCTGAGGGGGCTGCGCGAGTTGGGGGGCTCAGGGGGCTGCGCGCTGAGGGGGCTGCGCGGGTTGGGGGGCGCTGAGGGGTTTCGCGCTGAGGGGGCTGCGCGCTGAGGAGTCTCGCACTGAGGGGGCTGCGCGGGTTGGGGGGCTCAGGGGGCTCGCGCTGAGGGGGCTGCGCGGGTTGGGGGGCGCTGAGGGGGCTCGCGCTGAAGGGGCTGCGCGGGTTGGGGGGCGCTGAGGGGGCTCGCGCTGAGGGGGCTGCGCGGGGGGGGGGCGGGGGAGGCGTGCGCGCGCCTTAGGGAAATGGCGCCCGGGGTGAAGGGGCTGAGGGAGAGGCTGCGCGGTTTAGGGAACAGCCCTGGGGTGGGGGTGGGGGACACGTCAAAGTGGGGCAGCGCTGAGGGAACCGCAAGAGGCGAGCTCGTTTCCATCCGTTCCCGCAGCGGCTGCCCCTGTGCTCAGGGCGGGGAGGGAAGGGGTGTCCCCTGCTCCAACCCTGCTGCCTTCCCTCAGAACGCAACCCCCGCCAAAGCCACTTCTCAGCCGCTTCGTCCCTCCTGAAAAAGTCAAAGAGAGTTTGGGGTGGAAGGGACCATGAAGGTCACCCAGCTCCAACCCCCCTGCAGGGAAACCTTCAACCAGATCAGGTTGCTCAGAGTCCCATCCAGCCTGGCCTTGAGCGTTTCCAGGGACGGGGCATCACCTCTTGAGCAACCTGTGCCAGTGCCTTCCCCCCCACAGAGTGAAAAACTTCTAATATTTAATATCTTTTAATATCTTGACCAACCTGATCCTGTGGGAGGTGTCCCTGCCCATGGCAGGGGTTTGGAACAGGATGATCTTTAAGGTCCCTTCCAACCCAAACTATTCTGCGATTCTATCTGAACTTCTCTTATAGTTAAAGCCGTCACCCCTTGTCCTATTGCTACAGGTCCTGCTGAAAAGTTTTCCCCCTCTTTCTTATAAGCCCCCTTTCAGTACTGAAAGGCCGCAATGAGGTCTCGGAATCTTCTCCAAATTGAACAGTTCCAGCTCCCTCGGCCTCTCATCACGGGAGGTGTTCAAGGCCTTTGATCATTTTTGTCTTATGTATATAATCTGTATTTGTCCTGTCAATCTAAACCAGTCTGAGCATTCCAATTAAAACCAGTCCCCCAAACTGCTTGTCACATAGTGAAGGTTTCACAGCTGGAGAGCCTGATAAACTCATTTCTTAATAAGCAAGCAGTTCATAGAACTTTTGAACATACGTATGCCACTGTTGAAAGACTTCATTATTGCGTTCCCACAAACTCTTTAAACTATAATTTATTTTTTCTGTGTTTTACAGAGGGAAAGGCGAGGCACATAAAACTCCACAGCAAATCCATGGCACAGCTATGAAGATAAGCTCTGAAAAGGTGAGACTTGTTGTCAGACTTGTGGGTCTGGAGAATTAAGGGGCGTATACGAAAAAAACTTGTTGGTATCAATTTCTAGTAAGAAAAAACTGATTTAACAATAGCAATAATGGGGGACATGGATGGTTACACAGGAGCTGAATCACTGCAATGCTGCTTCCATTAGAAATGAAAAGCATTGGTCATTTTCTCTTGCATTTTTGACCTTATTTAGAAGTGGGAAAAACATGGTACATGTTCTTTAACATTTTTGCTTTGTTCTTCTCTTCCCATCTTTGATTTGCAAGGTTGTTCATTTACTTATGCACTGTAAAGGTGAGAATAATCTACACCAACTTAAGTCACTTAATACTCTTCATTTACATGGCATTTTTTTGTAAACGACATAGTTGAAGCAGCCAAGAAAAAAAAATCTTAACGATTTAAAAGTCTTCAGAGGCATTCCTTGAAACCACCTTGTTACCCTGTAGATTTGATCTCATTCTTTTCTGAGGAAATAAATGGAGTTGTCTTCTTGTTATAAACAACTTTTGGCTGGATTTTTATCTACAGGGGCATCAAACCACCTCTGTGGTAGAATGAGTTTGACGTACAGTCTTTCCATAAAAGCCTTCACAGCTCTATCAATGACTCCATGGAGTGTTTGTCTCCTTTCTCTTTTATGGGTGACAGTACTACTGCACAGGATCTATTTGAGTGAAAGTCCAGCCTAAGTCAGCATTATAAACCACTGCTTTTTATTCAGTGTGCTTTAATTCTTAAAACCCCAGAAGACCTCATCACCACAATCGTCATTTTCTGTGTCTCCCACTGATGCCTTAGGCTGTCTGAGCACCACATTGCAAAGCGATGAGTAACAACCATAATTGTGATTTCATTACCACATTTTCCTTGGGAGAAATGGTAACCATCACAAAGCAGTAATGTAACATTTCCTGCTCATCTCAAGCAAACATTTAAGCCTCTGTCATTTTGTTTCTATGGAATCATAAACTTAAAAATATTTTGCATTGCTGCTCATGAGCTATGAAAAATGTTTATGTACAAAACCAAGACTGATTGTTCCCTGTTTCTTGTTTCTGCACAAAATTACGGTTGAACCGTAACGTCAAGGGTGAGTACTACTGCACAAATAATACCTAGGTCTTAACTGTTGCCTAAAATCAGATTTCTCAAAAAAAAAAAAAATCTACAAGAGACGTACAGCTGAGAGGGACTTCAAATGCATTTCTAATTAATTGTATTAAAATAGACTCTTTGAACTCGCTGTTCCTCTGTTCTTCTGCCTATCAGTCCTATTCCTGTTTGTTGGGAGGGGCTTTGAAAGATGCAACAACACTGAACTGTTGAGCTCATATTTCATCCAAGGAAACCGAATGGAAAAGGACCTAGCAAATCAGTGAAGAAATCTCATCCGCTTTTCCAAACCACACTCGTGTAATTTTAAGCTTTGTTTCTTTAAAATAAGCTTTGTTCCCTTTTGTATCCGAAAAAAAAAAAAAAAAATCAGTTTGTTAAATAGGAAAACATAAATTAAGGACCAGGCCTTCTCCTGCAACAAAAACGTAGCAGTGAACCCTTTTTTCCCCTTATGTTCCATTTCACAGCTCCATTCTGAGGTACAAACTAAACAGGATAAATTCTTTTATTTCCAACTCTAATTACTCATTATTACACACCTCTCTACTGCCACTCTAGAGTTAGCTGAAACAAAAAGAGTCAGTCATGCTTAATTAACTCTTCGAAATGCTCCAGGGAGTTCTTCTGAAATCCTGCTGGAGTTCAAAGCTGCGGTTGGATCTTAACCTCTGCTCGGTGCAGTTGCGGAAGGCTGCCAAAAGGGTGTAGTCCTGCACTCTTCCCTCAACTCACCCCCCTCTCCCCCTCCTGTCCATCACACCGCTCAAATGGCCACAGAGCTTCAGTGAACTGGCCTACTGAAATTTTTTTTTTCATAATGAGTGAGTTTTCCGCTGGATCAGGTCACTGAACTGACTGACCCTGCACGATGACTGCACCTAACGAGGGACATACATGATGCAAGAGAAAGGGAACTGGCTTTCAGCAGCAGACTGTTATTACTCCTAATTAGAAGTAACGTCAACCCATTCTCTGAATCATTTATGCATGAACACAATCGGAGCAGGTAGCATTAGTCCAAGTTCCTTTCCAGAAAGCCCTGAGGAATCTGTACACTGTCACAAGGATACTCATATATATTTCTTTCCCTGCTAAGAATGTTTTTCTGTATTTTCTGTAGGAGGACTGAACAAGAACAGGTTCACTGAGTACTATATGATTCATGTGATACGGTACTGACCGTGCAAAGGTGCTACCCTCCGCATAGCAGCTATTCTTAAACATATTTTCAGCTTCCCATGCAAATCATCACTAGCATTTTTTTCCTGTTATTGTACCCAAACCAAAGCAGGTTACCACAAAATGGAAATTGTGTTACATCTGCATTAAAAAACAGCACATTAGAAGGCAGATAAAGGTTTGCCTGCAGTCCAAAGCAGCGAGAAGGTTAAGGCAAGCATCTCTGCAAACCTCATCTGAAGTAGAGCTTAAAGTTGAGTTGTTGGAATTTCTGCAGAGGAAAGATTTTGATCTGTCAAACTATAATTTTTAACTTCCTTCATAAATGAAATTGTTAAATATCTACTCTTCCGTCTTAACCCAAGGTGACACATGGACTAGTAGATGTTACAGCATAAAATAACACTTCACAAAATCTTTTAAGATTATTTCATCCTCTTCTATCCAATGGGAAATAACTATACATGAAAGTTCAGTAGGGGTGAAACAAACCCATTTCTTCCTGAAGCCTTCCACAGCACGCTAGTTCTTTCTTTAGCAAGAGCTCTGCAGTACAAATTTAATTAAATAACAGCTCCTGGTTACAAGCTAACAAGGTCAGGATCCAGCACATGGTCATGATTAGATCTTAAATAATTTAAGTTACATTAACATCCAGCAAAAGTTTGAGTGGGTTTTTTTTTTTTTGTTTTTTTTTTTTTAATTCAGTTCAGACCAGCCCCTTTCTTGACAATCGCCACTCTCTTTTCACAGCATTTAAACATGCAGCATTTTTCCCCCTATTTCTGACTGAAAAAAGCCAGCCTTGCGGGCTGTCGAGTGCCAAGCGCTGCCTGACAGGGCCCAGTTCCAGGCACTGCTGGAAACCTGCGGCTTGACCTGCTCAGAGGGGAAACGAGCTGGAACACTCATCTGCCAGCACTTAACACATGTCCTCAAGCACACAAGTTTAATATTGCTTCTCAATGTCTTTATACTATCTAATGCAGCTCTTCATATTGTCATCTTCCACATCCTAACCCCCTCCTCTTTTTTTTTTTCCAGTTCTTTTAAGTTTTAGGCTTTTTTTTGTTATTAATATACAGATTACAGTATTATTTCAATGGTAAAATGAATTACAGTTCACTAAGCATCATTTCTATTTTGAGGTTAAAAATATGTTTTGTATTATTCGGAGATCTATAGATTAAAATTGTGATATATCTGAAATATTTACTTTCAGACTTCAATAATGTGCTCTGGTGTTTGTAGGTGTATGTGATTAATACAGTCGACAGTGGGTTTGTTTGATAAACCAAGAGACTCAGATTGTTCATGTCCAAAGAAAAAAAAGGATTTGGAAAAATGAGTTGATTTTCTTTTTTATCTCTCTCTGTCCTCTTTGGTGGACTTGAATGGATTATGTGTTTTTTGTCTGATGATTCTCTAGTAACATCCATTTATCTTGTACAAGTATGCTGGCCTCAATCCTACAGATGTACACGTGCATTTCATTTTAAGACTGAGTAATCTTGGCTGAAAGGTCAACATACACACACAGCTCAGGATTATGGATTAATAATGCACTTGCTACAATAGACATCTGGAATCCACACTTCAATAGACAGCCTATACAATACTACTATATGATAATCAAGTTCAATCACCTGCAAATAGGGAGACGTTAGAGGAAGATTACATGATTTTTCAAGATTCTGCAAACAGTTACTGGCAGATGCAGGAGGAGAAGCTCACTGCCTTAAATCCCAAGTCAGAACCGTGTCCTCTCCTGCCTTTATCCACGTCATGGTTCATTAAAATATCGGTATTTCCAAAGAGGTGACTAGCGAGGCCCACAAAGTTGAATTTTGTGTTTTATCTTTGGCATAATATCTAATACATTTCATGTAGCACCTAAGAAGTAATCGGTTAGGTATGTAGCAGGGAGCTGGATGCTATAGGAACGTCTTCCTATTGGTTGAAGCAGACAGGAACAGTAAAAATGCCCTATTTTAATAAAAATTTAAGTCTCCATTTAACTGATCTGGAAAATAGAGCCACAGAAAGACAGTTTGACATTTGCTTCTCGGATTTGTACTGGTTGGATCAGAGCGCTCCCAGATTTTGCTGGCCCGGGAGACAACAGTGAACAAGTACCGTACTGAAGGTAGAAACATTTATTTTCCACATCCATCTCACAAACTGCAAAAAGCAAACCTGAGGAGCACTGTCAAAGCCCCCAGCCCCGTGCCTGGGGAGGCAAAGGCTGTTGCTTCCGAGAGGAGCCACGCTCCGCATCCTGGATGCTGCTCAAAGCCTCCGCTCCCACCCTGCTGTTGCAGCCAGACGTCCCCACTGTGTGCTCAGCATCAACTCAATGGAGATGTGGATCAGTGTCCCTACTGTGTGCTCAGCATCAACTCAGAATAGATGCGGATCGGTGTCCCCACTGTGTGCTCAGCATCAACTCAGAATAGATGCGGATCGGTGTCCCCAGTGTTCGCTCAGCATCAACTCAGAGGAGATGTGGATCAGTGTCCCCACTGTGTGCTCAGCATCAACTCAGAGGAGATGTGGATCAGTGTCCCCACTGTGTGCTCAGCATCAACTCAGAGGAGATGTGGATCAGTGTCCCCACTGTGTGCTCAGCATCAACTCAGAGGAGATGTGGATCAGTGTCCCCACTGTGTGCTCAGCATCAACTCAGAGGAGATGTGGATCAGTGTCCCTACTGTGTGCTCAGCATCAACTCAGAGGAGATGTGGATCAGTGTCCCTACTGTGTGCTCAGCATTAACTCAGAGAAGATGTGGATCAGTGTCCCCACTGTGTGCTCAGCATTAACTCAGAATAGATGCGGATCGGTGTCCCCAGTGTTCGCTCAGCATCAACTCAGAATAGATGCGGATCGGTGTCCCCAGTGTTCGCTCAGCATCAACTCAGAATAGGTGCGGATCGGTGTCCCCAGTGTGCGCTCAGCATCAATTCTGAGTAGATGTGAGTCGGTGTCGTAGAGCCGAGACCCTCTGGTAGCCTCAGAACTCCTGCCATACTTTGGGTTTTTCTATCAGTAGCTACTTCATACGATTTTTACCGACTTTTTCATGCGATTTCCAGCTACCTGTCGTGTCACAAAAAGCTGTTTTGCTTTATTTCACGCAGAACAACCGAGCATCGCTGTTAGAACCCGTTCTGAGCGGACAGGCAGCGGTGCGGACCTCGGGGCTCCCCCTGTGCGCCCCACGGGCACGTGGAGCAGCCGAACAGCCTCCATCAGAGCTCTCACCTCAACCCCCTAACTCCCCCCGAGCCCGCGTGCTGCAAGATGATTTACAAGCCTTAATTCGCTAAAATTAACCCTCCGAAACCGCGTGATTCAAACGGGAGGCGGGGCGCTTACCCCGCAAATCCAACTCCCCCACCAAATCCAACTCCCCCCTCCCCTTTCCATTTCAGCACAAGCGCTCAACTTTTCGGGCTCGTTACCCTCGGGGCAGGGACCCCTCTGTCCGCTGGGCGCCTGCGTGCTGTGACCCGGCCCCCTGGCAGCCGGTGTCCCCCCCCCCCCCCCCCCAGACCCTGTTTACGTTCCGGGCGCTGCGACGCCTGCGCCCCCGCTCCGCTCGCAGAGCCTCAACGTGGGGCCTTAGGACTTTGCGCCGCCGTCCCTCCGCTCTTCCCTCCCCCTTCATCCCACCCACCTACCCCCACTTCCAAAAAGAAAAAAAGAAAAAAAAAAAAAAAAGAGAGAGAGAGAGAAAAAAAAAAGTGCTGGTGCAAAATTGCAAAACTTTAGAGAGATCTGGATGGCTTTTGCTTTTTCCTCCTCCCCCATTTGGGCCAAAAATGCAGGACAGGAACTGTTGACAATTAAGTGATGAAACTCTCCAAAAAATGGAGGCAGAGAAAGACTCTGGAAGAAGATTGGTGTGTAGCTGGCTTCTGTCTATTTCCTATTTGTGCCTTTTAATTGATTTTGCTTAATTGTTTGCCAAGGGAGAAATGCATGTAAAGCGGAGCGACTTAGTTGGCAAGAGAGCAGCTTAGGCAGCGGGAAGGGGGTGGAATTGAACCGAGGGGAAGGGGAGGGTGGGACGATAAGGGACGATAATCTAATTTTTTTTTTCCTCCTGTGGGGAAGGGTTCGCGTGCGCGGGGCTGCGAGCGGGGTCCCCCCTTCCCAAACCACCCTGGGATCCTACCTTTGTCCTTGGCCGGCTTTGGGGGGGTGGGGGGGACCCCCCCATCCCTTTTTCTCCCCGCGGTGGGGGCTGCGCATCCCTCGCGGTTACATAAAACGAGCTGTTTTTTAAACCGCGGCTTCCGGTGTGACTATGGAAACGCGGATTATGTAAATACCCAAACCTGGATGCTCTGCACCACAGTAAATCACCCGCTTCCCAAACCCCGGGGAATTGGATTCACGTGCAAAATAATAATAATAATAATAAAATACATCAGTGATGCTGTGGCTCCCGAGCCGCCGTTCACGGTTTTTTGCGGGGTCGGGACTGTAGGTTGTGAATTTTGGGCGAGTTGCGCCTGGCTCCCGCTCGCCCCTCGGCGCCGGCTCCCGCACAGCAGCCCCAGCAGTTTTCCCGCAGCCAAACACCTGTTCTTCCCAGTTCCGCGTCCCGGGATGGAGAAGGTGGTTCGTGCGGCTGCGTTTGTAGCTCGTTTGGGTTCAGGTTTCCTTCATTTCGCGTCGTGCCGGCTAATTATTTCCCCCAGTAACGCGTTTATCGCGTCCCGCACCAGCCGCGCGCTTCCCTCCCCCCCAACTTTCAGGTTTGTTTTCTTTCCGGACAACGTGTTTGTTTTTCTTTTGTTTTGTTTTGTTTGTCTGCTTCCTTCTTTTCCAGCGATCCATTGGCAGGAGGCGATACGATGAGAACGAGGACCCCTCGGACGTGGAGGAAATCGTCAGCATCAGGAGTTTCAATTTGGAAGAGAAATTAAAGAGTAAAACTTATCGCGGGGATTTCGTCCATGCCATGGACGGGAAAGGTACCGTTTCGCTTGGAAAGAGGAGTGGGGGGGGGCTGCCCGGCATCGCTCCCCATCCCCACGTGCAGCTCCGCGCCTCCTTTCGTATTTCGCGCTGCCCCGGTGACGCCGAGGAGGGCTGGGGGGATGCTGATGCTGCCCCTTGTCCCCCCCCCCTCCTCCTCCTCCTCCTCCTCCTCCTCGGGAGCCCTGGCGGCTCCCCCACCTCCGCGTGCCCCGCTGCCCTGACCCCAGCTCGGCTCAGGGATGCTCAGGAATTAGCTGCCGGCGGCGCAGGGATGCAGAACCCCCCAGCCCCCGCTCGGCCCGAGGGGATTCCTGCTCCCCCTCCGCCCCCTCCTCCAAACGGGTGCGATTGATGAGCCCCTTCGCCGGGGTCGGGGGCTTTAAAGTCAGTAACTTCTTTGTGTTTCCATCCGATATTGAATTACCGCGCTCCCCTCCCCGGAGTTTGCTTAGGTGACTTAAATTACGGAGCGGTAAGCGAAGCCGGGCAGGAAGGAAAACGGGAGAGGGGAGCCCGGGAACCAGAGATTTGCAAGTCACCTTTATTGACTTAATTTACTTATTGTCGAAACGGATCCCGAATCCCAGATGGCTGCACCCCAAACCCCTCCGGGTGGGGACTCCCTGTCTGAGCCTCTCCTCAGGGAAGAGGAGTCCGGGCTGGAATCCTCCCGAAAGGGCTGTAGCTCTGGAGCCACTAATCTAGTTTTGAAACCTTCCTTTTCTCCCCTAGGCTTAGTTTTGCAGGAGCGTTTTAAGCTCCTTTTAGAAAAGTTAATGTGGTGGGGAAATCAAATATCTGTCTTACTTGGGAAGGTATTTGTTCAGGAGATAAGCTCAACCCTGACCCCTCTTCCTCCAAACAAAACAAAAACACTTTTTTTTTTTTTTTTAGCTGGAAAATGTTAATTAATTTTCCAGAAAATGATTGCGTTCTGTCCTCATCTTTCAAATACTGCAGTGGTTGCCATTGCTACATGCGAACTCCAGTACAATCCTCAGCTCCCCTCTCTCAGCACCTCTGAAATCTTTGGGAAGCTTTCTCCTTTCCAGGGAACTTGAAAATAAATGAGTCTTTTGTGATTTTGTTGTGGTCTGTGTCTGCTTTGTTCAACCCCACAAGGGATTTAAACGCTTTGTTGGGGCATTAGGAAGAAAGAGTTTGCCTTCCTATTTACTCTGTTTTTATTTTTAACTATTGGCTTATTTTTTTCTATAAATCCAAGAGCTGAATTGAATCTCAGCAAAACAATGGCAGTGGTTAGTGAGACTCCAAAAGTCAGTTTATGTGAACGCATGGAACTGGTTGAGCAAAACATTTATTTATTTCCTATGTTCTTGCCTTCATTTCTAATGATAGGTCTTTGATTTTATTTTGCTGGGAATGGGAATTGGAGGTTTTCATTGGGATGCTGCAAGGCAGGGCTGTGATTTTTGGCCTGAGGGCAGTTTGCCAGAGCTACTTGTTCCCTGGCCTGCCCGGCTGTGCCTCTGCTTCTCCCACCGGTGCGATTCTTGATGTTTGTTGACTTTATCTTGGATGAGCGTGTCCTTAAGAAAACCCCACAACAACTGTGGTTTATTTATATCCTTACCTGAAGCTAGAACAGTTTTAACGGGAGCACATGAGAGAAACAAAGATTTCTCCAGTGCAGAGATATTTATTTGGTGACCTTAGTTGAACGGAATATTCATTATGCTTATTTTGAGACTAGTAGTAATGGAGTTTCGTAATATTTATGGTTTTGTAAATGGGTAATTACTGTGCTCTGGTTTGGTTACTTTCAGTAGGATTATTTTATCCCTGCTTGTCATAGTTGCTATCTGTAAAAATAGAGGGAGATATATCTTCAGACAGGGGAGCTTGGCCACTATTTCCTTCAGTGGTTTTTTTTTTATAGGAGAGAAGCATCACCGTTATGAGCTGAGTCTGCGGTTCTCGTGCTCTCCCAGAAAGCACGTACCTTGCTGGCTGAATCTTGGGAAGCTAATGTACTCGTGTGTACCTGAATATAGCACATAAAATGTGGATTTGGCTGTCAGTAGTGTATTTGTAGTGCTGAGGAGTCAAACAATGTTTCCCAGTTTAAGGTAGCATGTGGATGCTACATAAACGTCTTTTTTTTTTTTCCTATAAGAAAGCAGAAAGGGCAGAACCACAGGAAAAGTACGTGGCCACTGCAGGAATTGCTCCTTTCCCTCTGGCAGAAGGCTCCAAATGTGCTGGGGGGGGGTCGTAGGCAGAGCTCACCCACACTTGTAATGTTCTTTCTAATCCCCAAATCACTGCTGTTGTATCAGCCCCTTGCACAGAGAAATCCCCTGAAAGGCCAGTGCTGGGTAATCCTCAAAGTGAAGCAACAAGGTGATGCTGGTCAGTGTTAACATAACAAACTTGTTTCATTTTCAGTTTGCTGTATTACTCTGACTCCCACAAAAAACCTTCCCTTTTCAGCATCTCCCCTAGTGTCAGCAGCAGCGTAAGATTTCTGCTCCTGCAGATACTTTGCTGAGTAATTAAAAAAAGAAAAAGCACTCTTGAAAGTCATAGTAACCCTCACATAAAAAGAAAATGAGGTGTTCGCAGCAACAGCGCTTTCTGCTCTGCTTGGATAATGCTCATAAGAAAACATGTTTTTTTTCCTAAGTAGAATTGTATGGCTTGAAATGCATGAACTTAAACATCCAGTTTAAACTACATATTTGCCCCCAAAGTACAAGGCTGATTTGCAATTACTTAGTTAGGATTATAGTTTAACTGTTAATTTGCTATTGCATGACAGCCTGAGTGTTTCAACCCAGACGTTAATTGACAAACTCTTTCTGGGTTCTATTTTGTGCGCATCAGTGAACAGGAAAAATAGTGAGTAGCTGGGAGAGCATTGTCTGTCATTTGGTTTCCGGTTAGGACCTAAAATATGCGTTCTCTTTATATTTTTTCTTTAAGTGATAGTGGAGTTATTTGGTGGGAAAATGGAAGTGGGGAGCATTTTGAAAAAAATGCAATGTGAGGTGCCAATGCCATTGTAAATGATTCTGGATTTTTTTTTTTTTCTTCTTTATTCAAACAGATTTTACTTTTGAGTATGTGCAAAGAGAAGCTCTCAGAGTTCCCCTTATCTTCAGGAATAAGGATGGACTGGGAATTAAGTAAGTTACAACCAAATCTTGATGATTAATAAAATGCTTTTAGAAAATAACAGTTATGCTTTCCTCTTGTACATGATATTTCTTTTGATGATCTCAAATTGTATTGCAATTGGTAAGCCTGCCAGCACCCTGGAGAAGAGAAGTGATTATTTTCCATTTATAAACAAGCGGATAATGAGGTCTATAAAAGTTAAGTGCATACAGTGTCATACTGCACAACCAAAAATAAGTCAATGATGAAAGTTAGGAATAAAATTCACAGACTCTTGCGTCCAATCCATGCTGTCATGACCGAACAACCTCCCTTCAGATTTGACTTCTCAATTGTTTTGTCATTTTCTGTTATAATCGTATCTCTACACACTGTTATAGCTTTGTAAATATTCAGTAGTATCTTGTTAAAATGTGGCATTATTAGAGGCTTCATGAGGTTGCATTTTGTTAATATCCAGTCATAAAGGATTTAGTATTTTAATAAGTGAATCCTGCAAGTTTCTTTGCAAAACTGACAGTGTCTAAGAGAGAAATATTAAAATTATATACTTTATCAGCCACAAAATCCATAGTTTAGATAAATGTTGGAAATTAGGACTGTGTAACTGATTGCATTTAAAATATGGAATATTAATTTTGTGAAAGCACAGTCGCTTTGCCCAGTTTCAGCTGGACACTTCAAAGTTAGGCGAGGAATTGGGACTGAGGAATCCCAATTACTTGATTTTTAGAAAAAGTCAAGCCACCTCAATGTAACTTTAGGGGAGAAGGAGGAAAAAAAAGTTTGGGGTATTTGACAAGCGTATGTCCTTTTACTAATAGGAGCAAATAGGAGATGTTGTGATGCTTCTTACAGTATAGTAGAAGTTTTTTATATTGAAGTGCATAGTAGGTACTCAGTAGTTACAGTAATGTTTATTTTGTTGTACTATTGTGTTGTACTGGATTTTTTTTTTCCTTTGGTGAAGCCCAGTTATTTCTCTACTTAGTCCTGGATGCACAGTCCAGTTTCTTGTTAAAAACAAAAAAGTCCAAACACTGAGATGCAATCTTTATCTACTGTGCCAGTGGCACCTGCTCAGCTAGTGCTCGATCAAGGAAGCGAGCAAGTGAGAGCTCATCCTGTGTACACAAACGTTACTGAGCTTCAGATCCTCAGCCGCATATGATAAGACGTTATAAAAGATGAGTGATGAGTTCCGCCATCTGGGACCTGTGTGTTTCCTCTGGCTGCCTGTAGCAAACAGTGGTACTTCCAGAACTGCTGCTGTTGTGCTGTAGATGTTGCACAGGATCCTTCAGAAAGACACCTTCTTGGTGTCTGTAACCACAAGATGTAGTATCTTTTTCTTCTTAATAGCTCGTTATTCAGGATTCTTTAATGAGGCAATTTCACCTTAGACAATTCGACATTCAAATCTCAGCTCACACATCATCATTGCCTTCCCTATTGTTCCTGTGCCCAAAAGCTGGCGAGCTGCCACCTGGCACAAACCTCCACGTTCGGTTTCACGGAAGCCTTCTACTGTGGTACTGCCTTTGGAGACTGGTCTTTGGTCTTGATCCAGAGGTTCAGAGACTCCTCAAGCTAATGGGATCATGAAAAGAGTAATCCCTTTTTTTGTGTCCTATGTTGGCTTGTTTTGCTTTAAGTTATGTTGGTTTTGGATGCATTTGCAGTCAGCCTTCCTATTGCTCATCCTGGAGGTATTCAGTAATTTTTTGTTAAGGCTTCGAACAAGGGAAGGCGTTGGCCATGTACCTGTCCCTGCAGTGGTTACGTGCCGTGTGTACAGACGGGCCAGGTTCCTCATGTACGTCTGTGCTTCCCCATGGCAAAAATTAAAAATGCCTGGCCTCAAATGCCTATGTGTATGCAGACACATGCAGCACAAACCCTCATAGATAACCACACCTCAAAGACCATTGAAAAGAAGGTACCTTTCTTGGTAAGCATCATCAAAGCAGTCAGATAAACGGCTAATTCAGAAGTGAAGAAGCAACAGGACCAAACGCTGCATGCCTTCATTTTCCGCTGGAGTTGTGCACCTCTGGCAGTTAGGGTAATGGATCTTCTGAATACTAGGCTGGATTGTGAAGGGGTGGAAGAGGAGTAAATGCTAATCCACAGCAAGAGCTTGCCCAGCTCTACATCACACACTAATGCTATGGATAGTGAAGGAGAAATACGCGTTTCAGTTTGCTGTGATGAGCTTAAAATAGTCTGAGCAGGCAGTCTTGGCTAGCCAGCTTTGCAGTTTGCTACTGACTGCCAGTGTCGTCCTGATGCTGTTCTGACATCTTTGCTCCTTTCTAGGGCTGTTTCCCTTTTTCCCTTTTGTGAACCATCCACACATCTTGTTCAACTTCTTCCTTTGGCTGGATTTCACTGCCAGAGAAGAGAGTATGAATACTGAGGCTTTGCTTCTTTTGAGGGTATTTTTGATGAATTAGTATGCTGACAGATATAAGAGCAAATTTTATCTGATACGTGAGCTTTAGATGGTTCCTGCATGGAATCAATGGAATTTTCCTATTCACAGTTAGTTGGGTGAATTGTTTTTATATTTCCATTTCTCTTCTGGATTGTTGAATACTGGCTGCTCTGGGGGATTAAAAAAACTACAATTTGTAGATCATTAATCTCTTATAGGGACATTAAACATTCTAATATTTTTTATTCAAATGAGCATGACTTATTAGTTTGAAAAGATGTTTTAAAGGGATTGTACACACTTGGGCATAAATGCCACTAGAGCGAAAGAAGATTAGAAAAAATTTATGTGTATTTTCAGTGACAGAAGCGACATGCATGAGCAGAGTTTCCTATCTGGCACTCTACAGGATAACATGATTTAATTTAATTTACATTTCCACTTCTTTCTTGTATCTGTCTAAAGTAGCTGGCATGCAGTATGAAAATTTTGTGGATGTGTAGATACGTAAATGCTGTGCGCATTTTATTCCAGCAAGATCAAAATAGTATTGACACCTGCCTAACAGGTCTGAAATGTTGAGAATAACCTTTAGTCTCATCACCCTGACATTTACTACTTGAAATGAGTGGTGTGATCTGCCCTCTTCTGTCTCTAGGGTGGGACTGGGCAGTTTGCCTTTAGATTCGAGTCATTTGCTGATGACACTCGGGAACCTCGCGTTCCACTTCAGGCTCTTGAGGAAATGATACTTTACTGGGTCTTTTCTAGCACTGCTGTCCCTTCTCCAGAGGAGGCCATGCAGACATGGCAGGTTAGGTCACCCACATATATGTAGGGTGACTTTTGAGATACAGTCTACAAAATATATGATAAGAGATGATTTTTAGACTTGTAACGTTTTGAATAACTGACAGAATGTGCTTCCACTTCTGTTTGCTGTTAAGCAGTCAGCTTGCCTGTCTGTAGCTGGCAGATGTACAAAGCAGAGCTGAACAGTTTGGTTCCTACGCTTGGAGGTACTCCGAAATATCAAGGAATGAGATGAATGAAGGAAAATTATAATAATGAAATGCTTTCCTGTACGTTTCTGACTGTTGTGAGCTGTTCCCTGCCTGCATGGCAGACTTGTCCTTGCTTCTCGTCTTAGCAGAGAGGAGCTGTTTTGCTCAGAGGGTTCTTTGACTATTTCCAGGATTGTAACTTGGAGAGAGAATGCAGTTTGGAGAGATGTTGTCTCTTTTATCAGAACAGCAGTCGTCTTGCATCGTGTTGTGGTTAATCAGATGTGTATGCTGGCCAGAGCTCCTCCTCAGTAGGACTGGAAGAGATTTTTCCAGCAAATCCTTAAGCATGTAGCCAAATGCAGGTTTGCACCAGTGCACACCAAGGTGTTTGCATTTCTTTTCTGTTTGAGGCAATGGAATTTGTATGTAAGAGAAGGCTGAATATCTCACATGTAGTCAGTCATATTTTGGTGTTAAGTCAAGTTACCCCTTTATTCCTCACCTATTTTTTTTATGCTATGTGAAATCTTTGGAAGCATTCTTAATGCTTTTGCACAAGATGCTTTTGCCTGAAAAATGAAATGCCTAACAGTGTGTGTGAGGGGGGATCTCTGCTCGGTTTTTTGCATTGTTGCTATTCTGGATTTATATGCAGGAAAAAAAAAAAAAGAACCAGCACTTTCTGATTAATTTATGACTCTTCACATTCAAGAAAACAATTTCTTTTTTGGCTGTGGTAGTGCTGCAGCAGACAGGCTAAGAGCGAGTGTGGTGATTGTGATGGGTGGGGCTGGAGATGAAGTTCAGTCATTTATAGTCTCAGCAGCTTGCAGGATGGGTTTGCATTAAAGCTGGACCTCCCAAGGCAACCCAGCTACAAAAAAAGGGGTTCTGGTACTTGAAACCTGCTATGTTCAGGCCCGAAATCCTTCTCTTGGTGTACCCTAATGTGTCATACATCCCGAGACTGCAGAGGAAAACACAAGGATCTGCCAGACATGCTCTCCAAAGACCTAAACATGTGATTTTTGTTGTTAGGGAGGATTGTATTCTTCCAGTTTGAGTAATGTTTATTGTTAGCTGCTGGAGCACTTGGAAAGAGTGAAGTTGCTTTGATGCATCTGTATTAGGATTGTTGTCTATCTTGGTGTTTGATTTTTATTTTGATTTATACAAATGCAGGAGAGCTTGCCCATCTAGTGGTTCTATGTGCCTGACAAAATACAGGCAAGCTGTGGCATTGGAAAATAAACCTGGCATGTTCTTGTTGCCATCAAATAAATAGTTCTTCCTTCCTTTACTTCTGACTTTTTAGTGCTCGGATAAAAAGATAAGCTCTGAATGAACCCTGAAGGTCAGTAGATTCAGGCTGTTTCATTCCGGTGAGGGAGTGAATTCCAAAGCTGTGGGGCCCTCGCGGCTAAATGCAAAGATGTGAAGGTTGGCGGAGAACTAACAAAAGATATTGGCCAGCCTCTGCATCCCACCAGAGGAAGGTGATAAGGGTAAAAGAAGGTGGACAAATATAATTTGGCAAATAGCTTTCAAGATGTATGCATGGCAGTAACTGCATTTTTTAACATTACTTTTCAATGTTTCCTTAATGGTAAAAACTTGCTCTAAAAGTTTCCCTGTGGGCTGGATCACTCTGGTTTCTAACTCAATGATGTCAAAAGTCCTTTATGAACAGAAGCAAGTTGTTTCGTTTCCACCCAGGGAAGTACAAGAGGGACAGAACACCTAGCTGGCAGCTCCCACAGGGCTGTTTTTCATGGCAGTGCCTTAGTCAGACTTTGTGCAATGTGAAGTGTCAAATACTGTCATTAAGATGAAGTCAATTGACTTCAAACCCCCACTACTGTTTATGTTTTCTTTTTCCAGCCAGTCTATATGTTGCAGGCATTTACTCTCTAAGTGACATGTAAAACTTGTTCACTTGATGTACTGGGCTATCGTCTCATTACATTAAACGCTGCCTGTGTTAGAAGTGATCTTATAAATGAATCGATGTCAGTGAACAAATGATGCTGCCATTTAATTTGGCTCTGAATTAGCCCAAATTGAATTGAACAACAATTTCCCTACCCACCACATACACCCAGGTTGTCTTTTGCTAGGAAGCGGTCATTAAAATGACAGGCCTTTAATTCATTATTGTTGTACTTTATTTCCAAGCGGTGAATCCCAACAGGTGATGCTGTGACTTTGAATGAATTGGTTTACTGCCCTCAATATGCCTCCGTTTGTACGCCCTGGCAGACACGTTAGTGCTCACTTTGGGGGATGTACGTGAGGCATCACCAGTTGCAAAGTGAGTTGCTTAACAGGAACAAGATATAAATCTCCAGGATTTTGTGGAAATCACCTCCAACCTCTTCCCTCCTGCTCCTGAGCTGCTAGAGAGCGCTTGAAAAGACACATCTTCTCTTTTATTTACAAGAAGAGAAACTTCTGTACACTTGCCAATGCGAAGATGTTGTGTCTGTCATTAACGCTCACGCTATCCACACTTCAAAGAGGCCTTGTTCGATTCCACCTAGGGCATTACAGACAAAGGGCACTATACATTTATTTCCCTTTTATTATGGTAATGAAAGTGTACCCATACTTATCTTGACGGTGTTTAACATTGCTTTCTTTGCTAATTATAGAATGCCTGACCCGGATTTCACCGTCAGAGATGTGAAGCTATTAGTGGGTAAGTTATTTTGAATGCACTGGATTAACTCTATACAGAACAGAATTGCTTTGAAATACTTGTCCAGTTCTGTTTGTAGACATTTGTGATAATTCTCAGAATCTGGGAGAAGGCATGGAGAAGCAATTTGTAAATTAAAAAGGCTGGGAGAACCCTAATTAGTTGTGCTGACTGGACTCTGATCTCATGCTGGATAATTGGCAGTTGGAAAGAAAGTGAATGCTTTTGCTCTTAACAGGTGTCCTACAAACAGTTTCGTGATCCTGGAAAGCTGCAGCTCTATTGATTAAGTTCCTGTTTTTTTTAATCTGTTGTAGAGCATCTGTTTGTAAAAAGTATGATTGGAGCCGTGTCACCTTTTGCCTGTGCTCTCCCCACAGTCTTTATCAGTGTCAGCTAGGTCAGTGCTTTGAGGAAAGGTTGCTAAGAGAGACTGAGCACAAAGCTGTGCAAACTGCCTATTTTTTTGGTAAGACACAAACCAGGGAACCATTGACCGTGATCATCAAATATTTCCTAGCAATTTTTGCAAAAGGAATATTTTTAAGTCTCAGAAAAGCTCCATTTTGAGTAGGAGATGACACTGTGTATTTCTTTGAAATCTGCTTTTAGTGACGATGGATGTTATTTATTGTTTATCTGAAATCGTTACTGAATTGTGATGCTGCCCTCTGGGAAATTGTTGCTGTGGAGCTAGCTGAGCCTGGATGTGTTGGCTGCAGTCCTTCATGGAGACTGTTAACTGCATTTGTGCTATATAGAGTTTATTAGGTTTATTCACCTGTGTTGTGGCAGAAGCTAATAATTTAAATTAGCCCAACTGCTGTGTTCTGAAAGGTGATTTTTTTGAAAATTATTCTTGAGTTTAACAATCAATAGAAACATCGAGTCTGGAAAAGGCTTAGTTAAGAAGAACAAGGGAAAGGAACTTGAGCCTCATTTCTGCTCACTTGGGGTTATCTGTGAGAGAGGGGTTATCTCTGATAACCTTCTTTCACAAACAAAACTTGGCAATTTATGACCATTTATAAGTCTGGGTGTGGCAAGCCTCAAACCTCTTAAGGCAGAAAAAGTTAGGGTAGTGGTGCAGGAAAAGTGCTATTTGGTGGCATTTCTGTTGGTCAATCTGCAGTTAAAGCAGGAAATAATGAGGGTATTTTGAAAGTCTTAAATTTTATGGACTTCCTCAATACCTGCGTGTGCACATTTGTAGGTACAGATACCTCCTTGTGCCTAATCCTTGTAATCATCTGGTCCCCATTTTCAATTTTCTCTGAGTTTGTTTCCTAGCTGATAAACTGCCATTTCGGTCTCTGAAACTGCAGAAGTCAAAGGTCTGATTTTGAGATGTTTTGGAACACCGCAGTGTTGCATAACAACATTGTTTTTCCTGTATAACAGTCAAAGTGTGGGAGTTGTGTTTCCTCAAGGTTGATGTCCCTTGAAGTATTATGGGGGGTAGAGATTCCTGTGTACATGGCCAGAACAGCAGGAGGATATTTATAAATAAAATTAGATTTATAAAACAATGGAGCAGAATAACAATCGTGATTAACTTTAATGTAAAGTGTGTGGTTTCTCACAGCTGGTTCGGCCATCCACGTATGTGCTCCAGGCCAGACACACACGCCTTGGTTCTTTTATTGTGTTTGAACAAACTCCCTTTGGAGTCATTGTACTGAGCCTGTAAGATGGTCAAGAACATTGTCACCTGTTGTCTTGTTTAATATGGTTGATGATTTCTGGCATCACAGGTGGAAACTTTGAATCAAAAATCTGAAATATTTGGGAAAATGGACTGTAAGCTATGCCTAAAAGGCATGGTTTCGATGGCAAATCGTTACTGTGGCTGTAACAGCCACAATGACACTGAGACCGCTTGGGGGTAATTCCTGTCTCCGTGCTAGAGTCCTTAATTTTCTCCTAATGACTTCTGGAAACACTGGTGAGCAGTTTTCTTGCATATTATTCCAGATAAGTTTTTCTAGTTCTAGCTTAGCATATATGTTGCACTCAAAATCTAATGTTCAAATGAGGCAGGTGAAAACTCTTGTTTTATTAATATCTCTTGTGATCATCGCTGCATTTTTTAGCAGATCTTGCCTGAACCTCCAGGTGGCTGTGTTTCTGAAACTTATTCAGTGCCTTGTTGAGGAAGGATGGATAAAGGAATGCCTTGATGAGAAGGAAATGATGTTGTGTAAATGTGCAATGGAGTGATCATAATTCTCTGCATCTGAATCTGCATGGGAGTCAGTGGAGAAATACAGATTGAAAAATATTGTGTTCTGTTTAAATTTGTTATATAGCATATATAACAAGTATTATAGTATGCTGGTGCTATTTAAACCTATCATTTGTTCTCTTTCCTTCTCTGAATCAGGGGAAACCCATTGGTTAGAACATTTTAGAGAGATGGGTTTTTCCGCAACACGTAAACTCTGTAGGATTTTACTGAGCCTTTGGTGTCAAATTATTCTGAAATTTTACTTAAATTGTTGTGTTGTCTTTATAATTGGGTAACTGGTACCTTTTAGTGACAAGGAAATAGTGACAACTAGTAGCCTAGCTTTTTAAATTTCCCTTTGAAAACTGCAGTCTGTGGCAATATTAAGGAGAATAAAAAAAAATGTGGATTTTTTTGATCATTTTCTGTGCTTACTTGGGTTTCGTTGTCTTGCTTTTTTTAGTATTTTGCTAGACTTCCCAAGAAACATTGCCAGCACTTGTGGGATTTTTGTTGTTGTTGTTTCATCGTTTAGAAACTGGAGGTGCCAGCTGTAATTTAGCTTGGTAATGTTTGACCAGCACGTCAGCGTGCGTGAATGTGCACCAGCGTCTAATGTGTGTGGATGAAACCCTCTTCCCGTGCAGTTGCTTTACTTTAGAGAACAAACACTTCAAACTGCACAGCTGGGAAATGATTATAACTGGACTCCTACCTCCATCTGAAAGATATCCCGGATACTTTTTAAACCTGAGACAGTGGATTCATTTCAGCGGTTGGAATTTATCTGATCTCTGGAATGGCTGTAAGCCAAGAATACAGATGAAGAAGAGGAAAGGAATTACTGGCCTGCTTAGGAACTTGAGACAACTCTTGGAAGAAGAAAAACCCTGTTGTAATTTAATAACTATTAAGCTTTGTAATTTCATTGACTAAGATAGATTTGAGTCCTAATTCTGAAGGACAGAATGTCACTGTCTTCTTTTCATAAGTTGATTTAAAATTTGATTAAGAGGGTCATTGGCCCTCTTGATGTCTCCTTAAACATTTGCATTAGGCATTTGAGTGTTATTTCTGCAGGCTCCTTATTTTTCACTCTTGGCATGCCATGCTGGTTTGTAGGTGGTATCCGTATGTGTATATGGACTACCTAAAAAAACAAGTGCACAGCAGTATCTGGTAAGTATTGGGGCTTTGTTTTATTCCCAAACTTTACACACATTTGCAATTGTTGTCTTTACATTTACATTGTATCTTGATTTGTGTCCTTTTTTTGTTCTTCTGTGCTCTCCTGCTCCCTTGTTTTAAGGGCTCCTAGAAGTTCAGAGCCCCGCTCTCCGTTCTTCCTCTCTGTAACTAGTCAGTCTTCCAGCCGGTACATGGTGTATCGCAAAGACGCTCCCAGATAGGGCTGCTGGCAAAACTCATGCTGCTCTTTTTCCCATGCTGCTAGTTGTGTAATTGTAAGTCTCAGAGCTTTCCAGAAACACTCCAGAAGTGCCTTTACGAAAAAAGTAAGATGTCAAGTTAGCTCAAGAATTGGTTTTGGGAGTAACAGATATATGTGAAGTGGCAAGTGTTGGGACAGCACAATAGCTGCCACTAATTTTTCCTCAGAGTATGTGATTCTAGATGACTTATTGCTCATTCCCAGGAGAGGCAGCTATACAGAATAAATTGTGTCTTCCAGGCCTCTTATGTTCGCTTCTGTCACCAGTTGATGTTTCTGGGCCACAGCACAGAGGGGTGGCTCACAGATTGGCAGGAAAGAAGTGCGTTTTCTCAGATAAATTTGCTTGAATCTCCAAACATACGTACCTGTGTGAATGCTTTATGCCAATTACACCAAAGAACAAAATACACTTGCCAAGGTTAACCTAGGACTGAGCAAGGAGAAAGGTAACTGCCTTGCTTAGCAAGCTGTTTGAAAGCCAGGGCTTCTGTGGTTGTTGTTGAACATCTTTGGCCTTGGCAACTCCTGAATTCGTGGACTGGATGCAATCATTTGCTTTAGTCTTGGATGTCAGAAAGCCAAAGCATTCCATTTTTTCATTTGCTTGATTTTTCTTTATATGATTCTTCACAGACATCATACAATCTGAAGAAGTGAGCACTGAATACTTTTGGAAGCTGTGAACCATGTAAAGGCAAGAGAAGGAGGAAGCATATATGAAAGTGCATCAGTCCGAGCTCCATTCTTTTTATTTGCTTACTTTCTTTTTTAGCAGTTTGCTTGGGTCAGCACTGATGGAGTTCTTTTAAACCACTGTTCTATGGCATCTGCAGCGTCTCACCCTTTGACTTGTAATTTAGATCTGCACTGCTTTTGTCTTCCCTGGGTTATCATGGGATGCCCAGAACTCCCTGCTCCTGTGGAGCCCCTGCATGAGTCTGGTGTCTGTATCTAAACGCTAGTGGCTAGTTTGGGTCTATCTGCTTTTATGTTTAACTGACTTCTCTTCAGTTTGCATACTATAAGCTGGCAGGCTGTGCCGTTGAATCCCAGATTTTATACTCGTACCTAAACACTAAATAAACACACCTCACCTGCTCTCCTGTGGGCTTTGTGTGCCAGGTGATGCAGACACCCCCAAAGCTGAGCTTGCAATCCCGGCTAGTGGCAAAAGAGGCCATTTTAAAACATGCTGAGGATTGTAGGAAAGAAAAGAGACTTGCAGTTATTGTGATCCCTGGGCTGCAGAGGTTAAAGTTGTGACCACAGCGGTCACTTCTGTCGGATCAGCAGCATTGTTGGATGGAATTCACTGTGCCCAGCCGGGCATTGTATCAGTGGGAACAGTGCAAGTACAGGACTATTCACAGGGTGGTCTGAAAACTGACATCAAGTCACCAATGGATTTTATTTAACTAACTCACTAAGGGTTTAATTCTAGGATTAAAAAAAAGCTGTAAGAGCAGTGGAGAATGTATCATCAGTAACATACTTCGCTATTAAAATCTACTACTGTAGACTGGGCCATAATACTTCCATGGATAGAAAATGTTTGATTCCTTTCATGTAGTTATTGTGTTCCCTTCACAAACTGGTTTGGTTTGGTTGGTTTTTTTGACTCGGATAAGGAACCCAAGTAAAATTGAAAGCAGCAGAACTTTTGGTTGTGATGAGGTTTGTGCGTTGAGGTGTGGCAGTAAGTAGCAAATGTGACAGAGCTCCAAAAACGGTTGCAGGGAGCAATCTTGACCTGGCCCGAGGAGACGATGCATAAGATGAGACCCAGTAGATTGTTTCAGTATTTGATTTCTGTGACTCTGTCAAATCTTTAAAAGACCTGGTGGCAGGCTTTGATCGCCAAGACAGAGGGCGAAAGGAATCCGAGGCTATGCGTATCCTGTTGCATCTTTTGCTGGGAGTAGCTGGAGAGATACCTAATTATTGCTGGGGTTTGCCTTCTCGTTAGAAACACCAAAAGAACGGGAGCTGAGCCAAAAATTTCAGATGCAAACCCAGTGTTTAAAGAAATATGTGTGAAGGTCTCTGCCTCAAATATGAGTTTATAATAATTGTGTCAGTGAAGAAAGATAACAGAATAAATTACATCATTAAACCCCAGAAGTCTGCAAGGGAAAAGCCCCATAAACAGGGGAGGTTGGCCCTGCAAGTGCAGGTCAGCTTTACCTTCTGCTGCCAAGTATCAGTTCTGGAGGAGGCGCTGCCTGCCGTCATGCATCTACTCATAGTTTATTCACTAAGGGAGTAAGATGTTAAGGACTTTATCATACCACACTGGAGTGAGCAACTGAGCTTTCTTTGATATCAGTGGAAGAAATCAGACCTGCAGAGGAGTATTTCACTGGCCATTAAGTTTTTGGGTTTTACATAGGAAAGAGACCTAAGCAAGCTTTCTGAAGTTTGATGTCACAACATTTTGCGCGTTGCAGGAGCACCTGCAATTCCACAGTGCAATGGCGCGCAGTAAATAGCGGGACTGCCTTTTCCCAGGTGGAAAAGGAGCTGAGAGGTGAAATGATCTGCCCAGGTACCTGTTGATTGCGGTGCTGGAAACAGAATTTGAGGAGTCTCGGTTTTTAGTTTTCTTGTAAGTTGTAAATGAATGTGATGAGCTGTGGCCTCTCCTGCACAGGGGGTTACAGTGGGGTGGAACAAGTACCCCTACTAGTAAATGTAAGCAGGCTGATTGAAATAATTTAAATTCGGTTGAGGCAGAAAGGATTATTGCCTGTTAGGTGTATGTATCAGCCATAAGTTGTCTGAGGCTCGATATCTTTCATAATTTTTCTTCTGTTAAATACATACGCTGCTGCAGTCGTCAGGAACTCCAGCTAGAATGAGAATATGTATGCCAGGAACTTCACAGAAAGACAAGATGTAAACATTGTAGGTAATGATTATTCTGTGTTTATGTGTTACAACTTTACAGATATATACATATGTATAAATTGCTTTCAATACTGAATCAACAATCATAAGAGGTGTCTCCACAGAAGAGAAAATTGTGGTGACTGCACATCAGGTGGGTTAAGGCAGGAGGGAGGGCAGAGACCACGTAAAACATTTCTTTTGCATTACATACATTTCT
Source organism: Clamator glandarius (assembly GCA_033459285.1). Taxonomy (NCBI): domain Eukaryota; kingdom Metazoa; phylum Chordata; class Aves; order Cuculiformes; family Cuculidae; genus Clamator; species Clamator glandarius. Next base: position 1,549,895 of record JAUNZM010000233.1, read on the forward strand.
TTTGGTGTGTTAGCACAGTGGTTCCTGAGCTAGCTATGCAAACGTGTTCAGCTTTTTGTTAGTTGCTACTCAAAAAAAAAAAAAAAAAAAAAAAAAAGAAAGCAAACCACATAACTGTCTCCAAGTAACTACTTCCTAGGGATTTTTTAGTTCTTTCCTCCTGCGTGTTTGCTCCCCGTCTCAAATTGATCTGCTCTGAAAATTGTATCATGGTTGAATTCACATTGGACTACAAAGCAAGTCGAGAGGCTCGTAGTGTGGTCTGTGGACAAGTAGGGGAAATTTTGTCTTAATCAACGTACAGTTCTCCGTCTTGTGAAAGAAAATTAGCTGTGCAGGTACAAAAGAAGGACAAAGCAGCCACACACTGCAGTTCAGAAAACTTTCCATCATTTCTGCTGAATAGGGACCTAGTGTTGCTTTTTCTATAGACCAACGCTCCATTTGTCTCAAGGAAGTTGTGAAATCGGAGACGGAGAGGAGTTAGGAGGGAGGCTCATTAGAGAAACTTTGTTGTAAGGAGTGCTTCCCAAAATTAAACAGGGTGTTCAAAGGAAGTGCAAAAGTCTGCCCTCAGACTTGCATCGAAGTCTTGATTAAGATGTATGATTCTCCCCCTGTGCGGGGATTTGTCCTGTGAATGGGAGTGCTGCGTTTGGAAAAGCAGAAGAGCTGAGTCAGGAGTCCTTAGTGGCTCTACCTCCAGGAGTCCTGTGGGAGGGATAAGGAGGAAGCAGCGAGGTCTTTGCTCTGTTCCTAGTGTCTAAATAATGCATTTTCCAAAATGCAGTGGACCAGGCTCTTCTAGGGGAGAGGAGTCAACACAGATCTCATGGGAGGGGAGGCACTTGTGTGAAATATTTCCATTCATTGTAAGTTTTCTCCTCTCGTTGCTCCTGGGTATTTTTGTGCCCTATGGTATGATCCGTACTTGGCTCGCTCTCTGGGTCCTGCTTTTTTGTCTTTTCATGTTGGAGCACTAACCAAAACTGGGTTAATGAAAGCATCCCCATTGTTCTTGTGGTTTGGAAGGCCAATGTCTGTGTAGTTTTATAAAAACCAACTTGTGAATATGTTCTTCAGCCTGTGAGGATACAGACTGGGGGTACCTCAGCCTCTGGATCCTGCCAGTCACACCCTAAATTTATCATGGTACTCAGGTGCACTAGAGGCAGTACATCTCTCTGATAGCTGAGAGGAGCAGGGGCATCCAGGAGCACTTTGAAGACAGGAAATAAGGATGATTCCTTGCTGGATGAGGCTGAGCTTGAATGTTCCTCACATGTGACTGTAAAATAATTGCAAGTTAGAGCTATTCCCATTGATCTGAGGCTACAAAACCAAAACCCGTGCTTCGAGGGAGCTGAGTCAGGTACTGGGCTACAGACTTTTTCAAGGGGAAAATGGAAAATCAGAAAGCAGTGTATGTCTGGTGATTTATCTTAGATGTTGTAATGCTGTTTGCAGTATTACAGCAACATGTGTTTGAGATCCTGTCTTTATGAAAACAGTTCTTCCATCTCATTGTTTTATGGCCGAAACTTGTCTTAAAATCTCCCACTATTTTTTTAAAAACCACTTTGTTTTAAGTTCTAGTTCCAAATATCCTCCCAGTCGTGCTGCTGGGACTGCCAGCGTGCTTCATGCTCCGAAGCTTTTTGGTAATTGGGAAATCTGCTAAGTCAGACCTCGTCTAAAATCAGGAAATAAATGTTACCACTGAAAATGATAACATCCAAGTGCCTTTAAGCTAGGATGGAGCCAAACATGGTCTGTCAACAAAGGAGTTTATAAATACTGTTGGTGTGAGTTGGCCAGACTTCTGGCTGTTGCATTTCTTTTTAAACGTGAGAACTACGAAGAGGAAACATCTGGACAATAAAAAAAGCACTGTTTTATTGGAGCGATTCATTCCAATTCTGTCTAGTGGGCTTCTCTTTTCCAAGTGCAGCACTGAAGACTTTCTGGCTCATCCTTTTGTGCTTGTCTTTTTTTCTTTCATTCTTTCTTTTCCCTTGAGCGACCTCTCCTGTTTTCTCTGTATCCCTCTTTCTTTGACGAGGCTACTGTACTGTTAAGAACTCATTTTACTCCCCAGTCTCATAGTAGCTTGTGAGAAAGTACAGATAAATCCTTCCAGACTGGAGCAAGTGCAGTTTGGATACTCTTACCAACCATGAACCAATAGTGATAGAGAGCAACATAATTTGCTCTAAGCAGGACCAGTAGGACTTGACAAGTGGGTTTCTGGTTTGTTTGTCATGGGATCTATTTGTTCTTTGTGGGACATCAACAATCCTTTATGTTGATCAGACAGCGTAATGTGATTTCCGACCTGTTCCTCTCTCTGTTCCCTGTTTGTCTAGGTCTAGGAAGAATTACAGTGCGCTGGAGCTGTGCTATGTTCTCTCCTGGGCAGAATTACATTTAGTAACCGGACTTGAGAGTTTTTGAATGGATTTTTTTTTTTCAAGAAGGTTACATTAGTGATTTTCCTACAGTCTGAGGGCTCTACCTAATTTGTTGAAAACTGAACTGGTTTGTATCAGCTCTGCAGCAACCTTTAGGGACTGAGGCATCCACTGACATTAAGTGAAGCGGTGCACACGTAAGTGGAAATCTCTCTGTATTAAGTAGAGTATTTCAGACTTTCAGAGAACATTGCTTCATTTAACATGCACTGGTTTTGTGCCTCTTAAATAGCTTATTGTTTAAGAAGAAAAGTTGCAGTTTGCGGTATCAGAAGGGCACACTAGAACTATGGTTCGGTGTCTCTGTATTTCCCACAGCAGCCACCTATAGGGAATGAACATCTCTTACCCAGACGTTTGTGGAACTTCACTGTGGGGCAGGAGGGGAGCTGACCCCGCTTAAAAAATTACTTAAGCTTCATCAGTTTCTTGAGCATTGGTGAATGGTTTGTATCGTGAAACCAGGACCTGGGGCAGAGAGTGGTTAAAACTTACCAAGTGTTCCTGGTAGACTAGAAATAGAAACTTGGCCCTCTAATTCCAGTGCTGTGCTCTGGTGCCAGACCATCTTTTTCTCATCTCAGCTAGCATCTAGTTTTTGCTGTTGCTGCCTGTTATGTGCCCTGGTTTAGCGCCTGCATTCCCTATACTGCCTATTGCATCTAACTTGTTTTTTTGCTATACCAATTAAACAAGTCTAAATCAGCATCCTGGTCATTCCCTTGCTTCTCTCCCCACCTCTGGCCCTGGTTTCCTATCCCCTTCCTTTCTGCTGGCATGGGCTTTGCTCTTTTTTGCAGTAAGATGGTTCAAGAAGTTGAATTGGCAGAAAAGTCACACTGTCCTCCTCCCTCACAGAGAGGGGGAGGAATATATAATATAGTATATATATAAAAAGACGTATGTATATAGTATGTAGTATGTTTTATATATATAAATTTTAACATGGTTTAGCTCTCAGCCCTAATCGTTGCTGGGCTAATACATATCGATGCAGCTTTCTACCTCTCTTGTGAATTTTCACTGGGGAGCTGTGCATGAGGAAAGTGTCTGGTAAGTAAGCCTTGATTCATGATTAGGACTTCTGTGTGATAAAACACAGAAATATTCCTTCTTTATGCTTTTTTTTTTTTTGGCTTTTAGAAATAAAAATGAAATATTCTAACACTCTTTTGCCTATGTTTAGCATGTCCGCTGACTTGCCATTTTGGCAGTAGAACCATTTCTATTTTTAGAGCTGAGCTTCCTGTTAGAGCTCTCTTTCTGTTTGCCCTTTACCTAACACAAGCAAACTCTTTAAAAAATCATAGTTAAACTGGGACAGTTTTGCTAAAAACAGTCATGTTCATGTCTGGATATAAACAGCAGTAAATCTGCTTTGAGCAAATGTTATAATAAAAATTCAGCCTCTTAAAAGAATGTATTTCTATGATGCCAAAACGTGAAAGTGAAATTGGACTGATGTATGAATATGGTCACGGTCATCTCAGAGCCTCTGTCTATGAGTGGGTTAAAAAACCTAGTTGTACGTGTGGGAAAATTAACCAGAACAGCTATTTTAGAATAACTCCCCACAGTCACACTGTTCTTCTGCAGTAAGCATCCTCTGATTTAGTTCGTCCAAACTAGAAAAGAGCTGTCTAATTCTTGAGGAATAGCACCCAAAATCCTAAATATTTGATGATAATTGTTATGCTCTAATGTCATAATTTGTCTTAGTCTGAAATGACCTTCAAGTGTAGCTATACTTTTACCTAAAAATATACATTAATATCAACATCTTCTGGAGATCTGATGGAATCTGGAGATCTGAACAAGCTGGATCGATGGGCTGAGGCCAATGAGACGAGGTTTAACAAGGCCAAGTGCCGCGTTCTGCACTCAGGACACAAAAACCTGTGCAGCGCTCCAGGCTTGGAGAAGAGTAACGCTTCTCACTGTGATGGCGTTTTGAGAGGTAGAAAAGGCAATCTAAGGGCAGAGGCAGTGTTTCCCTTCCAGTTCTGACTGTTCCACACTGCTTGTGCCTGTGCCATGCTGGCAGATCCTGAGGTCCTCCTGGTCCGGCTTTGATGGATGTCTGTAACCCCTCAATGCAGAAAACTAGAAAGCCAGAAAAAGGACAATGGTTTTGGTAATTTCCATTTGTTTGCCCTGAAATCTGAGGAGAACTAGAGTCAAGGTGAGACAAAGCCAGGGCTGCAACAGCCAGGACAGGGCAGGTGAGACCTTCAAAAGCAGCTTTTGAATCATCTCAAACATCTCTTGAACCCTCTCTTTGATGGACAAGTGTGCCTTGGGCACAGTTACAATCTTCTTCCCACCGTTCATGTTTCTGGTGGAGCAGAGCACTAGAAATTATAGTTTGGAATTCACAATGTAAATAAGGCCATAAACACCTGAATTGTTCTTTCCTTGCTGGGGTGTGGTTTGCAGAGGGAGCTTTCCTAAAAATAAAAGGAGAATAGATTGCACTGATCCAATCAATGCTCCTTTGTTCTTGTCTTTAGGAAAATAAAGACCTCTGCTATTGCCCGATTAACATGTCACTTAACGAAATCATTTCATGGCTTTAGGGTTCTTGGCTGGCTGATGCTTTTGATTGTGTAGAATGCAATGACACTATAAAACACTGCTAACATGAAATTATTTATAACATTTTCCCTGTATTTTATCTGTTGCTGTTAAATGTGGGTAATGTTGAGACGTTTTAGAAAACAACCAGTAGTCTTAAAATAGATTTCATAGATAAATAAAATGTAAGATTTGCAACAAAGTTATATCCCTTTCTGCTTTCTTTCCTTTCTGTAGTTATGTGTGTGCTACCTGGAATATGCTCAGACTAGAGGTTAATACATTTGGATACTCTATAAAAATGAGAAGTAAAATGTTTCTATATGGCATTATTTTTCTATGTGGTTTTCAGTGGCTGAAGTTCCAAAAAAAAATCACGGAAACCTTCAGTTTATGTTTCACGCAGCTGTAAGGATGCTAATTGGTACTATATAATGCCACTAAAACACATTGTGTGCCCTGAGCTGCTTTCTTTCCTCTAGTCCTGTAGCATTAAGGCTTAAGACTTTTCGCTGGCTTGAGCTCTTCCTGTGGACGTGCTCTAAATACCTTTTGTCGTGTGAAAAAAACCCGAATAACATGGCTTATTGCGATGTGGGAGCGTTACACCAAGTGCTAAAGCTGGGGACGTGCAGGAGAGGGAGGGAGCGTGTCAGGTGCTGGGAGCTTCACGTCTCCGTAAGAGGGAAACAACTGAACCCAGGTGCAAAGGCTCCTGATCTGCAGGTGGGACGTGGGTTGGGAGCAGGTGCCTGGACGAGGGGATGTAAAGAGCAAAGACAGAGAGCACCGCAAAGGGGGAGCTCGGTGGCTTGGGGACGCTCATTTCACGCTGGACCTGGATGTGCTGGGGAAAACGCTGGCTGAGAAAACTGCCTGGGAGGTGATGGGGAGAGACGTGTGCGAGTGTCCGAGCTGGATTCTTGTTTCCCTTTGTTCTTCTGTGCCCTCTGGTGGCTTTGGGAGCGATGGGATTGGTACGTGTCCCCTAACTTCGGTTGTTCTTACCCTGGCTCTGACATGCAGGGAATGTCGTGAATAGCGAGGGGGTTCTGCCCTGGTTCACGTCTGTCCCGGTGAGGAACAGGGTATCATAACAGTCTCCTGTGGGCAGCAGCAGAATACGTGCTTGTGCTTCCTAGCTCTGCGAGTTCCAGAGAGATTAACCGGGATGCAAGTCAAAGCCTCAGTCTTTAGGTCCAATTAACCTGCTAGTGAAGCCAGCAGAGTTCCTAAGGCTCTGCCAAACATCCTGCTTTACAAAACAAGGATTTTTTGTTTTTCCCCAGTGAGGAGTATAAAGATTGGAGAGGATCAGCAGAGATTGGCTTCTGGTTGAAGACACTATTTTCTACCGCCAGCACAGTCCTTAATTCAGCCACAAAGAGTTAAAATAATTCCGCAAGCTAGCTTTATCCTCTTAATGGACAGGCCTGATAATGATTCCTACAGAAAAGGACATTTGGTCTTTCCTCTGAGGTGGGAGAGCTGTACCTTCTCCTGCCAGCGGTGCCTGAAGAGGAGCCAGCAGCCTATGAAAGACTGGTGTAATTTTCACCTCTCATTCACACCTCCTGTGCCTTTCTTGTATTCTACTGCATAGTTCATGTTTGCTTTACTCTTGCTACCTCTGCTCCTAATATTGACACTGAATCCACATCAGGGAAAAGCGTAGGCTGTTTGCAAGGCTGGAATCCGGGAGCATGGGATGCGAGTCTGAAGCTGTTTCAGGTCAAGGCAGGGGAAGGCAGTGCTTCACCTTTGAGAAATGGGAAATGGCAACTTGGACTCCAGGGGAGATTATCACAAGTCCCAGAATTTCCCATGCGTAATTCTCTCTCCAGTTACCACGTTCTATAGGGGAAGCAAAGTGTGGGTGCAAAAATTCTGCTGGGGAGAGCTTTGCGGAATCACTTGGAGCTGGAGCTCATTGTTCCTGAAGTCTCTGGGGTGGACTCGTGAAGCTGTGGTTTGTGAAAGAGTTTGCTGATGCAGGGAAGGTATCTACGTATTGGAACTCGCATTCCTGAAGCGCAGCTCTCTTTCTGACTGGAGGACAAGGTTTGCCTCCCTGTTGCTCTTAAAGTATTTTTTTCTGAGTGGATGTGAGCAAATCTTCATACCAAACCAAGTCGTTTTGCGTGGCAGTGGGAGGCAGCAACTCTGCACAAGTCACTTTTCCTCCAGGTTTTTGTTGCTAGGTTAAAAAAACCCCAATGATGTTGCAGCATGTCACAATGTTGTAGGAATTAATCTGTTAAAACCTTTACAACATCTGGGGCTGGAATAACGCGATTACCTTTTTTAAGGTTTCAAGTGAAACATAGTTCTAAAGCAACTCTTCCTGGTTGATTTTATTTCCCAGCTTATATCTCTGCCACTTTTTCGTCTCTCTCCTTGCTTTTGTCTGTTCCTCTTGTCAAAGATGGTGCTGGCTTGTTTCTTAGTTACTGTCTTTGTGATCTTTGGGGGATTCACTTGTGCTTGATGAGTAAGCAGCAGTAGAGGAGGATGACATTTCTTCTTTAGGCTGTAAACCCCCCTCCAGTGAACCCTAGCATCACCACTTTGCCACTGAGTCACATCTGCTATGGGAGGGGAAATGATGCCTCTTAATTCTGCACCGTCCAGGCGTTCTCCAGTCAAGAGTTATATTGGAAAAGAATCCTGGGAAACCAAGGATGGTGCACGGAAGCATCCCCCATCAGCAGTAAGAGATGCTCTTTGCCAGCTAGGGATCCAGATGGACATTACTCCAGACATAATGAGTGAGGAATACGGTCCATGTGAGGGCAAGAGACTGCCAGGGTCACTGAGGTGCTGGTGGAACTTGTTGGGATCGATTGAGTGAGGTCCTTTCTTAAATGGCAGGGCAAGGCTGTGGTAAGGGGGGTTTCTAGGGAAAGGTTAACAGAAATGGCACATCAAGTGAGGTGCGTGTTTGGGATGTTGAGAAATCCACCCTGTCCTGAGATCTCTCAGCCTACCACTGCTTTTTGGAGCTCCACTGTTGCTGCTTTCCCTTGTTCTTTAGCTGTCTGCCCTTCTGGATGATATTTTATTTAACCTTCTCCTTGGGGCAGGAGATAGAAGAAGGTGAATCTCTTCAGGAAAGAGATAAAGTTGGCAGTAATCCAGAACTGCTAGGAAGTGGGCAGTGAGCGAGAGGCCGTTAACCTGTAATTATACATCTCAAATTTTGCGAGCAGTACTCCAGGAGTCATTATGTACAGGCTTGTTGGATAGTAATGTGGTTTAGGAGAAAAAACAGCCCCTCAAATTGCTCTTTAATTTGGAAGTGAAGAGACTATCAATTCAAATCTTAGCTCTTCTGTCTGTAATTGATAATAGTGTACATTTAACAAACCTGCTATTGAACTGGGCCTCATATTTTTAATTCGTCAGGTAGCTGCTGATTTTTCTTTCAGGAAGGATAATTGAGAGTTTGAACAAGGTTGCTTGCAGCAAAGCTGAGATCAAACCTAGACTGTGTTATAGCAGTTCCCAGACTCTGCCACACAGTACTTCGAATATAACTTTTTTGGTATCTGTGCACTTAAACCCTCTGGGCTGCAGCCGTTGCTTTAGTCCCCAGGCACTGGAAGCCAGGAATCAACTGGCTTTTACTCAGGGGCTGCTTAACAGCCTTCACCCCAGTTGCCAACCTGTTGAGTTGAAGACTGTTAAGCTGTTCCCCCTTGACAGTAAACAGTTATAAAAACAACAGAAAACACAACCCCAAACTAGATTTCATGTATTTTGTTTCAAATGCGTAAATACCATATTGAAGCGTTCTTGTGCTTTATACCACGTAACTAAATTGTCTCCCCATCCTGCCTCAAGGTGGCAACACGATGTACAGTCCTGAGCTCAGGCTAAGGATGAAATCTGTTCAACAGCCTTGTAGTGAAGTTTGATGGACCAATGGAACTATTGCAGGTTTACACCGTATAAATCTTTCTTTCTGATTACAAAGCTTTATGGCCTTGAGTTTCTTTCACAAATCATTATCGCATCTGTCACTGTCACTGCTATCAGTGGCTAAGCATGTTTTTAATGGGGTGATGCGATCCAAACTATCATTCTTTCTGAAATACTCCTCCCAAGCACACAGTAGGCCAGGTTCTGTAATTATTAATAATTTCCTTTGATGGCGTATAGCGGCCCTCCATTTTGTTTTAATGCAATGAGTTATTTCTTTGGCAGTGCAAATGGTTTTGGAATCAGGTTTTGGAAGCATTGCGAGTTTGTTTGCTGGAATCCTTCTCTCCTGGAAATGAAGCATGTCTCTCATGGGCTCCCGTTTGCTCACACACAAATGAACTGCTAATTAGGATGATGAAATTGCTGGGAGAGGTGAAACCTTCCAGTTGGCCGAAGAGAAGATTGTGGATTAATCTGTGTAAAGCTGAAGGCTTGACTAAAACTGCTGTTCAGCATTCTGGTGCTAATGAGACTTGTATGCCTGCCACTTGAGAAGCTGAAAGTATGTCCTGTAGTTTTTGTTGAGAGATCCAAAGTGGGGGCTCGCTCTTCCATGGCATGAAGTGCTTTCATCTCCGCTGATGACGACTGGAACTGAGAATGCTCAGCAGTCTGTATAAGGTGTTTAGGAGTTCACAACATCCAGCGATGTAAGGCAGTTTACTCTTTATGGGTAATTCTTGTACATGAGTAGAAGCATCTTGAGAGGCATATGGATGTTTAGAAAATTGCAGGGTACGACTTGGAGAGCTGTTTGTCTTGCTTGCCCCCTGCTACCATACTATATCGCCTCTTCATAGACGTTAATGAGCTCCTCCTCACGTCAGTCTATGTAAAGGAGGAAACTCTCCGTCTCTCTGAAGCAGAGACACCAAATGACTTGTATAGTGTAGTGCTGGACACAAAGTCCACTTCCAAGATAGTTCCCTGCTCGCTGTTGGGGCTGCTTGGGACCCACAGAGGGACTGATGCTGGTCTCTCATCCTCTAACAACAGCTTTCCCACAGTTTTTGAAAATCTACACATACATATACACACAATTATATATATATATCTATAAATAAAGCACAGGTAAATGTCTTGAGAGTGTGTCTGTGTGTTTGCAGGAAGCCGACGGATAGTGGATGTGATGGATGTGAACACACAGAGGGGCGTTGAAATGAGCATGTCTCAGTTTGTGAGATACTACGAAACGCCGGAGGCCCAGCGTGAAAAACTCTACAATGTCATCAGCCTGGAGTTCAGCCACACGAAGCTGGAGAACATTGTCAAGCGCCCCAATGTGGTAAGGGATCCTGTGAGGATGGTGTTTGTTTGCAGCTTCCTCCCAGTCACCAGGTGCTTTGTAAGAAATAAAACATGGAGTTTAAACAAGGTGATGTGAAGCTCATGTCCATTTAGTGTTAGGATCTCATTTTTGACTAGGTAGAAAGCCGGTCTCCTTGACAGTGGAACTTAATTTACAGGAGTTAGGTACCTGATGAGCTCGCAGTCATGAGATTTGCACAGATACCAAGTTCCTCAGAGGTATTTAGGGGAAATTCCATCCAAAATTAAATACCTACCTATTTTTTTTCCTCCTCAAGGGAGGAAGAAATTTAAAACCATTATCAGGAAGCATAAATTTCTCATATATAAACCCTCCTATTAACTAAAAAATATTCAGGGGAGTCCAAAGCAAAATGGTTGAAAATACATGTATTAAATTTGGAAACTTATACGTGATTAAATCAGTGTAATTACTGCTATGTCAGAATTGGCAGTGTCAGAGGAAGGGAGGAGACTTGTACACATTTTTTAATGGAGTCACTGGCAGTGAAACCGTGACCTTGTTAATAAAGGTGATTTTATTTATCAGCAAAATGTAGCCATGTGTGGGTGAGGATTAGCACATCAAATCAGTAGCACACAGTGACAGAAGAAATAGCATTGCATTTTTCAGAGTGCCTTCTCAGGACACTCGGCAGAGCCTTTGGGCATCAATCCTCGTGAACAAAGGGGCTTCTCAAATCAGAACCTGTGGCTGCGTGTTGCCTGTGTGAATGTGCTTGAGGCTCTGGATGCTTAAGGAACGGCTGTGTGTGAAAACATATCTCTATGATGTTTTGTTTTCCGACACTTTTCTTCTCACTTCTAAATGCCGTTCTAGCTGTACCAGCAGATTTTTCACTGGGGACATCTCTTGCCTATGTAAACAATGTAAACACCACACTTCTGCCTGAATAGATCAAAAATAGAAGTCAACTTTAATTGCTGATTTGTAGAAGAAATTCTTAAGTAGGCTTTTGTGTTCTGTTATGCATGTATCACAAACTGAATATTAAGTACATATTTAGAAGTTTGTGCAGATTTTTGCTGCCATTCAGGCACCAGTGGATAGTTTGGAAATGCTCTGGGGAGTTTCTTGTGTTCAAGTAATCCCAGTTTTCCCAAGCACATCACGCTCAGTGAGCTTTTAAAACATCTGTGTGAATTTCCTGGGTGCTTAGAGCTGAAAAATGCAATTAGGTACCTGTTACTGTGTGTAAATGAATGCTTCATATCTGTTTAATATGACCTGAGTGCTCAGTCAATTGTAAAACCAGGGATATTTGGATCTCACTGAAAGAGAGGTTTGCATTCCCATTAAATCCTTGGGAATAGAAGAGAGCGTGCTGGAGGCTCAGACAAAGTCCAGTTCGTAAAGTCAGACACTAGTTGAATACTATATTTGTATAAAAAGGTCCCTTGAATTCTGCAGAGCTCTTTGAGCACATGTAAAGCAGAAATACTTGATCTGTGTTCCCTGTTGTGTAAAGACTGTAGGCTGCAGTATCAGGATGTGGGAATTGTTTCAGGATCAGGGCAGTAACTATTAATTTTGTTTTCACATTCAACTGTGATATTTATGGATTTGGTACTATTCCTACTGGCTGCATTGTCTCCTTTTGCCCCTTCTCTAAGTACCACATGTTATCAACAGTACCTGGTGCAGATGAAGAAATAGAGAGGGCCAGCCCCTGTCGGCAAGGATTTCACGTGCTAGTTGCCATATTGTGAAGATCCTTTGGGGATGCAGTTGGTTTGACTCTCATGGATAACATTCCTGGGTGGGCCTTTAGAAAGGTTTAGCAGCCAGGAGATTAAATAGGGACTTGCTGGACTTGCCAAGTGAATTGGTGCTTTCCCCTGTTTTGAAACCTCGCACGTGTGATCCACTTGCATAACCAGAAGGGAGTGTTCTCGATATCTAACTCAGGCTCCATCGTAAAACAGACCAGAGAATGAACCACAGGCTTGTTCTTGCTGTTGTGGTGGACGGATCACAGTTCATGCTCTGGCACCCAGCGCAGGAGCTGTGCTTCAACCTCCCCAAACAATCTGCAGTTGCTGTTTCTTCCTCATCCTGCTGGCAGTATGTTTCCAGTTGCTCAGCTTTTACTGTTTTCTCCTGCCCACACTTCCTAAAGTTTGGCTTTTGGACAAGAACTCTGGTGAATTGATACCCGAGTAGAGCGATGAAAGATATGCACAGCAGGCAATAATGGAATTACTCAAATCAGAATTTGGCCAGAACAATGGTGTTAATGTTCTGTGAAATGTAAGGTATTGGAATAGCATAATCTCTTTTATGTTTATAATTTAATATTCGTAAATGCAATTTCTAGGCTACTGGCTACAAAAATACTTTTGAACACAGGCAGCAGGTGATGCTGCAAGCAAAGGGGCTCACAGGTGCCCATGGCTCAGAATTTACACCCAGTTAAATTGACTGCAAAACTCGTCTTGCTCTGAGTTGCAAAGGGCTGAGTTGTGGTGATGAAATGCTGCACCTTAACCACTTGGGTCCACAGGACTTTTGATGAACCGTGAGGTTGTTGCGGTTTCCTTGTGGCTTCTGCTGCTGTTGTTTAGCCAGCAGGAGAATATCCAACCATGTGTTCAGTAACTAACAGTTGGTTTTGGTGGCGCTTTCAGGTGGACTTGGTCGACTGGGTGGATAATATGTGGCCACAGCATTTGAAGGAGAGGCAGACGGATGCTACCAACGCTATTTCAGAGATGAAATACCCCAAAGTGAAAAAGTAAGTTGATTTAATTCCTCTTGAACTCCAAAGCTGATAAGAGAGAAAATAATGATTTATTTATTTGTCAGTGAGTAGGAAGGGGGTTTGGTGTGGCTGAGGTTCTTGAGCTGTGTAACACCTACCCATGGACCGTACCAGCTTTTTGGGAGAACAGTTTTTTATTTGAGAACTTTATAGATTCTTCATGTTTTTAGTCTTTAAGAGAGAAATATTTTGAGTTTTATTCTAAATATTAATTTGAAAAGTCTTAAGTTTTTTAATTGAGAAATAATGTAGAGTTTGCTGAACACAATCTTTAATCAAGTCCCTTTGAAAAGTGCATTTTTATTTGCCGGTTTTGAGCAACTCTGTTTTGAAAATGGCAGATTGACCTTAAACAGTAAATTCTCCAAAAGCGCTACCCAAAGAAATCGCTTCGCTGGATACGGATGTGTCATACAGTTCACACAGTGTAGCCCAAGTGCTTCCAAGGCTGAAGTCAGATCTTTCCCACGTTCTAAATTACTAGTGGCTGAACAGCTCTTAGCTGAGTGGTGTTCTGTGAAATGAAGTCCATTTTTAGTAGGTGTGTGTCTCCCCAAGTACTCTGTCACTGCCCTTTGTGCCAGTTTACTTTTCTGCTGACTTTTTCAACAGCAAGATCAAATATTGGACTGGCTGTACAGGCTCAGTTTCTCGTTTCAGAGGACCCGCTCAGGGCAGGTTTGGGAGAACATGAGCAGTTTGTCCTCCTTCTGCCCATCTCGTCTCTAGTTTTTCAACAAGTTGCGATAGTGCATCTCACCTCACCTTGCTGTTTCTTCTGTTTTAATGTCTTCCTTGAAACTGTTTTTATGTAATGATTGGAAAAAAAGAAACTAATAGGGGAGCTGAAAATGCGTACTCTAAATTTCACAGGAATTACTACAACTAATAATGGTGTTAATGATATAAAAGCTACTGACCTGTATGGCTGATGAACACCACATAATCCTGGAAGCCCTGCACTGCTGTTTCTCTTTTAGAGATATTTCCTATTGGCCAGACCTAATGCTGGCGGCGTCCCAGGCTCTGCTGTTGAACCGACCTCTAGCGTTTTGCAAATGGCTCAGAACTGTTTCCAAACTGTCTAAAATAGATTGGTACTCACATAGGCAAAGGAGTATGCAGTCAGAAAATGATATGCGGCATTTGCTCTTATTTTCTAAAAATAAATGTTTTGGAAGGTAAAGGTGTCCATAATAGAAAAGCCCCTGTGGGAGGCACCGTGGGGAGGGCTGGTCCTGTGCTAACGCTCAGCACCACTGATTTCAGTGGAAGCTAAAGATATTCTATCCTTCTGAAAAAAAGTGAGCTGCTAGTTAGGGTAACCAGATATGGATAGGAGTGCCAGATTTCACATATGGAATTGGAAATGTCCGAAGTGGCGTGCCTAAGGTCACACAATAAACCAGCGGCAGGCCAGAAATTAGAAGCCAGACACTTCACTTCCCAAGTGGTTAGTCTGCTAACTAATGTTATTTATAATATGCTACGGCTAAGAAATGGAATAATGATTTAAGGCATCAGGATTCATGGATTATAGGAGGTAAGCAGTAAAGAAAGCAGTTCCTTTCTTAAAGCAGGCACACTCCAGTTGCTAAAAAAATATGTAGCAAGTAAACAAAGCAAGGCAGAGATGGTTTAACGGATAAGGTAGCAACATGACTAACAGAATTTAGCAGAGAAAGCAGAGTATATTCTTGCAGTTCACTACTTGCATCATGAAATGCCAGATGGTAGGTTTCAAAGAGGAATTTTGGAGAAGTAGCAATTCAACAGATTTTGACATGGAGCTTTTCCCATGTGTGGGTGATGGCCTGGTAGAAAGGAAGGAGATGCTTGATGAAGAAACAGACACAGAGCCACTGAGGTTGCTGTCACTGGCAAAGTGAAGGTGGAGGTTGACAGCTTGATAAACTAGTAGATGTGATAGGTAGAGGGAAGCTAAACAGTGCAAGACTGTTAAGTGCTTGAAATGTGACAATAGGGTTTGATGTGGGGGAAAAGGAGTTACCATGCGTGAGAGTTAAAGGCAAGGGTGATGTGGCTGGAGTGATGAGAGGGAGGATGTTGCTAGTGAGTATCATCTGGCGTAAAGACTAGGGAAAGCTGATTTGCAGCACTGTTGGCACAAGCCCCTCATCTGTCTGAAGAACCAACAAAGATAAAGGCAGTAACAAACATCGATAGTCTGGGAACGCATGAGAAGTTATGCTGGATCAGGATGAAGATCCGTGGTGCCCAGTAACTTGGCTGCTGTTGGCTGCTGTCATAGATGCCCTGGAAAGAACGCAAGAACAGCATGAGCATAAAATTATGCCACCCCTTAAAATTATCTTCTCAACTTCCCTTCCTGCGGTTCAGGCGGGGACTATCCTGAGGTGGAAGCGTGTGCATAGTGACTCTCAGATTTCTCTTCCATGAACCAGTCCAGTTTAAATATGAACTCCTCAGGAGATTAACTTTCTCCATCTTTGGAAATTCAGTTGACCCTTTCCTGTGCAGATACCTGTCCCAGCTATTGCTGTGAGTACCTAGACATTATGGACCCTTATTTAAGAGATCGTGTTAAGTTCTGAAGCTCGATGTCGGTGCTGTCACTTATTTCATGCTGCCCATTCATTTATGCAAACAGTCTATATTCATATGCTTTATTAATGACTGCTGTTGCTCAGAAATGGGATTGTTTCATTTCATTCTTGTTCTTCGCATTCTCATGCTACTAAGAGTTTGCAGTGTGCGATACCCACCATTAACATGTTCCCTACAAACAAAAAGCACTCCAGCGGAAGCGTTGCGGTTTTGCAGACACAGATGGCATTACCAGACACAAATGTCTGTCTTGGCTCCTGCACGTCAAGTTCCGTGCTGGGAATGAAGTTAGAGAACGCTCCATCTGCTGTGCTGCTTCGGTTACCAGGAGCACTGTGCGCACTGGAGACCACCCTGGCTTTCACTTGGACTTGCACCATTAACTTTTTTAAAAAATTTTGGGTAATGAGGTTATTTTCCTGTCTGTAAGTAAATGACTACTTACCTAATGGGAGCCTTAGAGGACTGAATTAAGTGAGGAAATGGTTTATGTTAAAACCATGTGAAACTTTCCAAGTACTGCCTCTTAAGCAGTAAGACAACATGAAAAATTAAGGGGATGGCTAGGTGAGATTGCAGTGTGACAAACTTCAAGCTGATAAAAGTTGGCATTGCCCCTGAAAAAACAGTCCCATGCCCACATTGTCCCATCCTCATTGCTAGAACATGCCATTGTGCAGCTGCAGAGCAAACTGGGCTGGAGAATGGTCTGGCTGAACACTGACTCAGAAATGGAGAAGAAAAATTGATTACCTTTCAGGCTGTCCAAACTACCACATGGCTGCATAAATGCTTGTGCCAGCCGAGGGGCAGTGCAGGAGTGTGAAAAATCCCCCGTAGAGTGGGATCATCAACAAATCCTTTCTGCAGCTCATACAAGGTGCTGGGCCGCGAGGCATCGGGTGAGCAGAAGGAGCAGCTCATGGCTACTGAGGAAGCCTGATCCTGCCTCTGCTCTTCCACATCCATGGGTGCAAGTTGCTGCAAAGAGCCTCACAAATGTGGGAGCCTGTTTGTGAGAGGGCAGCATGCTGGGGCACTAGGGGCCAGGGCAGAAGGGAAAGGCAGCGCTGCTGTAACGTCAGATTTTATGGGCCAAAGCTTGTTGTGTCGCCTTGGTTGTCTGTGGAACTGTGAATCCCAGTGGTAGGAAACAGTGACCAAAGGAAACCAAACTGGGCTCAGAACGGCTTCCTTTCATGATTGTGCACTGGAACCATTTTCAGGTAGCTCAAAACAAGCTGAGATTTAAGTTCGGCCAGGTCTGAAGCAATCTGGATACAGCTGAGCCTGAACTGAAGAAAAAATAAAATAGTATTAATTAGATTTCTCATTTATCAAAACAGATAGTCCTGCTGAAATTACTATCCTGTTTATTAGGTTTTGTGTTCATAGACTTGCAAGACTATTTGTGGCAGTGAAACAGTGAGTGTGGCAGGACACGATGGCTGTAGAAATAAAAACAGGCATTTCTCATGACTTGATATTGTTTGTACTATGGAACAAATGAAAATGAAAGCTTCAGTGACTACAACAGCCTTTTTGCCATCAAAATTCTTCCTATTATTTAAGTAATTACCTAAGCAATGCTGTAATAGGTTTTTATGTCACTGTTATTCCTCAATTAAGGAAGAGGTATCTTGTATGAAACATCTACCTGATCATAAAAGGATGATGCTCTGTTACTATGTACTCTGTCGGCCCTGTTTTCCCTCTCCTAGGCTGTTATTCAACCATCCATTCCTTTCTGTTCATTCCTTTACAAAGTAGGGATGGATTTAAACTGATGTTAAAATGCTCTGCTGAGCTGTGGTCTAATTAGAAGCTGAGCGTGTGCCTCTGGAGACAGAGATTGCCCTTTGAATTGAGGGAGCTTGCAGGTCCCCTAACGCAACCTGGTGCTGTTTTATGCATATGAGACTGGTGTGCACTTTGTATGTCATTTATGATTCGCTTTTGATACAAAAGCTCTCTATAAATAGAATTAAGTGTAAGAAAATTAGACCACTAAGCACAAGTTCTCATTAAAACTTTCCGAGCTGGCAAAGTAAATAAAATGTAATGTTTTCAAGTCAGTGCATTAGTCTCATATCCTCCTTTGTGCAGAGCCTGGAGGACTTGCAGCATCACACGTGTAACTGATGCAAACACTGGCGCTTGGAATGGTTTGTAGTGAGCCTGGAGCTGAACAGCCACGTCACGAGGATGGAGAAGCGAGTTGTGTTCTCACCAATATCAAAATGCTGTTCTAGGGGCAGACAGACCCAGCTTGCTGTGAATTGGCAGCTTGGTTCATTTCCTTGCAGCAGTGGGCACCTTTTCAGAAATTTAAGCTTCCAATTTAAAACAAAAAAAGAGGCCTCTTGGTTCTTACAGTAAAGCTGAAGGCATAGCGCTGCAAGGAAGTTCGCAGGCAGCCTGAGATAGTCACTGGGTGTCGTTCCTCTGATACTCTAGGTGGGCTGTTCTTGCCAAAATCTGGCATTTGGAAGGTAAACGTGTTCCCTGTGGAGGCCTGGATGTGGTGGCAGCACATGCAGGTGTGAACCCACCCCGTGTACACCAGAGCTCGGTACAGCCCCTCGCTACAAGGAGGGTGTTGAGGGGCTGTAGCGCGTCCAGATGAGGGCAATGAACATGGTGAAGGGTCTGGAGCACAGGGGTTATGAGGAGTGGCTGAGGGACCTGGGACCGCTTAGCCTGGAGAAGAGGAGGCTGAGGGGAGACCTCATCGCTCTCTACAACTACCTGAAAGGAGATTGTACTGAGGTGGGTGCTGGTCTGTTCTCCCAAGTGGTAAGTGGTACAATGAAAGGAAATGGCCTCAAGTTACACTAAAAGAGGTTTAGATTGGATATTAGGAAAAATTTCTTCACTGAAAGGGTCATCGAGCGCTGAAACAGATGCCCAGGGAAGCAGGTGAGTCTCCATCCCTGGAGGTGTTTAAAAGATGGGTGGATGAGGTGCTCAGGAATATAGTTTTGTAGTGGACAGGCGCGGTTGGACTTCATGATCTCAAAGATCTTCTCCAACCAAATGATTCTGTGGTTTTGTCCAACAGATTCATAACCCGCTTGGGGCAGGATCTACGTCCTTGGCACCTTCCCAAGTGCTCTGTACCCCGCTGTGTTCCATGATTAGTCACTGTTTGGGGTTGATTTGGGTGGCTTGCCTTGGCTTTGGGCTGGAAGTGCTGGCAGCCACAGCCGAGCAGCCCTGCTCCCAAGGCAGGGAAGGGGCTTGGTGCCCGTGGGAAGGCTGTGGGGCTGGCATGGGGTGCACAGCCTGCAGATTTGGGGCTCTCCCTGCAGGGCAGAGGCTGCTGGGTCCCCAGCACGGCAGGCGAGCCTGGCTGACCATGGTTTCTTTTGTCCTGCAGTGTAATTTGTGCCTCGCAGTCGCAGGGCCCCAGGGTGGGGGTGATGCTTGGTGCTGGCCGTGCTGGTGGCGTGAGTAGTCGCCCCAAGCTGGCCATTGTTTCCTCCTGCCTCCCGCTCCCAGATGCTGTGAGATGAGGCCGGGGAGCATGGGATGCTCCCTGCTCCGGCACCCAGGACCATCTTCTCCGCCTGGAGCAGAGGAGGGAGCAGTGTCAGCGCCTTCTCCCGATTTGGCACTCGCAGTTGGCTGATGGGTTTGTGGTATTCGGTTTCAGGCTTAGGGATCTCAACCAGCCAGCGCTGAGAGGAAGGAAGAGCGAGCTTTACTTTTCTCATTGGCCCGAACAAAAAAACAGAAGCCTCTGCTGGGGTTTGGGAGTGGTTTATGGGCTGAGCTCAGTGGCAGGGGAGCCCTCACAATGCCAGAGGGAATAGAACCGCCCGGTGTGCAGTGTCTATCGTTGGAGAGAAGGAGCTGAGCTTCGGGAACGCTGCACCAACGCTGTCCCTGCTGCACAAACGCCTCCTCCCCATCCGCCGCCTTCGCCTTTGTCTCTGTGGGTGCCTGTGGGTTTGTAGCCGTGCGGGTTAGAGGGCATCGCGGGACTGCTCGGAGCGCTGGGCTTGCTTTAGTGGTGTTTAGGATCATCCCCCCCTCTCTCTTCTGGGGGGATCTCAGTGTCTGTTCTTTGCAGGTTACTCCATATTTCTTTGCATCCTTTCTATAACAAATCTCTGACTGCTCTGGGAAGACCTTAGTGCAGCTTGCAGCGCTGGAAGGGGTTCCAGGAAAGCTGGGGAGGGGCTCTGGATCAGGGAGGGCAGGGATAGGATGAGGGGGGAACAGTTTTCAGCTTAAAGAGGGGAGATTGAGACGAGATCTTAGGGAGAAATGTTTTGCTGTGCAGGTTGGGAGGCCCTGGCCCAGGTTGCCCAGAGCAGGGGTGGCTGCTCCGTCCCTGGAGGGGTTCAAGGCCAGGTTGGATGGGGCTTGGAGCAATCGGATCCAGGGGGAGGTGTCCCTGCCCATGGGAGTGGGGGCAACTGGATGGGGTTTAAGGTCCCTTCCA
Source organism: Clamator glandarius (assembly GCA_033459285.1). Classification (NCBI taxonomy): domain Eukaryota; kingdom Metazoa; phylum Chordata; class Aves; order Cuculiformes; family Cuculidae; genus Clamator; species Clamator glandarius. Next base: position 1,570,054 of record JAUNZM010000233.1, read on the forward strand.
ACCCAATCTGTTCTATGATTCTATGAAATTTGGCAGGGAGGGAGAGTTCCATTCCTCCCCTCCTAGCACAAATCATAGAATAGTTTGAGTTGGAAGGAACCTTAAACATCATCTAGTTCCAACCCCCCTGCAGTGGGCAGGGACACATCCCACAATCCTCCCCCCAAAATAACAATACATTAACTTGAACGAATTGAGGCTTGTGGAGAGCACAAACCAAACTCCTCAGTGGGGAAGGGATGCCCCCCCAGCACACATTACAAGCAGCTGCGTGTTTAAACCCTTCGCTGAGGCTGTGCAGGGAGATGAAGTCAAGCGTGCAGGGATTGGATGAGGTGGCAGTTGTGAAAAAAGAGCAAAAGTTGGGCCGTCTTTGGCTTCACCTGTATTTTCAGGGTGTAACTGCTCCAATCGTCTCCCTGTGCCCTACTTGGGATCGTGTTCCTGTACCCCGCTTCACTTACTCCGCCACCTCTGCGCAGCGGGATGCTCTTCCTAGATTTCTTTCAACATGGATGCTGTGTTCTCGCTTTGGTCTGTTATTTTTTGTTATGGAAAAACCTGGAAAGTTCAGTCCTTGCCTAGATGAGCAGCTGTGGGTGATGAGCAGCCTCTTTGCTGAGGCTGGAGCCGAGCGGTGTTTAGGATTAGCCGTGGATCTGCGCTGGCACCATGTGACTGCGGTGTACGTTGGGAGAGGAAGCCGTAGAGGTCAATGCAAAGGCATTGTGCCCGACTCTGGCAACGAGGGAGATCGCTCTATGGCACAAGGTCGCTTTTTTTCAGGCTCCTGAGCCTTTCAGTAGCTGTTGGGGTTGACAAAAGCAGCCCTGTAAGGTTAACAGAGGAGTGGCTGGTTTGTGGATGGAAAATAAACCTGTTTGTTCCTTTTTTTTCGCCAAATGCTTTGTAGATTTTTATTAATCACCATATCTGGCTCTTTCACTAAACCCACGTTTATTGGAATGGGAATAGTGTTTAGAGGAGTTTCAGGAAAACACAGAAAACGAGGTAAAAACAAGGGAAGAGACTTGTGTGCTCAGTTATTTCAGCCTTGGTGTTTTCTCACAAAACTAAATTTTAAGCACTTTGATTTGACAGAGACTTCAATCCTATAATTTCCTCTCTGAACACAAACTGACAGACTCAAATTTAGATTATTGACTACCGAGGAATGAATAAAACCGGCTAATGCTTAGGCCTTTTATGTTCTTTCAGAACATCTAAATATGAAAGGGTAATAGAAGATAGAGAGCACTGCCTTACAGAATTTTTGTTAGTGATATATTTTCCATCCCACCTTTTTGAAATCGAAAATCCATAAGGATTTGAATTTTCTACTTTGAAGCAACATGGCCCTCTAATACTCCACGCTGCCATGAATTTCCATGTTGTTTTCTAGGTTTATGAGCAATTCTCCAGTCTGTGACTTTTTGCAGTTTGACTGCAACTTCATTTCTGGACTTCTTTCATTGCTGTTAAATACAATCTGACTTGGAATCAACAACATCTTGGTAGGGAAAATATGAAAGGAGACATTAAAAAAAAGAAGGTATTTGGGAGGGAAGGACTCATATTTTGAAATGGAGCATATTGAGAGGCTAGACGGCTTCTTGGCTAGCTGGGATTTTTGAAGCATCTGAAATACCCCAGGGGCAGAAAAAGCTCTTTTCCTGCTTCTGAAGGTTAAAAAAAAATAAAAATAATCCAGAGCGGGCAAGAGGAGAGATGTGTAATTGCACGAGGAGAGGTTTTAATTGTGAGATGAAGGCGCAGGACCTTTTTTGAAGCCCACAAATTGACTGTCTTCATGACAGCATTGCGTATCATTCTGTCAACTCCGGCTCGGGATGTGGTTGCTAGGCAGCAGGCTCTTATGTACCTATAGTCTCTCTGATTTGCCAGCCTTCTGCAGACACATGGTAAGGTCCTTTCCAGCCTATCATCTAGAGGGACTTTTGCACGCCGTCTGCATACTGCTGAGATTCTCCCTACCTGAATGTGGTGAGAAAAAGACACAGTTAAACGAGATGTTTTATCTTTTTTTTTTTTTTTTTTTTTTTTTTTAAATCTTGTTCTGGTACCGGTTCCACAACTCCCCCCACTCCACGCACACACACAAAAATAAAGCCATGAAACGGAGACCGGAACAAGGAAAAGAGGTTAGTGGGTTAAGTGGTGTGTGTTTCCTGCGTTTGCAAAGGTGCCTGTAGCGAGAGGGGCGGCTGTAATTCGGCCATTAGTTACAGATGGTGGCTGGAGGCTTGAGATTCGTGCAGCGAGATGAGAGCTCGTGCCTCTCTTTCCAGTGATGCCGACTTTAAGCTGCTTTGAAAACCTGAGTCGAGACAGCGTAAAAAAAAAAAAAGGTGGATTTGATACTTAGTGATGCTGCCTGCTGGTTCCTTTACGTGTTTTGATGCAGAGATGCCTAGAAATGTGAACAAAAAGGAGTTAGTTTGCCAAATGAGGTTTCTGTCCCCCCAGTCCTTGCAGAAGTGGCAAGCAGGTAAAGAACATTCAGGAGGATTTTTAAGGAAATTGGATTTTTCAAAACTTTGCTTTTTGAAGCAATTTGTATACAACTTTTGGTGACGGTTATGTCTCAGGCAGTGAAGGGTAGCATTAAACAGATCACCCCGAGGACCAGCTGGGGCATAAGAAATATTTCTAAACAGCAGAACTTATTGTTTTTTTCATTCCTTAACTCTGAAAGCTTTCCTTCCAGCTGAAACCTGCTTATAGTTGCTTCAGGAGACAAATCCCAGTGCTATAAATGCAGAAACCTAATTGGTGGAAAGAGTATCTCACATGCAGCTAACATCTGCAAATTAAGATGTGGAAAATACTGTTTCAGACTGATTGGTTGTTGTCCCTCACTCTGCTTACAGGTACTGTTTGATGAGTGTGAAAGGATGCTTCACTGATTTTCACATTGATTTTGGTGGCACTTCAGTGTGGTATCACGTTTTCCGTGGGGGGAAGGTAGGTGAACCTCCTTTGATGTTTGTTTTTATTTCTCTGTGCCTCTTGTGGAGGGGAGGCATTGCTTTCTTTTTATTTTTCTTTTTTTCTCCTTTTTTTTTTTTGGGGGGGGGAAGGGAGCCAGTCAGCGATCAGTCTGTTTCAGCTGGTTGTGTTGATGTACAAGGAAATCACCGAGGGAGAAGGACAGGATTCACCTTTATGAAGGAAACTAGTGATTTATTTGAAGTACCCGCTGTGTAATTTGCTGGTGGTGGTGCTTTTAGGCTCCTTATTGCTGTGTGGTTTAGAAGTGTCTTGCAGAGAGTATGAGGCTGTGTGTACCCTTGTTGGGTCAGAGTGCCCTCAAGTCTCCTGTAGCTGGAGCTTCTGTTTCCTTTTAGAGACTCCATGTTCCTTTGGTGTGCACGTGCACGCCGTGCTGGAACCGAAATACTACAGGATGCAGCAGCGTTAAAATACGCAACAGATACGGCTACATTTGCGTCTTTATTGTTTTACGTTGCTTTTCCCAGTTCTACTATAGGCAGCGTATGGTGGGCACTGAAATAAATACAGCAGATTGAAGGTCTCTGGTACAGATATTTGCATAGTCCGATGAAGCTATGCTGTACCAACACCCTGTTTTGAACTGAAAGTAGATTGTGCAGGCGTCTTCTGAGTGAGATGTTTCATAGAAGAGAGATGACAACTGACAGTTATCTTGCTGCTTGCAGCACATGGACTAATTGCCGCTGCTGTCTGCTCTGTGCCTCTGCGTACAACACCTGGAAAACCTGTTCTGTGCAGAAAGCAGGCTTCACGTTACATGTTCATTCGTCTAACACGCAATAGCTTTGTTGGTATCAGCTGTCTATTTTTATTGACTATTGGTAATAATTCAATCTTTGTATTATTTTTAGATCTTCTGGCTGATTCCACCTACTCTGCAGAATCTAGAACTTTATGAAGAATGGGTTCTCTCAGGAAAGCAAAGTGATATCTTTCTGGGAGACAGGGTGGAACGATGCCAAAGAATTGAGCTGAAACAAGGCTATACGTTCTTCATTCCATCAGGTATTACTTGTTAACTGGTTTTGGGATCAGTGGATGTGTTTGACTAAGTTATCTGTAAAGCAATTCTTCACTTTAAACTTCATAATTACCTCTTTCTTTACTGTGGCAGAAGAAAGGCTAGGGACTGAATGCACTTAATATTACAGAACTTAACCCATCTAGATTGATGAAAAACATACTGTGAGGAATTGTGTGCCGGGATCTTGCTGTACCAGGGAAAAGGAGAGAGGGCTTGCATCTCTGAGGCCTTCAGTCCACCGCTCCTAATCAGTGCTATACTGACTTCTGCTATTGTTAGCTTTCTTGGAAAAATAGTTGTCTGATTTTATCATCTCTTCTGGCAGGTTTTACTTGCAGTTCAGTAACTTGTTTGTCTCTGTAGCCCAGCGTGAGTCTCAATTCCCTGATGGAGCTCAATGGAGAGCCCAGTGCGTGGAAGAGCAGGCACTGTGCTCCCTCAGGGTCGCTTCTTTATTTTTTTCTTATAACTCTTCACAATTTCTGCTGTTGGAGACTGTGCTGCATCTGGACAACTTCCAGTAGCCCACACTTAATTTTTACACTACTGCCCACCCTAGTAGCTGTGTCGCATGACTCTTGCAAAGCAACCAAATAGTTGCTGCTTTGAAGGCTGGTGGCTTCATCCTTTTCTGCTCCTGCCTAAATTGGATTAAGGATGATGCAGACTGTAACTCTCCTCATTTAAGATGATATCAGGATCTGCTTTCTTTGGCTGTTATGGAACCCTAAGTTTGTTTATAATATAACACATTGCTTCTGTTTAATGGAAATTAACAGGGAAATAAATGTAGGTAGCCTTTCTATGTGACAGAAAGACAAGTTGGTGGTTTTTCAGCTCTACAATTACTCCGTGGAGATAGGATTATTGGTTTTGAATCCTGGAGACAGAGAATGCAGGTCATACAAAGGTAGTGACAATGTTCTTGCCAGCTAGGGAATGTTGTTAGTATCAGTTGAAGGGCAGAGATTCGCACATTTGTAAGTATTCCGTAAGAATCAGCCTGGGAGGTGACAGGCAGAATGACTTTGAGGGTGGAGAAGTTAATCCACAAAAGGAATTAGGTCTTCCTTTGGAACAGGTCAGGATGTGCTGTTACTGTTTGAACTGACTGTTTGAGTGTGCCTGTGCTGTTTGCTTAGAACCTGTTACTGCGTCTTCGTATTTTCTCTTCATCCCCTGTGAACAGCCTCCTATGAGTATGTTAGTTTAGTCATGCGTAGCAGCTGGAATAAAGCAAGTTGTGGGAGCTTGTTCAGGACACAGCTGTAACGTGGTGGTTGAAGTGAAGTGATTCCAAATGTGGGGTTTGACGTTTCTCTTTTAGCAAAGCCCAAGCTATAAAAATGCTAGGACCTCAAATGTTTTATGCTCCGTGCCATATTTGAAAGGCATGTGTGAATAATTTCTCCATAAGCACCTCATGGGTTCACAAGTTTTTGCTCTGCTGTATTTTGTTTGGAATACTTGCAAATCTCTTATTTTTGTGGAAGAACATTACTTCTATGTATGTCATAAGAGTATGGAAATGCCTAATTAAAGGCTGTTCCAGGTCAGTGAACTGAGCTGTGTAAAACAGGTCAATTCCTCCTACCTCTTTTCTGTGGTTTGTGTGAGGATCATGTTAGTTGATGTCTGAAAATGTTCTGTATGTGTGAGTGTTCATAGTGTTTAGGCTCTGGTAACGGGTGCCTGTAAAATGAGTGTGTCCCATGCTCTCAATTGAGCCTCAGAAACTCTTGGCCGACCTCAACTCATCCACAAGGAGAATATCTTCTGAGTCTGGTCACAGGATGCGTAAAGTGGCAGCACTAGCGCTCAGCTGGGCTGAACGGAGAGCATTTCAGCAAAGGACCTTTCCATAAAATACCCTGCTCTGCTTCTGTTTTCAAGTCAGTTTTCGAGGTGGTCCTAGAAGTGTTGTTGTACCATAGCAGTGTAAGGGTGCAGTAGGTAGAGGAGGCTGTGACAAAACACATGAGGGAGTGAAATCATAGGCTTGGGGGAGATAGAAGTTTTCTCTGAGAATCTAGGATCAGCAGTAGATCCAGTAAATCTCTGAAACTACAAACCACTTGGACAAGAATGGGAATTATTCTTACAGAAGGCATAATTATAGTGCTCACCAGGGCCTCAGGGTATTTTCCTCTCCATCTCTGCCATCATCCTTTCAGGGTTAAGTTTAAACAAGTTAATTTTTACCTGTGCTTCTAACCCTGCAAAGCACAGAGAGGCACAGTCGCAGCTGGGGTGTTGAGGAGAAACTAAGTGCAGTATTGTCAGCATAGTGAGTCATTATGGCCAACATGCATCTTGCAGCACTTCAGGAGTCCCCCCTGTATATGGGGTGGGGAGAAGTAAGCTGGAATCCTGAGGGATACTGTGGCTGGGGCCTCATGAAGGAGCCAGGCTGTGCTGCTTGTGGCCCCAGAGGATTCTACAAGCAAGTGATGCACCGTTAGAAGTTCTCACCTCCCACTTTACTGGTTCCCACTGATGAGTCAAGGATGATCAACTCTGGTAAAGTCTGTGGTAAAGTGATAAAATCAACTAGGAACTTGGCCTTTTCCATGAATATAATTACCTAAACTAATATCAGTAAAATTATTGATTAAGAAATAAGTCCTCGAGGAGCCAGGCCATTTTGAGTGACTCTTGTCTGTTCTTTAAATTGGACAGTAATGGTCCCAGTAATAGACCACTGCATGGTCCATAAAGGTCCAAGAAGTCACTGTGCATTTTTTATTTCTGAAAATTTAATAATGGACTGTCGTGAGATAGTGTGGAAGCTGCGGTGGGTTTATTGGACGTTCCCATGATCAAAATCTGGGTAGGGTTAACTTGCTGTCAGCTGGACGTGGTGTTCCTTTCTGGTTCCTCTTCAAACTTCTCACTGGTGTTGCTGCATGCTGTCTTACAACAATCATATTTCACCTTGGATTTGGCAGTTTTCCACTGAACAGTAAGTTGTTTGTTTTACTTTATTTTTCTTGTGTTCTTTATAATGCACTTTGAGACCTTTGACGTGGAAACGCACATTACAATCTTTCATTCTTCAGCTCTCAAGAAATTAAGAGGCACAATCTAACAAAATATTCTTGTTGATCTGCGGTGATTGTTATGGTAACGTGAGAGTGCTCCAAGGTTCTTGCTTCCAGTCAAATGTGGAAATAATGACTTTTCTCAGATGAATGTTTTTGGGAAGGTGGACAGAAAGGGATGTCCTGCGCTACATTCTAGGCAGCTGTCTGCCAGCATTCAGAAGTGTTCAAATCCTGTACCAGTGGTTGTCAGCAGGATTCTGCCTGTTACAAGCGTGTGGTCTTAGGTCACCTCTGCTGTGCCAGTGAGTGTTTGATGAATTATTATGTAATGGGGCCAGAAGGAGCATATAGTCTTTAGATCAAGGAGAATGACAAGCTATTAAAATCTGACTGGTAATTTTTTTGCAGGCAGTTGTGCTAGCGCTGCGTAGCTGCCTGGCTATTTTTGGTTGCTGTTCACTCTTCTTATTTTGGTAGCTTCCACTGACATTAATGGAAGCTCCTTGCCTGGAACCTTTAGGGACCAAGCAGTGGAGATAAGCAGAGAGGATCAGAAAGGAGAATTTTTGCCTCAAGTGTCTGCTTTCAGGTAGAAGTAGGCAGCGTAATGTTGGATTTTTAGTTCTGTTCCTCTGCTGTGCTCTACCTAATTTTTATCAAGTGATGTTAGGTTGAGAGTTGCTGTTTCGTTTATAATACCAGGACAAAAATTATTTTTTTTTAGTTTTAAGATGTAAGCATAATGTTTCTTTGCTATATGTGCTTGTGGATACTATTATGATGCAGTCATTCTTTCTTTGAGATAAGAGAAATAGTGCCTTAATTTGTGGCAATGCCCACCTTAAGGTTATCTCCTTAGTCAGTTTTTATTTTTGGGACATACATATTTCATCTTTTCCACCCCAAATTGCTATAGAATTATAGGAAAATATATATACCTTCTGTATCACAAAGCAAAATATCTGTTCAGTTACTAATGGAAACGAATGTGCCATGGTTTTGGCTTGGAGCTTGTAGTCTGTTTGCCCCATAGCTTTCTAAGTTAATATTCTTTTTTATTATTCTCAGATGGATGATTGTGTCCTTGAAGATAGAATAGGAATGTGGAGGCCCCTGAAATCTTCTAACAAGTTTGCAATGTTTAATAATACTTGTTTTATAAAATTGGAAAGATAATGAGATCATATCTTTCTTTTAGCTGTGCAGAAAAGCTTTCGTTACTGTTAATTTTACCTTCTTGATTTACTAGAGATGATAACATCTAAATATTCAATTCTGTTTTAGGAGTGGTGGAATAATATGTAACCGTAAATGAGCTGAAACTCTTTCTGAGCCTCCTGAATAGAATCCTTGCTCAGTGGTGGCTTGGCTTCATAAATTGGGATTGTTTGGGGAAGGAAGAGATGCTCATTAATCACCAAGCATGAGGTGTGATAGTGCCAGGGTTTATGTCCACGGTAGAGGCACTAGGGGAGAACTGATGACAATCACTTCAGAGAGCTCTGCAGGGCAGGCGGGGTGGCAGGTATTTTCTGTGGGAGCTGAAGGATGCAGACATACACGAGCAGACATGACAGGCTCTCCAGCACAGAGCGATGTGATCATACATAGAATCACAGAATGGGTTGGGTTGGAAGGGTCCTCAAAGATCATCCAGTTCCAGCTGCCGGGCTGGGGAGGGGAGTTAGGCCAGTCAGTTGATTCAGAAAAAGTAACAGCATGGCTGAAGGCAAGACAGGCAGGATATTCTGGATATATCCTTGCTCATCCGTTTTGTCTTAGGTTTTCGTGCACCCTGCTCCTATTCTGGAGGTCCATCTTCCTCTTTTTAAACACCTTTGTAATTGGGAAACTTAGGAGATGGGTGTTCTTGTTTGCAAATGGTCACAGTGAACATTCCACCTCCTCAGTTTATTTCTGAGTTGCACTTATATCTAAGCTGTGGGAATGAACTGAATGTGCCATCCAAGCTTATCTGTTCTCGGAGCTTGTTTCCACAATACATTACCCTAATGGAAACTGTTTCCTATTTTCTGTTCATCTCTGTGTCCTCCTACTTCTATTTTTCTAGTGCTGGCCTCTTCAGTTTTTCTCTGTAGGCAGCCTTGTTAATATTAAAACAGGAGGTGTGGGAGTTTTTCCTCTCTGTAACACCTAAGCCAATCTTCATGTCGTTTTCTGCCTCATCAATTCTCAGGTTTTTTTTTGCCTAATCTTGCCCATAGTCTCCTTCATCCCTAGATTTCACCTCTTGGTTCTTGTCTCTTTGCAGTTTCAATATTGCACCTATGTTCCTCAGGCAAGTCAAAACTATTTTGGGATGCAGTGTGACTGAAACACGCTATACAGCAGGGTGGCCAAAAGCTCTCTTGTGAGCAGGTGACTTCTCTGTCAGGGCTGCCTCCTTTTGCTGACAGAAATGCTGGGAGCTGGATCCTGTGTGTGGGAGCACGTGAGCTGTAGGAGATCTTGGGGTTCCATGGGGCTTAGCTGTGTGCCTAGCTCAGCACCATAAAACAGCGAAGGGCTGGTGCCCATGGGCATCATTCTTGCCCATTTCTGAGCTACGTCTGGGGATCATCACTCTGCTTTGGCTGGGGGTGAGAACTTTTCTTCCAAGGACTTTACAGTTAATGACTTTGTTTGTTGCTTGGTCTCTGGTTGATTTTTATTTTCCCAACTCTGATGGTTTGTAGCGCTTTGCTGTTACAGGGTTCTGTTATTGAGAACTGTGTCATACAAAGCAGTATTTTCAGTCTTGTTATTAGAAGTACGTGCATCTTGAGGGACCTAGTGTTGAGTTAGTTCAGAAGTTAGGAGTGGAAGGTACTAATTGTTTGTAAGATGAGTTTAGACCTGGAAACCAGAGGTTGTCATGGATACTTCAGGGAAGACTTTCAGTTTGTACTTCTACCAGCTCTACAACAATACAGGATTGAAACTATCTTCATGTTTGTTAATCTTTTTGATGAGTTTGTGGTGTCTGGAACACTGTTTGTCAGAGCACTGGCTCAAGGCAGTGGTAGATCCCTTCACATTTCTCCAAAAATATTGGGACGACTACAGAGGAATTCAAGAGGTTATTAGCGCAGAGAACCTTGGCATCTCGAGGGGTAGAATTGAGAGGTCAGGGGAGGTGGCGTGAGCCTCAAACCCAAAGAGCAAGAAACAATGAAACCAAGCGCACTCCAGTGTGAAATTTTCACTGAGGAAATACAATTTGGAGGAGGAGGAGTCTGCTGTGTGGTTGTAGTAAAAGCATGCATTTCAGGAACAACTGCATTGATCGGAGTTTGTTTTATTTATTATAAAATGAAGGATAAATCCTTTCTACCTTTCATATAGGACCAGAAAGCCAGGCCTCGGCTCAATTAGGTCTTTGATTGCCTATTGGAAGCAGTGGTCCCAACTTCCTTGACCTTGCATCTTTTTTTCCTTCCCAAAGAGTAGGATCAGAAAGATTATTTATTTTTCCAGTAGTTTGCTCTTAGTACAAACTGATACATTTCATGTGAAGCGGTGAACTACTTCAACCGTGAAGAGTTTTTATAGTGTTGGTGTATGTAGCTGCCACATTGCCATTCCATGAAAAAAGACAATTCCTCTCTAGCTGGTTGTTCTTGATTTGGAGGTAATAAACAGGCTGGATCATCGTGAGCGACTCTTAACTGAAACGATACTAACTGGAGCAGGAAAGATGCAATAGTACCAAGAGCTGACAGAGCTATGAGCCACCTGCTTCATTATATGCATCACATTTATGATGTGGAATCAGACCTGTAAATTGACTGAGCACTGGAACAGGTTGCCCAGAGGGGATGTGGATTCTTCATCCTAGGAGATGTTGAAAAGCCATCTGGATGTAGTTCTGGGCAGCTGGCTCGAAGTGGCCTTACTCAAGCAGGAGAGTTGGACCTCCAGAGATTCCTTCCAACCTGAACCATTCTGTGATTGTGAAATTCAGAAAAATTTATCTGGAGCGTGATTTGTGTTTCCAGGAAGAAAATTTTTGTGCTGGTTTCTTTTCCTTCTTATCTCTCTCCTACCAATACGCCCCTAAATGAAAGCCCCGATTCTGCCATCTGTTGTGGCTCAAGGACTTCTCAGATACAACTTTGCAGGCATTAAGACACCAAAGATTGTTACAGAGGACAGCGTTCGTTGCTGCTAGCTGGGGAAGCCTTCAGGCTGAATGGCATTTTCCTACTCCCTCCCTGATCTTGAAGTGAAGGAAAGCTGCCACAGCTTTAATGGGAGGTACTGCACAGTTAGGAGAAAATTGACTGCTCCCTCTGTTGCTTTGCTGTCTGCTGGTTTATAAATTGTAATGCTTTTCATTAAAAAAAAGAAGGAAGAAAAAATAAAAGCACTAGGTCTCTGTGGGTCCCAGATCATTAGCAGGATCAATTCCTTTTTCACTGCAGAGATCAGAGGCTACAGTCTTGTGTAGCCAGTCCTTCAGCTGCTGACATACCAAGCAAACAACACAGAAGCAGAAGAGCTGGTATGTGGCTGCCTGAATTGCTATGCCTGAGATTTTGTTGTCGTAGAACATTTTTCCCTCTATTTTGAAGCCTGAGAAATGAATTTAGTCCCTTGCACTACTGGATGGGAACAGTCTCATCCTCTCCAGTACGAGAAGCATTGAAATCTCTTAACTTGGGACTTGCAGTGAAAAAACACTTCTTGGTATCTTCAGGAAGTTGATAACGAGGTAGGAAACCTTCACATCTGAGGGAGGGCTGGTAATATGGAATAGTTGACATCTGAGGGTGTGTGCTCTGGTGATGGTGTGAAAACACCGTGATGGGACTCAGTCCAGTTGCACAGCCCTAGCCCACCACTGCGGCTAACGCCGTTTGCAGTCCTACTGGAGGTGCCAGTAGATACATCTGAGAGCCAAATGTATTAAACGGACTCAACTCACTCCTTAGTCATGGATGTGGTTGAGTCACAAGCTTGCGTGTTCTCTGTAAGCGCCACAACTCTTCTGTGAATAAATAGAAGAACCCAATTTACAGAGGGTTGTAAGGCTGTACATCATAAGATGCCATTCTGCTATGACTAGTCTTAAAGTGTGGCTAGGAGCACGTCATTTAACCTTTCACTGCTTTAACCTCTCATCCCCTGCAGAATGGGGTTCATGGCATTGTTAAAATTTGATTATTGATTGCTCTGTAATGCTCCATGGCATGAAACATTCTCAGCTCTTTGCTTTCCCTCTCTAGGGTGGATACATGCGGTTTATACTCCAGTAGATTCTCTGGTGTTTGGTGGAAACATCCTGCATAGCTTTAATGTTCCCATGCAGCTTCGCATCTATGAAATTGAGGACAGAACAAGGGTAAGGATGCTTGATTCTCTTTCTAACTGAACAATTCTTTGTGACTATGATCAGTCATAGTCTCTTTCTCATATTCCCCTCTGACAAACAAGAACTGACAGGATCTCCATGTCAGAGTCGCTGAAACAAGAGGTAAATATGAAATAATGAGACTTTGAAATGCTGGCTATTTTTAGTGGGATTTACTCATCTGTTTTTCCCCTGCTTCCCACAGACGTGTCCCTTCTGTGTCTTTTGTCTGCCTGATAAACTTTCATAAATGCCTTCCCTTTTGCACAAGACATACTGTGCTTTGCAGACTGTTGTACCAATAGTTCTGGTAACCCCCCACTGATCATCCCTCTGTGCACGAGCCTGAGGAACGGCCTGGGAGGGTTCTGCTGTCCCCAGGTGAACTGACAAAGCTGCACAGGAGTTGCATTTGGAACAACATCACCTGTATTTTACAGAATTTTATTCTACAATCACTTGATATTACGCAAAAATTTCTTGGGACAAAGAGCTGGGGACACACTCGCACACTAATCTGAACATCGTGATGTTCATCTGGCTGTAGCATCTACCTGAGTATTCATCTTGCAGGAGGTTCCTGTGTGCCTCTTTGCGAGTGAAAACTCTTATCCTTGATTACTAAACAGGACACCTAATTGTCATATACTTTGCAGTCTCGTAAAGTAGCAGAACCTGAAGGAAATGCCCCTGTTTTAATAGGCCATTAAATAAACTGTGCAAGGCAGTTTTGGTGTTCTGGTGTGGAAGTGGACTAGTGGTGTGTGCAAATTCAGACAGGGTCTTTTTGTAGCTGGTTGTTTTGGAGGCGTTGCACTAAGACAGTGCTGGTAAACCACTGGCCCCGGTGCCAGCTCTGGCGTTAACAGAGATTTAGGCTGGCGAAACAGCAGGAGGTTGCAATTCTTCTTCACTAGAAAGTCTTAAAATGGTATAATCCTGGGCATCAGTACAATTCACTGTTTTTACAAGAGGGCACAGTTCTGGCTCCAAGGGGCCTCTTACTGCAAAGACAACGATTTAGGGTGAGTGTGCAGAGACCTGAAGCAAATACAGATTGTTTCAAAACGCATCTTTGATTTGGGGAGAGAAAGGGTATCCTACTCCCATTTGGAAGTCCCAAACCAGACCGTTACTGTTGTTGATTTTGTTTTAGATTTTCTTCAAAGTGTGTGTAGTTCTTCATAATTTTCCCTCAAAAAAAAAATATTTGAGTGCTTTAAAAAAGTCTAATGAAAGCCAACAGCCTAGAGTTCCAACAGCTTCATAGAAACAGTTTGAGCTATTGTGTGTTGCTGTGTGCTAGCAGTGTGTTATACACAGCCTGTACCTGTGTTCCCTAACTTGTGCTCATAGGCAACTGCAGAATAACAGAGCTGTCTGAACAGTCGTAGCATAAGGAGAATTTCTCGACTGAGAGAAATGAGCTGTTCAACTAAGGCATACGAAAGTTTGATAAGAGGCAGGAAAATCATTACTGTTATTTTAGGCTTTTATTGATAGAATGAGGGGCAATGGGGATAAACTGGAGAGGGGCAGATTTAGACTAGACGTAAGGAGGAATTTCCATTATGAGAGTGGAAGGCGCTGGCACCGGTTGCCCAGGGAAGCTGTGGCTGCTCCATCCCTGGAGGTGTTCAAGGCCGGGTTGGATGGGCCTTGGGATCCTAATCTAGTGGGAGGTGTCCCTGCCTGTGGCAGGAGGATTGGAACTGGATGATCTTTAAGGACCCTTCCAACCCAAACTGTTCCGTGATTCTGTGATTTAGGAGTAACAACACACACACACACTTGAAAGGGTAGATGTTTTCCAAATAGGATTCTAGTATGTGCTACTTCATTTGCTTTGCCAGTCAAATTGTAGTATTTCTTTGTTCAAATAAGTCTATCCGTACACTGGCGAGTACACAGACTCGGGGCAGCGTGTGGTTCACCCAGACCTGCCACTTTGAACGTACTGCAAATGAGTTTCTCATCACTATTGATCTTTCCATTGTATGTAGCACAGAAGTAAATTACATGATGTGATTGACGAAGTAATTTGCCACACTGAAATCAAAGCGTAATACAGGTGTGTTTCCCCTCCTCACTTTGCACAGAGCAATTTTATGGAGGTTTCACTGTGTTTAGACCTGCAATGTATTGCTTAAGCATCTTTGATTGTTGATATTCAAAGTCATTTTTATGCTAGGTGTAGTTGTTACTGTCTTAGCAGCTCAGACAAGAATAAATAGATGGTTGAAACAGTAATGCTGATTTACAGCCTGATAAAATTGCCTGGTTTATATACTTGTCATGCTTATTCTAGTTTAATTTCTCATATCCCTGGGAGATTTTTAAGAAGGTTATAGCCATTTAAAAATAGTTTTAAGGAGTAATAAAAAACATGTCTATTGTAGGAAACAGCTCCTAATGTGCAATTGAGATAAACAAATATTGTCTAGCCTTACGGTTTGTAGAGACTTTCATTTTGCAGTCTGGCTTTCCGAGAGGCCAATTAACAGGCAGTCAAATAGGCCAAGCTGTTGAGCTCGCTTCTAGACCAGCTTGAGTAACTGCAGAGCAGGCTGCCATGCAGGGATTCATCATCTTGGCACAGGGGTGGTACAGCTCTGTGTTACTGAAGAGGAGGGATGTGTCAAACTTACTCCCAACTCATCTAAATTTAACTACGTTAAAATACTCAACCATGGATAGCGGCAGAAGCACTCAAAATATGTACGTAAGGTGGTCACTCACAGATGATGGTGTTTAGTACTGATTTTCTTTTCCAGAGTGTAAGATAAAGTGGATAGATTTATTATTTTGTAAATAATCATTGATTGGTTTTCAATATTAGGATTAGATTGATTAAACAGAGGTGGAGTTTGTAATGATTTTAATAGGCATTGTGGAAGAGACCAGTACTTTGTTGAGGAAAACGTGTGCCTTGCTTGCTTAGGGGGTTTTGGTTTGGGTTTGGAGGGGGATATAAGTCAAAAATCGTTTCACTTTGTACTGGAGAAATGGATTGTATTCCAGAGAGGATTCTTCTTGCTGTACAGGAATAATTAAAAAATTTATTCAGTGGATTGTAAATTATTAATCACAGAAGTTAGAGCTGGAAATGCCTATTAGATGATCTGGTGTATTTCCCTGCTTGTGGGGGATTCAGTCCTCTGGCAGTGTCTGTAGCAGATATTACACTTTAAATTCATCACAAAACACTTCTAATTTCTTTCTTTTATTCTTCTTCCCCTCCCCATGAGAGTTCATTGACCGTAAGTTTACAATGGCAAAAGTATGGACACTTACAGAATGTGCCTCACATCCATTATAGTTAATAAATGTCCAAGGATTTCATAAAGAACTTGCTCCTCTATTTTTTTCCATAAGGCAGAGTTTAAAGGAATTTTGAAGCACTGTTAGACGTGCCTTACTGGCAAAAGGTGCTGTAGATCTTTGCGCAGCATCTTTTGCTGCGTATGGTAGCTCTTACTTGTGAAGGTTTGTAAAAGCAGAGCCTTCTCAGGCCAATAGTGAATTACAGAGGCAGGGAGGGATTTGCTGTGGGTTGGAACATTGTTAGTGAGGCAATTAGGAACTCAAATTGAATATTAAAGATTGATATACGTAATGGGAGCACTGCATGCATTACTGCCTTGTCTTTCACATTGAATTAACATTGGTAACAACTAAATTTGGTGAAGCTCAGAATCTGTCAACAAATGTTGAGCAATGATGTCTTTAATATTCCCAGGCATGTGGCTGAAAACCTTTTGAAGGCTGAGGGGTGGAAGGCGGCTTCCTGTTTGTAAGTCAATTCTTTGCAAATTTTGTTTCCTGCAGTGCTCTCTTGGAAAAATTTGAGTTCCTTTATTAGCATATATTTCAACATGGCTAATGTCCCCTGTGTTCCGTAATAGCGATAAGTGACTCGATCGCTTCCTTATGACAAATAACTAAACCAAAGGAAAAATATTCTCCAATGCACAAAGGCCCTGGGGTTAAATGTTCTCACGTTTAGGGGGATGTCGTTCGGTTGTTTGGGTTTTGCTTTTTATCTTTTCCTTTCCTTCTGTTTTCTGGTGTGTGTGCCGAGTAACAAACAGTACAGGGAAACGTATGAAAAGGTGCAGCCTCGCTGGGTGCGTGACCCATAGCAACAGATGAGCGCAGTCCGGATTTGCCAGCCACGTTTGTGTTGAATTCAAGAGATCTTAATTTTGGGGAATCGCCATGAAGTATTTACATCCTACACTGCGATACATGTGGTGGGCAAACACAGTGTATTTTCCCTTTGTTACATTTGGTTTTACTGTTAAAAGTGTTTGCTTTCCCTCTGCCCTGGGAATAGAGACAAGTCTTTGACCGTCCACCCTGGGGCAGTTTGTAGGTGTTGGTGTTCCAGTCACTGATGTGCTCACTGCTTACATTTTCGCACAGATGTTTAGACAGTGCCTGCTTGGCAGAGCTGGATCTGAGTTTACAGGTGCTGGCTTAGTGCTTCTGTTTAGGCTCCACTGTTTTTTTGTGTGATTGGAGGTGGGGGTTTGGTTTGTTTTTTAGAAAGGGCTTTCTGAGACAATACTCCTGTCTAGTGCAATCCAGCTTTTCCTTAAAGGTGGGTGGACACCTCTTGGCTAGGTGAGCAGTAAATGTGCACAGGATATCATAAAGCACTTCCAATAATCACAGTGCGATGCACGCGTGCAAGCCAGCAAAATGCAAGTTTCTGTGCCATGAGGAGAAAGGAGTGGACAGTGTAAGTATGAGTGCATGCGAGGTGCGTGGCACCCAGTTTTAACAAGTCACAATAAATAGCCATGTGGTTTTGTGTTTTAGAAGCTTCCCAGATTCTTCCTTAGTACAGAGACCTCCCATAGATAAAAGCTATGTCAGAAAAGAAGGAAACTCACTTTGTTTTCTTTGAATCTGGAATGATCTCACAAATACATAGTGTGTGAGAATAAGCTTTTCGTGTGAGAACAACGGGTCTGAGATGTGAGAAAAAGTGCACAGCTTGACAGGATCTTTTGTCAAAATCCTGCTTTTCTATGTTGTTTGTGGAAAAAGCAGACTTGCTACCAAAATATTAAGTTTAAACGACATGAGAGACATTTACTTCTAATATGTAGTTAGCAACAATAAAGGATTTGTGCGATCATTTATTTAATCAAATTGTTGTGAAGGCCGTTGGAAAAGATATATTACCTGTTTGACATATTTTAGGTAATGCTTCCATTTTGATAAAAATCAACTGATAGCTTTCAGGAATTTTAAAACCCACCTTTATTTTAACTTGACTTTTAGTGACGAACATCACATGTATAGGTATGTGACCACCCTATACAGCGGGTAAATCAAGCCGTAGGGGCCATCCATCACTTTCATGGTTTCACAAGAACACAAACCCTTTCCTCTCCCACCACCTCAAGAGGATACAAATTAGTGAACCAAGAAATGATGCTATCATGGCAGGCAGGCAGGCTCCTCATTTGGTATGCTGAAGGCGTACATCTCGCTCGGCTCCCACCCTCACTCCCCTCCCCCTCCTGCATACTGTTTGCGCTCTTGATAACACGATGAAAATGATGACTGGCCCTTGTGCTGCAAACTTCTCTCCCTTCCCCGTGGACTGACAGTCTTGATCTTGCTTTCAGGTGCATGCCAAATTCCGTTATCCTTTCTACTATGAAATGTGCTGGTATGTTCTGGAGAGATACGTGTCCTGTGTGACCCAGCGCTGCCACCTCAGCAAAGAGTACCAGAAAGAATCAATGTTAATTGGTGAGTGAATCCTGTGAGTGCGTATTCAGAACAGATGCTAGCACCGTGGGCTGGTTACTGCTTTTGGTTTCTGCAAAGCAGATTATAAATCGCAGTGGAAAACTGCAGGAATTCTAATGAACTATTTCCTTAATTTGGGGTGGGGAAGATTTTGACTCTGAAGCGTTTCCATGAAGTACCAACCTACTTCAAATTGTATTTATTGAGCATTCTCTTAGCAAGTGGATCCCAGAAAAATAATTTTTGGATGCGTCTGTTCCTTGGTTTCAGCAGTGTTTGTGTTGAGATGATCTGCCAAACAGTTGAGGATTTACTGCCGTGTTTGGTGCGGTACCTTAGTACCCAGAAATGTGTGTGTTGCAAACGTGCTCTGGTGGGATGGATACTTAATCCTTTTATAGAGTGTCTCCTCTACAGAATACATTATGATCACTAAACCTGGCTTCTTTCTTTAATCTTTGCTTTAGTTCTCTCTGTTTGGTGACCGACATCCAGTTCTGCAGACTAACAAAACCAAGAAAACAGCTACACAAATCTACATGATCTATAACCTAAGTGCAGGGAGGTCAGAGAAACCTGTACAACGATAGCTGGTAGCTGTGCCTGGAGCGGGAAGGCATTACCTTGCTGCTGATGTGAGCTTTGCATCAACGTGTGACAATTCCAGTTGTTGTCTTGCTGAGCTTCCCTCTTTTCCTCCCTTTAGTGGAACAGGATGGTGCCGTGTTACCTCTCTGCTGAATCTGAACTGATACATGTTAAGGGAGGAGGAGGACTAAAGTATTTCAGTACCTCTTGTTCCCTGAGATGCCACTTGGAGGGAACGTGGCATGGTTGGAACTGCCCCGGCTTCTGAACAGAGGAAGGAAATCCTTCTAGATCCCTACTAGTGTCATTCCTAGTGGAAGGGATTGAAGAAGTAATGGGCAGACATCACTGTTGAGTTTTACTGACCAAGAATAACTTGAGGGAGCTACAGTCTGTGTAGACAGGCCAGGGAAATTTCTTGGGGTTACTGGAAAGTTGGATGCTTCACATTTTGTATATCCTCTTAGTTCTCTGAGAACCTGGTCAGAAGGGTTAATTAAGCAGGAACTCTGCGTGGCAGAATTTTTCTTGTTATAGAAGATCGTCCTCAAGGAAGGGATGAATTAGCCCCTTGGATCAGGTCTTCATAAAGCAGTGATGAAACTCTGATAACTGCATTCCTTGGAAAATAAGGAACAACCTCTTGCTGTCTAAACCACTGGCATGAACAGAGCTTCATCCTGCAGGCAGTTTGGGGTGCCAGATCACTGAGGTGTAATTTCAGAACAAATTAGATGGAGAGAGCAGAAGGTTCAGGATAGTGAGACGGGACCTTTTCCAGCTAAATTACTAGTGTGAATTCCAGCCCAACTCAATAATCACACATAATGGTTTGGTGATCCCCACAAAACGTGCCTCAGTCCAGTTACTGACTGAAAGAGATTCAAATAGTATAAAAACTCACTGGGAACCAGTGCCTAGAGGGAAAAGGATTGTTTTGTGTGACCCAAGAGTGCCAGCTGCAAAGGCTTCAGGAAAAGGAATGGTTTGGTGATGACTTGGTCAGGGTCTTGTTTCCTGTAGTGGCTTCAGTTGTTGGCCTAGTGGAAAGTGAATATGAAATTATATGGTTGTTTGGGCACGGTCTTCTTGTCGTTTCAGCCTACTTGGAGAAATGTCCTGCTCTCACAAGACTGTTCTGTTTTGTGAGGTTGCACAGCTGCCCTGTGAGCTGAATCTGGCTGAAAATTAACTAAAAACTGAATTTGTTTGTTATCAGTAGTACTGATGAACCGATCTGGCTTGCAGCTCTGCTGTGCGGCTACGGGTGCTGAGTTGAGGTGGGTGCTGGGAGTGACTGGCTGGGCAGATCGTGAGCTGTTAGTCTTGAATGGATCAGTACTTTTGGCTTAGCGAAGTGGTATCTGCTGACAGCATGTAGTTCATCCACCTGCCTGCTATCTCTTGACTTCAGAGTATTAGCATGCTGATAAAATCTCTGACATTGACATCCAGGGCCTTTCTCTCCAGGAGAGGCAGTTGTCTACTTGTTTTTTTTGTCAGAAGCTTGCTTTTTATTTCTTGGTAGAATCGTAACCCTAAAATAATTGTTTAACTGGGGATTGTGGTTCAGAAGCCGAGATCTCCTATATCTATTTGATCTTTCACTTTGGCATTTGTCAGATTCAAAGGAGTAAGGGTATGTTATTTACCTTTACAAAGCTGCGTTGCTTTATTCTACATGAGTAATACTGTTTCAAATACTCACTTGCCTTTTCTTTTAACTGCTCTTAGTGTCCAGCCTCTTGACTCAAATCTCTACGAACTGTAATCCTGGAATTACACTTGCTTGTTCCTTGGTGTCTATACCTTAATATCATTCACCTGCTGTGAGATAGGACATCCAAATGAGGTCAATGTTCCAAAATCCTGATGCTTTGTTTTTAAGCTTTTCAGAACTACCAGGATCCTTAAATTGTCTCTTCCTTAGAGACTTCTCTATCTGCAAGCAGTTTCTTGATTTCCCATGAGAGAGTATCCTTTGATGAAGAATTTCCTGTTGTTCTCCTTGGAGTACTGAAACGAAATACTTAACTTCTCTGCAGAATCCTTGATAGGTTTAGGTGCCTTCTGTCCTCCTTGGTTTAAGAAACCAAGTTGTACTGTTTTCTTCTCTTATACGTTTTCTGATACAGTGATCCTACCAGATCCCAGAAGTGAAGCAGCAGCAGTTGATTATGAGTTGAGGAGGCCGTCCACCAGGGAGATCGCAGGAGACTGCCCGTGGTCTCTGAGGTTCACAAGGTGCTAGTTCTCTTAGAATTGGTGGAGATTCTGTTCTGTGGGGGGGAAAAGATTCCTGTGCTGATAGAGAACATCTTTGGAGAACACAGAAAACTCCGTTCATCAGCAATGGGGTTTTAAGGAGATCTTTAGACTTCTCATGCTGTGTTTTCATTACGTGGTATTTACTAGCTTCGACAGGAAAGTGACTAAGTTTGGAGTGGCTCTTTCAAGACACTGCCTACTCATGAAAACGTGTGTGTATTGTATAGCAGTGTATCGTGTGCTTGTATAGCAGCTTATGTTCTTCTTTGTGTTTCTATTTTCTTAATGTCTTGACTCGCAGAACTTCAGACAGAAAGAAACTCCACCTCAGGGTAGACAAGGCTAAAACCTTGAGTCTTTGCAGTCCCTAAATAAAAATGTCTGCGCTTCTAAATGAGTTGGAAGGTGATGACCATGGCTTCCCTTCCCATTCCTTGGGGCTAGAATGAGTTTTCAGGCAGTTACCTCCTCAGTCAGTGTGTGAGCCTGTTCTTTTTGAGATCTCTTCTGCAGGAGGGCAAACACTCATGGGAATGATGACACGACAGCAATCACAGGCTGCTGTAAAAGCAAGCCATCCCTCTTCCTCTCTCTTTTCTCTTTTCCTTGTCGCTCTCAACTGTGACATTTGTCCTGCCAGTTGAAATCAGAAAGGGATCCTATTTGGGTTTCCTGCTAGATTTGAACATGCACTGTTTCAGGCTGGATACATCTTCATTATTCTTACTCTTATCACAAATGAGTCTGTATTGGATGTTTTCAACCAGAATTGACCTTCAGTGAGATACAGATCTTGAGAACAAGCTGACAAAGAGTAATTGGGTGAAGATACTGGGCTATCAGTAATGTGCTTTCTCTGTAGCCTGCAGGTTTTAAGGCTCCTGTTGCTAAAATTTTAACCGGATGGCTCTAACTGTATGTTAAGCCTGATGGATGAAGACAATATGCCCTCTGGCATGGTGAAGGAGCCATGGCTTTTTTTTTCCTTCCTCTTCTCAGGGAATAGAATAGATTTGCTTATGATAGAGAGGTACTAGACTACACTGAATGGTGTCTGTGTGGGGTGCTCCATGCAGTGAGACATTTCCAGTATGCTCAGGTGTTTTTCTGCTAATGCAAATGTCATTGCTGTCTTTAGCAGACCAATAGCAACTGTTGCTCCCAAGTCACAGTATCGCAGTTTGGAGCTGGGAATGGCAAGGTAGATGTTACACACTGGGTTGTTCTAAACAGTTTAAAAAGATTTCATAATTATACCTCATAATTATACCTGACCCCCTTCCCTTTCTTTTAAGTTTTGTAATACAGCAAGTTGCTTTTAAGCAAGGAATTAAACTATGTGTAATTACCCTCCTTCTACAAGGAGATAACTGGGGAAAGTTATTTGCCCAGAACCACAGGGATGTGAACTGCTATGGAAGAAAAAGGTGTTTCTAACTCTCTGTCCTGTGGTTTGTATAAGTTATTTTTATTTGCTTTGAGCTGGAGAGAGATGACAGACCTTCTGTACTAAGTCGTATGGGAGCCCAGACTGCAGAACCGCTCTGGAGCTGGAGTTCTGACCTAGTGCTGGCTGGCGTGTTGACTCAGAATTAAAAAATCATTGTTGCACTTAGCAGGATCTCTTTGCCATGGACAGACTTCCTGCACCAAAATGCATCAAGTCAGTGGAACTCTGGTAACACAGTGCTTAAGCTGCACTTCTCAACAAAGTAAATCCAGATGATGCCTATGTAGGTCCTCAGCTCATAGCGTAGGAACTTTGAGTCGGGTACTTTTTTCATTAAAATGCATAAATAAAAGTCATGGCATGTTGTGTTACAACACAACCCTTGAAAACACAACATTGAACCTTCTTTGCCTTGAAGTTATCCTTCCATTCTTGATTCCTTTGTGGCTTTTTTTTTTAATTTTGTTATTAGCAGCCATAGCAGACAGTTGTATTTTGAAAGCAATCCACTCTTAATCTGATGGTGCAGCAGTGCTGTAATCCTCCAGTGCTCCAGAATAGGCTGATTCCCTCCAGATCAACAGCAAGCCCCATCTGCAAAGGTAAAGTTAGGCAAGGCAGCACGTAACTGCCGGGCTTGCAGAGGACAGCTCACAGGGCTCGTTTGTGGCGATGGCTCATATGGAGGTTTGATGTAGATGATTTTTGTCTGTCCATAGCCAGGTATAGATGGCACAGCAGGGCCTGTCTTGCGCAGACAGACGGTGACAGGGGAGTGGTGGCAGCTGGCAGAAGGGAATTGCTGCCCCCGCCCCCCTGTGCTTGCTCCTGATGGGAAAAGGCCCCCTATGCTGTGGTGTTCCACTCAGCTCTTGCCTTTTGTTTCCCTAGATTAGAGCAAGAGACAAAAAGTGGAGCTCTCTCCTGAACGCTGTTTTCTCTGAGCCACCAGAGTGATATTTGGAGTCAGTTATTCGCATCTCCATAACGTGATCTCCTTGTCTTTCGTTAGGCCTTGCAAATTACCCCAGTTACAGCCATTAGTTCTGTTCAGCAGAGCCACAGCGTAAGAAAACAGAAACAGGATTTTCTTTGTGCAGTTTCATACCGATTTTTGTTACTGATACTGTACTGGTAGCATAGGGATGTGTATCTGCTTTCACCTTCTCCTGTTTTATCACTGGCATCTTCTCCCGTGTAGACTGGGCTTTTGTGCTTCAGTCAATTGCAAAACAGCTCCCCAAGGTAGCGTGACTTAAAGAAGAGGCTCCAGCCTTGGATCCAAGAGCCTGGATTCTGATTCCTGGTTTTGCCCTAGATTTGACGTGTGACAATGAGCAAATCGTGCTTTCTCCCAAGCATCTGTTTCCTCAGCTGTAAACCGGGAGAATGACATAAGCTGATTATATAGCCCTTTGAGGTGGTAAGTGTGCTACTGTGGACAAAGGGGAAAACAGTGTAGAATAAAAGTTGGATAACCTAGTGGTTTTTACATGTTCCAGTTAAGATATTTTCTGATCCTGTTTATCTTTCTAAGAGAACATGGGGGTGTGTTAGCACTAACCGGAGAGGAGGAGCTGCTTTGGAGTGTTGCATGCCACCACCTCAGCACACAAAATAAACTGTGCTCTACTACTTCATGGTGAGGCGTTTCTGGAGGGATACAGGAAGGAAGCCAACCTGCACATGGATGGAGCTGGATTTGGCTGTGACCAGCCTTGCTGGTACCTGGTGGGTTTTGTGACTGTGATCTTTTTGCAGGCGTTTCAGCCTAAGTGTGCCTTTCAGGAGTAATTTTATGTCCGTTTTGGTTCTGAGGAAAAATGCAAACGTGACTGAAGGAGCAGACTGGACAAAGATTTATGATTTATGAAGGTGCTGTAGCAACGGCACGTTTGCCCTGACAGGTATAAAGTGACCAACTGGTATCCCTTGGGCACCGATGCCCAGAGGTGCCCGGGCCTTGCAGGGTTTCTATTTAAAACTGCAGAGCTAAGCGGCTTAGGCTCACTGCCCTCGGACAGCCGCTCTGCCGCTGCCCGCCGCATCTTCATTACCCAGCTGACAAGCAACACGTACGTTTTGCTAGAAGATGGTATAGAGCATGCAAGGAGCTCCTCTGTGATAAGGATAAATTTGCCAGCTTGGAACTGGGCTTCAGCATTTGTTTTGAATCTCACTGTTAAACAGCCGGATGCTGAGCTTTCTCTTTAATGTCCATTTAATCCTTCCTTAAGCATGATTCACATTGTCCTAATCCAAAGCTATGGCAATGCAAGGCATGAAAGCTGTGAAAGGAACTTTTCATTAATTGTTCTCTCACTTTTTCTGCCTGACTTCTGTTTCCTTTGCAGAGTGTTTTTGTTTGCAGCTTGATCTTATGCCGATTTCAGCCACTATTAAAATTCACTTTCACTTAACTGGTTGTTGCCAGCATTAACTGTGTTCTTCACAGAAATTCCTGCTGTTGCTAGCCTGCATTCAATGCTGTTCACTTAGTGAAGGAAACAGTGTCTAATAAATAAGAAAAGGATCCAAATGGATCCTTGGCCACTGCTTCCTACATTGCTTTCACTGCTTGATTGCATGGAGTTGGGTAACCAGGATTTTTAGGGGGAAAGCTAGTGTAAAACTAGGATTAATAATCCTTCGGACTCAGAAACTGCCTTTAAATTTTACTGAGAAGTACCTAGAATGTATCAAGGATGACATCAAGGAAAACAATATCATGTAACTCTGTGACAGCCCCTGCATTTCTCCCTGTGTTTAGGCTTCATGTCTCTAACATAAGCATAATTGTATCCTCTGTCTCAGAAGAGAAATGAGTTTTTGTGCAGTAGCAATTGGTGGGTCTTGTTTTACCAGCAGTTGTTCACAGAGAGGAAAAGTATTGAGAGGTTGATTTTGTGCTGTGCCGAGCTGCTGGAAGAAGAATGATGATGTACAGCATTTTAACGTGCTTTCTCCATCCTTTTCCCACTCCTCTTTCTGTGCTAAGTCTCTCTTAAAGCTGTAAGGCTGCTGAATCTGGTCTCTTTCGGATTTGTGGGAAAATTAATTGTGTGTGACTTAAGAGCTCTGCCTACTCTTAATTGAAGGCATAGAGGACTGAAGCTTTGAAGAAGCATAATTTTTCCCTAAATGTTTCCCAGTCATTTGAACTGAGTAGATGTTAATGAAAACCAGCATTAAAACAACCAAACAACCCCCACCCCAATTAAGAATCAGCTGAATAAAGCCCATTCCTGTCATACTTACCAGGCATTATCCAGTCCCCTTTTAAATAAGCAGTGCCTAGCCCCGGTGGCAGAGAAGTGTTTAAGCTATGAATAACATCGGGTGAAAATTCAGCATTCTTTTTCTGATTTTCAGATGCAAAAAGAAAACGCAGCACAGATAGCTACTCATCAGATTCGTGGTTAGACATGGATGAAGAATCTTGTGATGCCCATATTCAGGAGGAGAAGGATGACAGCTTGGATAAGAACTCCAAATCCTTGGTGGATGGCTCCTCCTCACCCAACAGCACACACTCAGAAGGGAAGGAAGGTGCAGGAAGGAAACAAAAAGCCACAGTCATGAGATACCTAAAAAGAACTTTGTCTAATGAGTCAGATGACAGCATAAAATCAATGACCCCTGCGGACTATCCAAAAACACCAACGGGGTCTCCAGCTACAGAAGTTTCGACCAAATGGACTCACCTCACAGAATTTGAACTGAAGGGTTTAAAAGCCCTGGTGGAAAAGCTTGAATCTCTCCCAGAGAACAAGAAGTGTGTTCCAGAAGGCATCGAAGATCCACAGGCTCTTCTAGAGGACATGAAGGTGGGTGTGATAGCTTGCTCAGCCACATGAATTGTATCCTCTGGGCATAGAAGGCAGCAGGGGATCAGAAAGCAAGTTCTGCAGCAGGAATGGCAGCTTGTGTGTGGTGACCAGCTCATATGCCACAGGGAGGGAGATTACGCCTCTAACAAGAGCCATCTCTGCTCTGGGGAGACGGCTGTCGGCAGTCTGATTTAATAGATGCAGCAGTGGCTGAAAGTTTAGGTCCTCTCATAGTTTAGCACTTGTTATGTCCTGCGTGTAAATATTATACCTCCAAGCATCTGTTTATATTTACAGTCTTAATTAGATTTACTCCAGAAAAAAACACTAGACCAAAAAGGGCAGATTAACTGACACATACAAAATGTAAATACATGGTTGTAGTGCAGAAGATACATTGTCTAATGTTCTCAGTTCCTTTTTTTTTTTCTTTCACCTTTTTCATTTTCTTTTCCTCCATTGCCCTCTATAGGTTGATAATTATTCTCCGCTGGTACAATATACTGGTTTTGCAGATGGTGTGAGGAGTGAGTGCTCGCTAGTGACAGAAATTCCCTTTAGATTTTTTAGCTTATGGGAAGTGGTACCTGATCTGCCTTAGGGATAAATTCCTCCTGGAGATCAACATGACCTTGTTGCCTCTACCCCCAGCCCTGTCTCTAATCTGTAACATCCCTTTGGAATATTTGTTTAACTTTTCTGTTTCATGTTTTCACATTGTATAAATTAGGCATATTAATTATTACTTTAACAAAGCTGAGAGCAGCGTACTCTTGTAATTTTTCTGGGACTTGTCCAACAAGGCTAAAGTTGTCAGCCTGCCCTCCATCAGTCCAGTACCATGGCAATGAGTATTGATTAGTGATCTTGTGTTTGGACTGCTACTTTTGTGCTGTTTGTGTACAGCATGGCTCTTCAGCTACATCTGTTCTATACACAAGGGCCGTGTAAACCACAATCTGAGGGGGAAAATTCATGTTTATATGGTAAAAGTGCAGCCTGTACTGTTTTAGTGTAAGTAGCGTAACAGCTGCTTTTGAAAGGCTTCAAAGCCAGCTAAAGAAGACTGAACATATGCAGTGGAACCTTATTCCACAATCTTGGAGCCTGCAAGTGTGATACACGGCACTCATTTGGGTAAACCACAAGAGCTCAGAGAGCCTCTTCTTGCAAAATCAGCCACTTTGTGTGTGAAAGTGGACACACATGCCCAGGGTGGCCATAGGTTCACTGGCTTGCTTTGTGATAGCATTAGCAGTGCAGGAAGCAGCAGCCTAGCACCTTTACCTCACCCCGATGAATAACCAGAGCATCAGTCTTCTGTATGACTGAATGGAGGCAGAAACCCTGCAGGAGAAGCTGTGCAGATCATATGTGCGGTGACTGTATCCGGATAAATTCCCAAGGTGTATTTCCCGGGCAACCTGACTTCTGGGCACGTGACATTATTAATAATGCATCCTCTAAAAAGTACCTTTTAGTGCACCCATTTGAGAGTTATTTTTAACAAATGCAGAGCAGGAACATGCTCTCACAGAAAGTCTGGCAGCTCTTGCCCTGCTTGGAAAGTTTCTTCCTGGAGAAAATAAATCTATGTTTATTTTAACAGTTTTATTTCTTAATGAAATACATTCAGAAACTTTTCAGTATAACATTCAAGTCTGTCTTTGTGCTTCAATAAGGTAATTACTGTGTTCAGAAAGCAGGGTATGGGTAGTTAAAACTGGAAAGGAAACTGTTTTTTTTAGCAAAGTGAAGTTTCATGGAGCAAATATGGATAACTTGCGGCGATTCCGTGCTTTCCCATCTGAGCAAGAATACAGTAGAGGATGGGCAACTGCATTACTGCTCTTAGTGGTAAATAAAACTACAGCTATATCCAGCTATTTAATGTCAAGTAGATGAGACTCTTTGAAGTAAAGTAATTTATTTTCCTTCTGGGAAGGGAGACTGAAAACTAAACTAAGCCTGTGTAAATTCCTCACATGTCATCTAAGCTCCTAACTAACTGTGGCTCTCTAGTGGGGACACAGCAATCCAGAAGTGCCAAGCTAATGCCTCTGCAGATTGAGAACCCATTTATCACCATGATCAATGGAGTGCAGCAGCATAAAGGAGGCTTATTTGCAGAGCGTAGCACGGCCCTCACTTGGGCAGCAGGTCAGTTCTTCCCTCAGCTCAAACGAGGAATTGAATTCTCGTCGGCTGCCGCTCTGCCTCATGGGCACAATGTTGCATGAGACCTGCGTTCACCACCAAGGGAGCTTCTCGGAGGCCTCCGAAGAGCGATTACTGACAGCAGCTTCACTCTGTGGCAGATGGCATCTGAACAATCGGCCGAGGAGATGCAACACTGTCTGTATCCAAATGTCTGCAGCTGGGCTCTGAAAGCTGTGTGCGCAGCGAATGTGAGGGGAAATTGTTGTACAGAGAAACACACCCTCCCTGAGAGTGCTCAGCTGACCCAGGTTGCGGGAGGACAGAAGGCTTGGCAGTGTTGTTACTGGCAGGGTGAGCAGCCAGAAGACATCGCAGCCATTGCCTCCACATCCTTGCTGTTGGTGGCACGTGCAGCCTGCAGTTGTACCTTGTTTTCCATCTATTCATGCCCTGAAATGAAATATGAAACAGTGCAAAAACTCTGGCTCTCCATTAAAAAATTAATTATCAGCCGAACTGTTAGAAAAGTAACTGCACTGATGAGGAGGAGAAGGAGGGGGGAAAAAAATCATTGATAAGTAATTTAACTCAGATGCTGGCCTTGGGCATTGAAGAGTTTCACTGTGTGGCTTCTCCACTTTGTATTTACCTACCAAATAGTATTTCAGTCTACTAAAGATGCAATCACAGTGGACTTACGCATGAAGAGGAGAAGAGTGAGGTAACCATCATACTTCTTGGTATAGTTTACATCCCACATCACAGGAGAGGTAAAGCTGAGCAGACTTGATTGTGACAGTCTGCATCCCACATGAAACGCGTTGCCAGTGGTACCTGTCTGACCTCGGATCGCGGCACACGCTGCCTGCAGGATGGCAATTCCTTTGCTGCTATTGAGGAAGAGGATTGTGAGATCTGCCTCCCAATAATGTCACAGACCTTCCCACTTCAAAGCAAAAATGCTGGTCTTCAGGAGGGAATCTGCCAGTCCATTAGGGCAGAAGAAAGTAATTTTGAAGAACAGAGTTTGTCAAATATCTGTAGCTCCTTGGCAGCAGGAGAAGATTCTTGTGCAAGACAGATGATATCTACTGAAATATGTTCTTACTTTTTCTTGCCAAGAAATCTTACCCCCTTCTCATTCTGATGACAGGAAAAAACTCCCTCTACTGAATGTATTTCAGGGGAGCCATTCCTTGCTGTGCTTTTGAAATTAATGGTGAAGCTGAATTCTTACATACTTAATCAGCTCCTTTCCTTCATACCTGCTGTTGCCACCACAGCCTTTAAGTGTAATGAATCAGACAGCCTTGTGCTGGATGAGCATCACATTGTTTGTCTAACTGGAGCCCCATGGCTATTCTTTATCTTCTTTTGTCTTTTTTTTTAAGCAGGTGAACAAAAGTCTGCCTCCTCCAGCCTGTTGTGTGCTGACACTTGACACCACGGGTAGTGCAAACGTGGCTCGGTTATGGCTCTGCTACTCAGACATCCATTGTTTTCAGCTGGCTGAGATGATAAACTGCCATAGTTTTACATTTTTCTTGGATAATATTTTCACGTGATACATATGATAACAAGAAACCTTCATTATCCTGCCAAGTTCTTGGAATATGCTCTGCTTTCTATTGAACTCAGAGTCTCTGACAGTTGTTAGTGGGAACGTTAAGGCTTTCTGTCTTACAAGCTTTCAGATCTAAGAGTAGTAAAGTAAAGAAGAATTAATTTGTCCTTTGTTTATGTAGCTCTTAAGCTGCTGCCTTGTTATGGAGAATTTTGGCTTTGCTATGAAAGCACAAAAGATTTGTCCGTTCTTAGGATTGAAAACAAACTTTCAGAATGTGGCCACAGTTTGGTTAATGGAATGATCGTGGTCTCAGAATAAAAAGGATATGAGAAAAGACGTGCTCGCTTAACCTCAGCTCAGCCAAGAGTTAATTTGTTGAGGACTAGTCGTTAGCTGTTTCACCTGAAGAGTATTCAGCTGAAGGTATGCTCAGAGCTCCACATCGCAGTCAGGCTGGGGCAAGCTGCGTTTTGCTCCCAGCCAGCCAGGCTGTGCCTCTACAAGCTCCTGAGTGCAGCCACGGCTGACAAAACTGGGCTTGTGCTGCTGTTGCTTATTTTGGTCATTGGCACCGCTTTTGAGCTCACCAGCGTCAAGAACAGCCTTCCTGGTGTGATTGTATCTGAAGATGCAGCGCTGCGCTGGTGCTGTGGCGTCTAATAACGAAGCACCTCTCATTTAAGCACAGGCTGGGGAATTGAGCTGAAGCCGGCACGTTGCCTGAGCTCCAGGGAGAAAAAGCCGGCCCCGGGGACACTCATCCACACCCCAACGTAGATGTGAGTCTGCCTGCTGGGGCTCCTGGGGCCTGGAACACGCCGTCGTACTCCCGGCTTTAGTTGGATGGCTACAGATGACTTCTTATTAAAACAATTACCATATTTTACGCTCTTTTTGTATGCTGCGTGAAATCTCTAATTATTAAAGCTCTGCACTGGGGATTGAGAGAGCCTGGTGCCTCTTGTTGTCTAATTAAGCTTTTTTGAAGAAGATGATATACTTGGGGCTAACACCGTTGAACTTCATTGTCCGGGGTTATCTCCTACATTCTATTAGGAGGTAATTTCCAACCTGCAGTTCTTGTTTGTTTTATTACAGCATTTTCCCCTTTAACCTGTTAGTGCTTATTTGGGCTTCAGTTTTCAGCAGCACGGCAGAATCTTCTTTCTAACTTGTTTTCTGTTTTCATTTGTTGTCCTTTTCAGCTCCCTGAGCTCCAAATAAAGAGCCGTGTGCTAGGTTAGTAAGTACGCAGAGAGTTGTGGGAAGTGAGTGTGGACTATTCCCAGCTACACAGTTCAATATGCTTAGAGAGAGTTCTTCCTCACCTCTGTGTTGAGTTATATGGTCATGGGAGTGATTCACAGTGGCAGAAACTGTGTGTAAGCCAGCACAGCCCACTCATGTAAGGTGGGGGTGGAAGGGAGACCAATCTTTTTCCTTAATACTGTACTATCCGGAGTCAGATCCTTTCCTAGTGAATACTCAGTAACCTGAATGTCTTCACCTGATCACGTAAAGTGAACTAGTTACAGCAGCTCTGGCTGCCCATCCCTGTGGCTGGTTGAAATGATGGTGCTTTCCAGTTGCCACGCGCATAAAGATGAAAGGTTACAGCGCACAATTCTGTATCTTATCTGGATGTTCAGGCGTCTCAGGATTGCTCTGAACTATACACTTGGTGCCCTGTGACTGCAAAAAGAATGGTGGCAAAGCCCAGGTGCTCCTCAGGTCTTTTGTGGACTTCGCTAGGAGAAAAGGTTCTGCTTGTGGTGGCTGCTGGGGCCGTTTAGAGTTTGGTGAGCTGGAGCTTGGAGGGAGAAGTGATACTGGTATTAGACTGATAGCTGTAGAAAAACACCAGTCTTTTGGACACATCAGTTTTAAAAGAGCCTGAAATATTTGAGATGATTCGTGGGTGATTTTGCTGTCTATTTTGCAAGAAACTTCACATCTTGGATCTAAATGACAGGTGCGAGAGTTTCGGTGTGAACTGGAAGTTTGGAAGCAGAAGTAACTTGCTGAGATGTAACAAGTCAGCAGAGATCTTGTCACTCTGTCTTTCATCAACGTGGAGTATTGTCTTCTGTAACTCTGCACTCTTAAGTTGGGGATATTTCTCTGTTTAATAAAGGCCTTTTCGTTTGCAACAGAACATCCTGAAGGAACATGCTGATGATGACCAAAATCTCGCCATTTCGGGTGTCCCTGTGGTCAGCTGGCCCAAGAAGACCACGAAGGTAATGAGACACAATTCCTTACTAATCACTGTTGTGCTGGGTCTTGGTGTTTGTTCATCTCTAATCTGGCAAAGTTTACGTACGATACTTTGGCAGCTGCTAGCATTTTTAACGTGACATGATATTTTTTAATGGTTTTGTGATTAGGTGTTGAAGCAGAAGGTGAAAGTGCCTCAGAAGGAGAAATCATTAGAGTTTCTATTTAAAATGAGTTTGTTTGGGCTTTGCTTACCAGTATGAAACTTCAACATGTCTTGGTCATGGTTAAATCTAAAAACGTTGATGAGGTATTTTGTATAAAATTAAAGAATACGTAAATCCTACAGACAGGCCTGTTGGTAGCACTCGCATCTGGATGAGAGGATGGTTTTTCTCTTATACTCTGAGACCTCCTGAATTCCCTGTCCAGGTGTGCCACTAACTTCAGGTGGTTGTGTTCTGTCCTTCAATCTTCATTTTTCCTTCTCTTTATGGGAGTAATTCTCTTCATTTTAACAGAGAACCACGAGGCTTTATTAATGCTTATAAAGAATTTGAAGTAATTAACTAAGGAACTATGTCAGAAGGCTGGATGTTATTTATAACAGGGGTATGTTTGCCACGCACCAGTTATTCAGCATGCTGTAAAAGCAGCTTTGCTTATTTAGAAGATGTCTCATCGCTTCTATTTTTAATTCAATTTTTCATTGAATTAATTTTATAATACATAATTTCTTTAGAAATCCTGAAAGGGTCAGTCAGCCTAAATCAGGCTTCTATCTGAAAATCTGTTATTGTTGTTCTCAATGTAAATTACTTTCAAATAATTAACTGAGTGGATTATTTTCCCTATTCTCACATTTTGCGATGGTGCACTTGTCATGGCTTTGTAAACACTGGGCACTGAATAAAGAAAAATCGCTGTGACTGGAGGCAAATTGGGGTGCGAAACATAGAAAACAAAACTAAGAAACTGACTCTCATGCTATGTCTTCTGAGCTGTGGTAGAAGTGAGGATCTTAATGTTTTGAGGCTTTATGAGCTTTGGCGTTTGCTAATTTTGCTTTCAGTATTGCTTTTGTGGATTATAGCAGAAATGCTCAATATTGAACGGTGCCTTTCCTGAGTCTCGAGTATTTAAAAGGAGCTGCAGACACGATGTAGCATAGTCCCAGCTGTTGAGGGGCTGGTAGGAAGATGTTGCAGGTATATCAGCTTCCAGGGAGAGGAGTATTGTCCGATTCCGGGGCCAAAAAGAAAAAGAAAGGAACTGAAATCTAGAAAGAAGAGGCAATAGATGGAAAAAGTGGCTTTTGCTTTCTCCCAGGAGAAGGCTCCAGAAGAGATTTAGAAAGACAAGAGCAGCAGATGGATAAGGAAGAATAAAGCCAGCATTAAATGCCAAAACATTTCAAAGAAAATGGAAATGACTGTAAAGAAAGGAGGGGAAGAGACTAGAAACACTGAGGGAGCAGAGTGAGGAGAAAAGCAAGTACTGAAAAGGATGAAACGGGAGGAGCATAGAGCAGAGGGAAAGAACTCTTCCTAGTGATAGATCCCTGGAGCAGGGACAGGGAATGACTTAATTATATGAATAACCCAGGTTGTGGAGTGGCAGGCTTAGTTCTGTTGACTTGCTTTTGAAAGAAAATGCCTTTAATAATCTGATTTTTGGAGCAGCAAATAATATTTCCCTTTAAAATTGAGTCGCGGTTTCTTTTATGCGTTGCTAGTGTGACGTGCCAGCAGCGTGCACAGTTCTGTACCGCAAAACGGTTGCTTGAAGATTGTGAAATTCTGGGGTTTAGGGAAGAAACACAATCACTCTCCTTAAATCACGGTTCAGAGCGGGTAATGTGTAATGGGCAAGACGCTGAACTGACTACGTGGAAGACCCATCCCCTACGTGTGTTGTGGCTCCGTTGTGCCGCATCGCTCCCATCTACCTTTTCCAAAGGCATTTGGGGCTGTCAGGGGTACCGCAGCTCACCGATGGAAAAAAATACTCGCTGAGAAAAGAAACAGAAGTAACGATCAAAACTAGTTTTGTAAGGAGATGAAACAAATGGGTGACATTTGATGATCTTGCGTACAAAATGGGAGGCAAGGGTCCGTGTTCTGTTCCCAGCTCTGCTGCAGCCCCCGTGTCGCATGAGGTGAATGGCACATTTCTGCTGCTGGAACTTTTCCGTATGGAGATGGTGCTTCCCATCGTGGGAGGCTGTGAGGTGAAAGTAATGTTTATAAAGATCTGTGGCATCTTCAGCAGAAAATTTTGTAGGGAAATGTATGAACCATTACTATTTTATGGTAATGGAGGAACGGTTTGTGATTCATAGGTATCTCTTCCAGATTGTATTTACTCATCTTTATGGAGCTTTGAGTCTTTTGTACTTTTTCTAATTTCTTAACACAGTAATTATACTGAAGTAGGCACCCTTTTTTCCCACAAGTGCGCTGTCAGAAGAAGTGGGACCGTCCTTTTTCTGTTAGTTGTCGAGTAAGAGAGAACAGCCCGTTTTTAAAAGCAATCTCTTGTCTGATAACATTCATTTACCAAAATGTCTGACTTTGCCAGGGATCCTGGGATATGTACAATGATCCTAATTTAGACCTTTTCAAGGAATCGGGAATGTGGGACCAAGCGGATATTTGAAACCCCCTTGTCCCGCTGGCTGGCTGGCAGCTTACGTACCTTCAGACTAGACAGCACGTTTTTCCCAACTGGCTGCTGAGCACGGATGCAGCTGTGGGTGTGTAAATCCTGTTCCTTTGCCAGGGACTTGTGCAACTGAGTTGTCCTTGCTTGGTGCGGAGCTGTTACCTCTGGGTTGTTTTTTTTTTTTGAAAGGCAGTCTGCCATCAGAAAGGAAGAACTCCACCGGGCACGCTGCCTCGGGGGTTTGAGCTCTTAACTGACTGAAGAGGAGAAATAACTGTAAGAAACTAACATCCTTCCCCATCCCTAGAACATGAACTTCTGGGTGGTTTCAGAAGGGAGCAGCACGACACCTCGCTTATCGCTGGTGCAGAAAGCTCACTGCCATCAAGCCAAATCTTGAAGCCCACTCTC
Source organism: Clamator glandarius (assembly GCA_033459285.1). Taxonomy (NCBI): domain Eukaryota; kingdom Metazoa; phylum Chordata; class Aves; order Cuculiformes; family Cuculidae; genus Clamator; species Clamator glandarius. Next base: position 1,605,435 of record JAUNZM010000233.1, read on the forward strand.
AACGTTTGCTCAGCCTTACAGTATCGGAGTTGCTGGTTTATCTGCCCTGGGATTAGCGCTAGCGTTTTATTTCAGGAGCTCAGAGTGTGGCCCGAGCAGAAAGCCATGCATTTTACAAAACATCTCCTATTTCTGGAAGACAACAGTCAACTGTAGTAGCATGCAATTACGCTCCGTGGCAGTGCCTTCTGTTTTGATTGTGATAAAGATCTTTAGTTGTCTATGAAGAGAAGCTATAAAGAACTAAAATACGCTTGGACTCTCTGGTTCTGTGAAGAGACAGAAGTGCAGACTCTCAGCCAGATTCTCATCTCTCTTACCTGGCACAAACCTAAAGCCGCTGCATTTGTAATGATAGCAAGTGTCCAAATATATGTGGGTCTGGCTGTGAGCAGCGGAGTCTGGTATTTTTCAGGAGCTGGTTAACTGTGCTGCAATATGGGGCTGTTTTTCTGATGCCTTCCATGTAATTTTTACCTGTTGCTTCAGAGGAGATATTTGAAGTATAAGGAAATGGTAATATTTGTATTTAAAGAAGCGCTATTAATTAGTAAAGGCCACAAGCTGGAATTTTTATTGGATTATGTGGGGGTTTCTTTTGTAAAAAAACAACTTTCCCTGCAGCTGGCAATGCAAGTGGTGTTCCCAGCTGTATCAGTGCCTGAGAACCAGGAAGAAAAAGCAACCATTAAAAAAAAGGGAGGGGAGGCATCACTCAGACTGTTTTTTCCTGTCGTTTTGGGGGTTGGAGAGTGATGGGGGTGGGCACAGGGTTGAAAGGGAATTTCTAGGGTTTTGACTCTACTTTCCTGTTACGGTGGGCAGCACCCGATTCCAATCATCAGTGAGTTCTGTCTTAGAGCAGTTTATTTTTTACCCTATTATTTCTACTAGAAACATCTTTTTTCAAAATTCTGCAGCTACATCCATGTACCTGAAAGAGAAGGATTAACTCCTCTGCGAGAGGCAGAGCAAGAGGTTGATTAGTGTGATTGAGGAAAGGTTGAGCTGGTCATTCTCTGTCAGCCCAGACGGTCCTGGGTGTGCAGTTTCGTGTTTCAGATGGTGGCCAGTCACAGCGATGAACAGAGTTGTAAGAACAAAGCAGACGTACAGCGATCTTTCCTTTGCTTCTCTTCCCGGTTAAGCTAGAAGACTCTATCTTCATCTTTTCTGTTTCGCGTCCCCTTGTAAAATTTTTTTTGTTCTATGAATGTACCAAATAATTTGTGGAACCTGTTGATCTTTTTGATCTCAAGAGCATTTTGTGGCAGTGTCTCCTGCAGTTTAATAAAGCTCTGGGCAGATAAGTACTTCCTTATGTTGTTTCAGATCTGCCCTTTAATATCATAAATACACTCCGTGCATTTTCAGAAATTTGAATGAGGTCTCTATTCGCCTTCTCTGTGTTGTCAGTGATTTTTTTTAAGAGTCTCTTACTGCTTCTCAATCTCCCTTCCCTGCTCCCAAGCTGGAAAATATGCATTAAATTCAGTCTTTTCTGCTACACAAACTATCCTATGCTTGATCATTGTTCTCTATTCCGGTTCCACTATAGGTAGTTTTGAGATGAGGGTGGATATGGGATTCCACGACTACCTATAATATTCGAGATGTGATGTTTAAAAGCAGAGACTAGAGACTAGAAGAACGTGTCTTGTTCAGCACGGCACAACAGAGGTGAAAGGGGAGATGATTGTTGTCTAAGTATGGAGTATAAACACCAGGGGAAGAGAAGAGTTATTGAAGCTGATGGACAATGTTGGCATGAGAACAAGCGAGTGTAAACATACCATAAATAGATTTAGGCTGGAAATAAGATTTCTGATCATTGTTCATAGTTTGAACTAAACGGCACACAAGAAAAACAGTAGACAACTGTGATGGAAAGGGTGCTAGATTCTTAGAAATAACTTGTATTTTGAATAATAAGAGGCAGCAGTATTTGTCCCCCTCCCTAGATCTGGAGCCTTTTGGCACATTCCTGTGTCTGCGGCCACTTTCCAGCAAGGAATATTTCTTTGCTTTTCGTGATCCTTCACATTAAAAATGCGATGAAGGGAGGATGATCTACCAGCTTTTAATAACAGAGCTTCTTCATGCGTGGCTCCAGTTTTATGAACATATAGGCAGCACTGTGCATTGGATCGAACTTAAGAAATAGTAAGTAAATGGACTCGGAATCAAGTGAACACAGTAAATTTGAATGTGTGCAGAAAGGGGGGGCGGAAGCATAAATTCAAGACTTTGGTAAACTTCCACTGGAAACCAGTGTGATTTTTTGGAAGCGTTGAGCATTGCTTTACATCAGATTTTCTTTCAGTTTGGGGGAAGAGGTGCTAGGTGGACAAAGAACATTCCTGAAAACCTTTGAGTAGATACTTCCAGTTTTAATCACTTGCTTACTAAGAATTCCTGCCATAGCTATCGCGAGGCTGACGACTCCCGCAGCAGCAAGAGCATCAAGGTACTCGTTACAGCAATTAGTGTTTTAACCAGAGTGGTGTCTGAAACAGATCTGAGCACGTATGAATGGCACAGCATCAAAACAGCATCAGTTTCAGGAGCCTGCCCAGGGGCTACTGCCAGGAAAGCAACATTCCTTATAGTAGCAATAGGAAAACTCTGCCAAGTTCCCTGAGACAGACCAGTCCTTGGAGATCCGTTCAGGGGACTTCCTGTGGGGATGTAAATGTCTTAGGAAGTAAATATTAAAAAAAATAGTTTTAAAAAAGCAATTAAAAAACAGCATGTAAGAGTTAAAGTAAAAAAAAAGAGTCCTAGTGCAGGAAAAAAATGCGAGAAGGGGAAAAAAAGAAAGTAGAAAGACAGCAAAATAGTTCTGTGTAAATGGCTTAAGATGTATTTTTCTGCTTGAGATTCACGTTAAGTTTTGCAGCCGTCATTCCAAGTGGCGCAGGAGCAAAAAGGGGGTTTAAACTCTCACATTTTCGTCCTTGCCAAGCACCAGCTTAAAGGTGTTTGAAGTGATCTCACACAGCACTGCCTGAACTCTGCTTGGTGTCAACAACAATTTTAAATGCCAACAGTCTGCAAGAAGATTTGCATATACAAACGTGTGTATTGTGAATCCGTTTGATTGATTCATAACTACTATTCATAAACGACTGCAAATCGGCCATTGCTTGGTGGTTATCAGATGCTAATAACTAATTTATCTTCAAGAAAATAAGTACAAAAGAAAATTAGGATTAGAATCAATATTTTTTTTTGCTGTCTTAATTTGTCATTAGAATAAGTGACTTAAATAATTTCTGTTCTCTTATGCTACAGTGGCTGCCCTGTGGTAGGAGAACACTGAAATTTATTCAGAAAGATAACCCAGATCTGGCTGCTGGACAAATCCATTAAGAAACTAAACCACATAGTTGAGGTTAGGGGGATTTTATTTTTTTTAGGTGTACACATACAAAACGAGGCCCTTTCCCTGCTAAATGCACTTGAGAGCAGGAAAAAAAACCTGATGCACCAGAACCAAAGAATTCTTCAGGTACTGTGCGAAGCTGCTGGAACTACTGGGAGTTTCTGTCAAGCGTCTGCTTTCCTGGGGCAGCGCCGCTGAGGAAGGAGCTCCTTGCCTGACTTGTTTGTTTTTCTGAGCGCTGCTTCAGTCTCTTACAAACCTTAGTCCTCAAGACAAATTCGTTTCTGTGGTAGCTCCATGCAGGCCAGAGGAGTTTCAGGGTTCGCTGTATGTGTATCATACATAACATGCCCAAAATGCTTCTCTACGTATTGCCTCAGCATTTTTCAAAAACCTTTGCCTGGTGACTTGACAGATTATTTCTCACCTCAAGAGGCTGTACTTGAAATATTGTGTCCCTTCAGGGAGTAATTATAAATAGGAAGGACTTGAATGAGCACCTTCTTAATCTTCCATCTTTGACTTAATATTTTCCCTCCTTATCAACTCTCAATCACTTGCTTTGAAATCTGACCAATGCCTTTATGTGATTAATACATCAAACAGGTAAATTAAAGCCGTTTTGACTCTGAGTATAAATTTGAACAGATTGGAAAAAAATGAACAGACATCTCTATTTTCAAACTCTTGTGCTTCAAGTATCATACGAGAAGATTTATGTCGTCTTCCCTATTGTCATTCTTCTGCAATGTGCATGAATATTCAGTAATGTGAATTTTTCCCAACTAGGTCTTGACTGCCATTTTTCAAGATAGCAGCTTTCTCTTTATTTCATGACAGTAAAAGTGCTGGTGAAAACTACTTTAATCTTAAGACCTTTTCTCTCAGCGTATGTGAAATGGGTTGACAGGTCTCAAATTTTATCGCCAGGAGCTTCACTGCCTTAATTCCTGAGTTGGCCAACAAAACTAAGCAAAAGCTAAGGTTTGACCCTGGTTTAAGTGTTCTGGCATCGTTGTGCTTTCCCCCACCCTGACATTAAAACCATTCAAGCTCCGAGTTACGTATCTGAGATGTAGTAGTTTTGTTTCTGGATTGAAGCGCGTTGGCAGAGCAGCGGGGAAGGCGTTTGTCATTCCGCAGTCCGTGCTGCGCAATTATGGACATTAATCCTGCGTGTACTTTTCAAAGCAAAATTGAATTGTATGTTCTGTCCCTGAGAAGATGCCTTCCCTTTAGTTCCATAGCACACTGAAATTAAAGTCTGCTGAGAATATAAATGAGGTCTTGTTTCAACTTCAGGACTCTGCTGCAGTAGTAAACCAGGCAGAAGGGGTTCAGGAGTGCTCTCCTTTTTGAAATTTAGCAAATCTAACAAAAGATATAGAGAGGGTCTGGTAAAAGCAAGGCAACTTGGAGAGTTAGTCTAGCACGCTTAGGTTGTTTTTTGTCCTGGATGCTTCCCTACAAATCCAAGTCAGGTTTGTAAGTGATAGCAGAGCACCTGAGATATCTCATAAGGAAAACCTGTACTTCAGCTCTTCTTTTGCTTCCTTCTTGTTTGCATCTAAACATTTGGGTTTGGTCTCTAGATTTTTAAAGCCGCTGGCCTGATGCTGCACACAACAGACTGCAGTAGAGCATTCTGTGCTCTGCGTCGGAGTGCACTGAGCCACTCATTCTGGTTCATCCACTCTTCTGGCTTGCAGACACATCCATTTGCATGTTCCACCACAGCATGGCAGTCACTTCTTATCTTCTTAGGAGCCTCTTTCACTAGTTCTTGCATCCAGTGACAGAACGTGGCTCTTGGAGGCACAAACTGTACTGCAGGAACATTCTGTGGTGTAAGGATGCGTGGAAGAAGGAAGCGCGGTGCGATTTCCCTCATTTCCCAGTGGACAGTCCCAGTCATGCCGTGGCTCTTCCTGTAGAGAGCGCTTGGGTAGACTGAGATCTCCTGAACTGGTTAGATTTCTCAGTGCCTCTCTGTTTCCACATATCTGATGCCGTGAAGGTAGATGACCTCAGTATCAGTGGGTTCCCAAGGTGCGGTGCCCATGTCTTGTGTGGTAGATGAACTCCACGTTCCACTACTGTGCGGTTTTGTTTATTGTATTTTTAAGCTGACAGGGAGTTGGGATTTTTTGAGGAGTGGTTTATGTTTTAAGGCTTATGAGAGAGGAGTGAGTTACTACCAGTGTGTTTTGCCTGGTTTACATGCTGCTCCTCTACTGCACTGTAAAAGTCCATGGTTGGCAACCTTCGAGAGGTTAAGTTGTACAACTCTTGCTGTCTTTGCTAGACTTTGCTGGACTCCTGTCTTTTGCTGTTTTCTGTGCTGGACACTGATTAGGGAAAGTATGTGTGGTGGGCAGTACGTGGAGGGTGGCGATCAATGTATTATTTCATCTTGAGTTACTTTATTTGATCTAAGGTTGATCAATCAGACTGTTTATTAAAGAGACCGTGATAGATACTCGGTGCATCTGATAACTACTTTTATGTCATAGCTCAGATTAAATAGACAGGAGGAAGTAGTAAGATCGTGATACTAGATGGGTGTTTAGGTTGTCGGCATGTCACTGCTAGTGCTGAGACTATGACTGAAATATTGGCTAGAACTCTTCAGAAAAGTGTCATGAAATTTGCCCAGGCCCAGCAGTTAAGATCATATTTCACATGAATGGACACTTAAACCAAAACAATGAACCTTAGAAAGCTATTGGGTATCTCTTTTATGCTGATACAGGTCAAGAATCATGGTTCATGAACATCTCAGTGGGTTTCCTTTTCAAAAATGTGTGTTCTGGCCTCCAGAAAGCAGCAGCAGCTCGAATCACAACGTCTCAAACTTGTGTATAAACCAATTTGGGGTTTTGTTTTCCAATTGTTTACATGTAAACAATTTTTGTTTATAATACCAGCTAAATATAATATTCTATGAAGATGCATAAAAAGTTTCAAGGAAGGTTAAATCAAAGTTGTGTTTGTGCCACATTAAAAACTTTATTTCATAGCATCATAAACTCTAATCTGAAAACACAGATCCTGTTTAGCACTGGTTGCAGCAGCTGAAATCAGTTGGTACAAGAGATGCTCGGGAGCAAGTGAATGCAGCACAGGGGTTGGAGTCTTCCTCTCCCCATCTTGGTTTTGCTACTTAAGGATATTTGCATGAGAACATGATCTGGTTCTTCGGCACTTATCTGCTCCTGCTGTTTATTCTTCCCTTGAGGTTATTGTCTCAGTTTGTGACAACATAATTGGTTTCTGTGGAGAAGATTATGATATTGATGAGACTTATATATGACTTGAGGTGAGGTGCAATCAAAGCAACAGTTTGGAATAGAAGGTACTGTCTGTTTTCATGCAGTTTTCACCAAGGTTTATTCAGCAGTATAATTAAGGATGTTATTTATTACTAAATGATATCATGCAAAGCTGAAGTATGGACACAGTTATGCCAATATAGGCATGACTAGGGTCAGTGCTGCTTATTCTGTTTTCTAAGCTGATGTAAACTGCACCAGGCTAGGCACATGTGCTCTGTTCATACAAGAGTTGCTTAGTATTTGTCGTAATTCAGTGTTCTCTAGCGTAGACAAGCTGAAAGAACAGAGCTGGAAAATGCACTCTTAATACTTCTTCCTGTGTATTAAGTATTTCTTTGGATAGTTAGTTGCTCTTGTACAAGATGAGATTTTTGGAGAGCAATTATAATCAGAAAAGTTTATTTTATTATGTTGTTTCTCCCCCCCGCTGATTCCCAATTTGCTATTTTATTTCCTATCTCATCCAATTTTTTTAAATGCCAGCTCGGCAAAACGTACCTATGATTTGGAAATCATTCCGAGATCTTCTTGGCATGTGTGTCTCCACTCCGAACGCAGGCCTCGTAATTAGAGCTCGTTTGTCAATCGTGTTGGTGTTCTAGGCAGCAGACGGGAGCAGGGCAGGCTGCGCGGGGACGTTGGGTGTGGGTCACGCTCGGTGACCTGCAGCCCAGGTAGGCAAAGATCAGGAGCACTAGTATGTGTCGCGGATGAGAGGAGTAGGATGAGCTACATCATGATTTAATTCGCTCTGAATGACATTTTGCTGTGGTGGGGCTGGTGGGTTGTCCTTGGGGGATGTCACAAGTCATTTTTTATTCTTGTCTGGATTACGGAGCCAAAAGGCTGGAGGGGGGAACAAGCATGAGCCTAGGTTACGCGGAGCCTCGCCTGGAACCAGCACAGACGAGTGGAGACTTGGTCTGCCCGTGGGCAGGTGTGGGACCAGGCGTCTTCCTTCTGGAAGTCATCTGTTCTCCTGCTTCTGCTGGAGGCCAACTTTATAATTGAACAACAAACACTGCTGGAATCGTGTCAGTTATCCTTGCTTCCTAGTTTAGAGGCCTCCTTTGTAGGCCTGTCGTGAGACACGCGTCCCCCCCTTCCTCTCTCCTCCAGAAAGCGCTGGGTTCTGGTATTACCTTGTGATTCCGAAAGCCAAGGCCTTAGGCACATGCCTTTCGTGCCTCAGCTTTCATCCGCTCCTGCTCTCGGTTGTGTAGGAACACAATGGGGGAAGAGAGAAACCTGAGGGGAGACGGGCTGAACCACCCGATCCTATTCTGGAGAGCTGCGAGCACACGCCTTGCTCCTGCTGTCGCAGGCGAGCAGGTCTGGGAGAACACCATCACACCCATGATCTGAGCTCGAGTGGGCGAGAGGACAGAAGTACAAACAAGGAATGGATATTTAAGGTAGTCAAAATAAGGAAAGGGCATAATTACGTGATTCACTTGGCTTTATCAGCAGTTGCCTGTAAATGTGTTTAATGTTTGGCTGTATTTTGTTACTTAAACCTGAGCAACCAGGCTGCGTGTAGATCACAGTGTCACAAGGAGCTGCTGTGCCCACTCCTGCCCGTTGCTGCCTCTTTTCCTGGGCTACCAAAGCGGTTGTGCAGCGGCGTGGTCCTTCGGAGCAGGGAAAGGAGCTCAAACTAGTTTGGTGCAAATCCTGAAGCAAGGACCAGGAGCCGTGCTGCTTTATGGCTTCTTGGTTGCTCAGCACATGCAAATATTTAATCTCATGTTTAATTCTGTGTCGTGGGTGTAGGAGCCAGAGGCAGAATCCTAACAACTTGAGTGGAATAGGGATTTCCCCTGAAAGCAGGCCCATAAGTGCAATGGGAAATTCAATTCCTAGCACTCAGATTCAGGCCAGCGTGCCTTGACCCTCGGCTGCGAGCTCTCGAGGGTAAAGGCAGCGTCTGTGTTCAGGTGCTGGCCCTGCTGTGACCTTTGGATCCAGAACAGAGACAACATGTAACGTTCCCTACTATCCTTACTACAGGGAGGATATTTTATTAGAAGCCCCCAGCAGTGGGTCGGGATGCTTGGAGCTGGGATGGAAATGGTTCCTTGGGAGCGAGCAAAAAAAAAAAAAAAAAAGGGGTGCCTGCATGGGGAGCAGTGTGAGGGAAGCTGGGATTGCCTTGTATCCTACCGTCGTGCCCCCCATTGTGTCTCGTCATTGTATCCCCCATCATCATATTCCATCGCCGTGTCCCATATCATGTCCCCCATCGTTGTGTCCTGTCAGCGTGTCTCATCATCGTGTCCCCATCCTGTCTTATTGTGTCCCCCATCGTGTCCTATCATGTCCCATTGTTGTATCCCATCATCATGTTCTCCCATCCTAGCCTATCATTGTGTCCTATCATGTCCCCCATCGTGTCCTATCATGTCCCATCATTGTGTCCCAACATCGTGTCCCCCATCCTATCCTATCATGTGTCCCATCATCGTGTCCCATCATCATGTCCTATCATGTCCCATCATTGTGTCCCAACATCGTGTCCCCCATCCTATCCTATCATCATGTCCTTTCATGTGCCCCATCGTTGTATCCCATCATCATGACCCCCATCCTATCGTGGTGTCCTATCGTGTCCCCCACCGTGTCCTATCATGTCCCATCGTTGTGTCCCAACATCATGTCCCCCATCCTATCATCGTGTGCTGTTGTGTCCCATCGTCATGTTCCCCCGTCCTATCCTATCATCGTCCCCCATCGTGTCCTATTGTTGTGTCTCATCTTCGTGTCCTCCATCCTATCATCATGTCCTATCGTGTCCCATCATCGTCCCCTATCCTATCATGTGTCCCGTCGTTGTGTCCCCCATCCTGTCAATGTGTCCTATCATGTCCCACTGTTGTGTCCCAACATCGTGTCCCCCATCCTATCATCGTGTGCTGTTGTGTCCCATCATCGTGTCCCCCATCCTATCCTATCACTTGTCCCATCATCGTGTCCCATCATCGTGTCCTATCATGTCCCCCATCCTATCATTGTGTCCTGTCATGTCCCATTGTTGTGTCCCCCATCCTGACCTATTGTGTCCCCCATCATCGAGTCCTAGCATGTCCCATTGTTATGTGCCCCATCCTGGCCTATCCTCGTGTCCTATCCCGTCCCATACTGTGTCTCCCATTGTCACATCCCATCATCTTGTCCCATCGTGTCCCATGGCCGTGTCCCCCATCACTGTGTCCCGTCGTGTCCCATCACCGTGTCCCCCACGCTGTCCTATCCTGGTGCCGTGTCGCGTCCCTCCCCTCCCGCAGCAGCAAGGGCATCTCTCGCGATCCCCAACTTTGCCGGGTGCTCAGGGCCGGGGCTCCCCGCTCTCGTCCCGCGCCGGGCTCTGTGTGTGTCTGTCTGTCTGTCTGTCTGTGCCGGCTCCTTTGTCTCGCAGCCCGTGCAGCTCCCGGGGGGGGGGGGGGCGGGGGGGGATGCGGGGCGGGGCCGCTGCGGGGCTGGGGGTGTATGTGTGTGGGGGGGGGTGTCGATGCGGGGCGGGGGCCGCTCCGGGGGCCCGCGGGGGGCGATGCGGGGTGGGGTGAGGGGCGCGGGGAGGGGGGTGCGGTGGCAGCGGGGCCGGAGCGGCCCCCTCGGCCCCGCGCTGTCCCCGCAGGCCGGCTTTGTGCGAGCGGGACGCGATTGGCCGCGCCGGCAGGGCCAGCCCCTTCCTGGCTGCCTGGCATGAATATGCACGGCCCCCCCCTTCCTCCTCCTTCTCCTCCTCCTCCTCCTCCTCCTCCTCCTCCTCCTCCTCCCGCCGCCGCCGCCGCCGCCGCTGCTGCTGCATGTGTGTGTGTGCGCGCGGGGCGCGGGGCTCCGCCGGCAGCGCCGCTCCAGCCATGTCAGCGCGGCTCCGCCCGGGCCCACCATGAGCCGTGGCCATGGCCGCGAGCGCCGACGAGGAGGAGTACGAGTCCGAGCCCGAGCCGGGGCCGCGGCCCGAGGCGGGGCCCGAGCCCGAGCAGGTCCGGGGCGGGCGGCGAAGTTTGCGGCAGGAAGGGAGGGAGGGAGGGAAGGAGGGAGGGAGAGGGAGGAGGAGGAGGAGCGGGGAACAATGTGGGCTCGGGGGCGGCGGGAGGGGAGCGGCTCGGGCTCGGCACCCCCGGGGCTCCGCTGCTCCGGGGACCCGCGATGGCGATTGTTAGCCCCTCTCCTGCCCCCTCTCTTCAGTCCCTCTCCCCAGCTTCCCCTCCAACCTCCCCTCCAGTCCCTCTCTCCGGCTCCCCTTTAGCCTCCTCTTTCTAGCCTCCCCTCTTGCTCCTCTCTCCAGTCCCTCTCTCCGGCTCCCCTTTAGCCTCCTCTTTCTAGCCTCCCCTCTTGCTCCTCTCTCCAGTCCCTCTCTCCAACTCCCCTTTAGCCTCCTCTTTCTAGCCTCCCCTCTTGCTCCTCTCTCCAGTCCCTCTCTCCAACTCCCCTTCAGCCTCCTCTTTCTAGCCTCCCCTCTTGCTCCTCTCTCCAGTCCCTCTCTCCAACTCCCCTCCAGCCCTCCCCTCTCTAGCCTCCCCTCTTGCTCCTCTCTCCAGTCCCTCTCTCCAACTCCCCTTCAGCCTCCTCTTTCTAGCCTCCCCTCTCTTGCTCCTCTCTCCAGTCCCTCTCTCCAACTCCCTTCCAACCCTCCCCTCTCTTGCCCCCCTCCCGCCTTCCCTCGTGCTCCCTCTCTCCTATCTCTCTCCAGTCCCTCTCCCCAACCTCCCTTCCATCACCTCCCTTCCTTCCCAAACCTTTCCCTGCTCCCATCCCTCAGAACAGCCCCTGGGGCTGCAGGACCTGAGGGCTGATGCTGAGCCTGGTTCCCTCCATCTCCAGCCGAGCCCCCCTTTGCGCGCCCAGGGCTTGTGCGGTGGAGAAGGCTGCGTGCTGACATGGAAAGAGAACTTTCATTAATACTTGCGGGCTTTATTCTCTGAAGGTGGTTGGGGTTTTGTCCCTGTGGGGGAAGGAGAATAAACTTCTTAAATTTACGAAGTAATCTGTGAAAAATAATCCAGAACATGTGTTCTAGATTGCACGTTTTACTCTCTAAACAGTCTTTGATTCTCTAAACACCACCTAAGCAATTAAAAATGCATCGGGAATGGAACTAAACATGTGCGTGCAATTTAAACATAAACTTGATAGTTTTGTTTGCAACTTAAGGTGTTTTGCTCTTTAAAATAACCTAACAATTTGATTTTGGAGACAATTTGTGTGTGTAGGCTGGCTGCTGAGTCTCCAAATGCATCTCGTTTCTAATAACGTTACTACATTTTCCTTCATAATTGCATCAAGAAAGAGGGGCTGAAGGAGTCTGGACTGGCAGAGGTGGTGGTGATGGTGATGTGGTGCCTTGGGTGCTCCCCAGGGATTTCAGATCCAACTTGAAAACCTTGGGAGAGATGTTAGTGGCTGCGCTGGCCTGGTGCAGTGTCACCCCATGGACCTCAGATGGGTCTTTAGGAAGCCTTTATTCTATAGGTTGTGTGAACATCCAGGCCTGTGCTGCTGCTCTGTGAGATACTCGGCTCCAAACCTGGAATTCAAAATGTCCCAAGCCACTTGTCTTGAACCGTGTCTTGAACACCAGGCCTTTTCCATTTGCTGCTCTGTTTTGGTGTGATTACCAAAGGCTTTTTTAGAAGAGCTCATGGTTTGAGGAGCTGTAAAATCATTACTGGACGTGGTCATTCTTGCTGGGTGGGTTTGGATAGTTAGTTGTGTTCTGGGATTCTTCAGCTCTTCTAAAACCCAAGACTCGATGGTGGGTTTATATATTAATTAATACAAGAACACGGAGATCCTTCTTGTGAGTTTTCTTAGAAGGCTTGGTCTGATCCTGAAGCACTGCGCTGTGTCCTGTGTAGTGAAGATGTATGGAGTATTTTATTCTTTCTGTTCAAGATTGTTCCGCTGGCAGAAACCCTCACGTGGACCCAACTGTATATTTGCGTGGGTGCTCTATTTTTCTGTGGGTTGTGTCAAATCAGTATCGTGTAGCTTTTCTGTGGCGATAGTCCCTGATGTGTGTTGGGTGGAAGGCTCCAGCTCTACAGGTGTGGCTGAACAACAACTTCAGTGCCTGGGTAGAACTGCAGGTTTCGTCACTCAGACTTTCTTCCGACTTCCACCCTCGGCCTTTCCTCTTTTTCCAGTCTAAACTAAGAAAGCAAAAAGACTGTTGGGTTTCTCAGTGTGAGAGTGGATAGGATTTACTGGGCTTGCAGTAGTTGCCAGCGGTAGCAGGGCTTTGGGAGCACGTGGGTTCCAGGGCATGTGTCCTGCCTGGTGCTGGCATGGGGAGGGCAGGACTCTGCTACAGCCGCAGCCTTGCTGGGTTGCTTGAGGTTGGAAGAAAATTGATCTCTGGCTGTGACACATCCCTACAAGCTGAGAAAAATGCTCCTCAGTGGGGTAAGGGGATTTGTCCTGAAGCGTTGGTAAGAAGAAAAGCTACGTTTGCACAAGGTGCCTCAAGTCTGTGTAACTTACTGGTGTCTCTTTTTAAGTGCTCCTGCTTTGGATGCAGCTTATCTACAAAAGCATATTTTTGCCAATATATCTTATTCCACCCTCCAGGCCTAACTTCTACCTCCTTACCACCAGAGGAAAATAAACGGAGGCACTTGCATTGGCACTGACACGCCTGTTTATCACACCCTAAACAACATAGCTGTGCTGGCAGGAAAGCTGCTGGAGTGTCACTAATG